>JASDQU010100727.1:186530-235419 GCA_032191745.1 Picea mariana | reverse complement strand
TATGTTCTATTCAGTGGAGTGCTTGCGACCGACGGTTTATGACTGGTGCACCTCACGACTAGCCAACATGAAGAGCCAACTGACAGAATGCAAACTAGGTAGAAAGAGGAACTTTAGGTTCTCGTCTATCCTGTGTAGTTTTTTCTTTGAGCGGGTTCTAGGGTTGGGCTCTAGATTTGATATTGTTTCGCATGGACCTCATGATCCATCCATGGCATGGTGCACCAAGGTGATGAGGGTAAAGGGGGTGGTAGGGTGCCAACACCCTACAACGATGAGTTTTTCTTCTAGTGGAGTCAGAATGTGATGGCTCTAGAGGAATACCCTTACACAGGGATTGGCTTTAGAGGAGATCCATACATGTCGTTACCACCAGGTTCCGCCTATGGAGACATAGGTATGACAAAGTTTTTCAATATCTATTTTTTTTGTATTTTTGTATAAGAAAATAAAAATATTTTTGGATGATGTCAGGTACTAACTAAACATGTATGTGACATAAACATGGGTCCATGATGACCGTATGAACTTCCATGACACCAGCGAAGGCACCAGGGGGATGAGCCATCAGGTGGGGACATTGATAGAGTGCTTCAAAATGGGCAGAGGATTCCCATGGTTCAAGTAGAGGATCTACCAGAGGTGATGCAGTGACAGGTGGTAGGTGTGCCCCGTGCTTGGGTACGACTCTTTCGACGTCTCACAAACACCATAGTGTGATATCATGACACTCATCCGATGCTACAGACGTAGATGTTGTGATTATTGCATGATAGACTTTACATGTATTTTGAGGGTGTGAGCCCCATATTTGTACTATAACATCATATTTTTTGGAGAAATGAAATCTATAAAAACATTGATCTTTGGCTTTACTTATGTGACAAATGCTAATATAAAACAAAATTAGCATATACATCAGATACATAATTATAACTACTATGTATGTGATGATAAGTAATAAAATCAAAATGTCGTTCCAAAAGTCATACCCATAAGAATCATCAGAGTAGAGTAGGGTATCACACACGATAATTGTCGTTCAACTGACATACTACTAACTGGGAGTCTAGGCAAACTTCTAAAGAGTGAATACCATGCGAAATTACATCACGTAAAAGTTCTATAACAACTCTATACTCAACCACATTATTCATGGATGGCCCTAGGAAAACTCCATCTAAAGACACCAGTAGACCCTCTCGTGAGTAAACAACCCAAGCGACGGAATCCAAGTTACGTGTATGACGACTGGCCTCGTCTGTGAATCCTAAGTAGACCAAAGACTCTGTTGACATCTGCCAACCAAGGGAAAACTTGATAAGCAAGTTGAAGATAAAAAAAAAAGGGAAAAGATATATACACTAAAATACATTAGCATACAAAGGGTTATGCCTAATATTGGGGCTCAAGCGTAATATAATTTCAAATAGAGTCCATTCCTGAGCTCAACCATCATGTTCCCTTCATAATATTCTAATTCATAGTCTCCTTTTTCTAAGACACATCACACGATATAGGGACCGTGCCACATGGGTTTGAACTTGCCTACCCCCAGTGGTTCTTTGGCTTGGTAGTATAGAAGGACCAAACCACCCTAAGTGTACTATCGAGGACATATAGACTTATCATATTGGACCTCGACATGTCATTTATTCACTTCTATAGCCGTGGAGGTGTCTCGACGCTGCTCATCTAGACTCTCTAGATGTATGAGGCGTTCAAGATCAGAAGTGTCAGGTAGGAGCGCAAATTCCAATCTAAGAGAAGGGATTTCACATTCAATAGATAGGATCGAATCCACACCATGCACTAACTAGAAAGGATAAAAACTGGTAGAAGTATTAACTGACGTTCGGTATGCCCAAATTGCTGGGTAAAGCATGATATGCCAGTCAGATTTTCTCTGGCTGACAGTTTTCTACAAAATGGTCTTGAGAGACTTGTTCGCAGCCTCTACTTGTCCATTTTCCTGGGGGCACTAAGGGGAAGAATGACCATGTATAAACCCCAGTTTTGATGCTAATTCTTTCATCATTTCATTCTGAAATTGATTGCCATGATCAATGACAATCTTGTTGAAAAGTCAACAAGAAACATGTGTCTAATTTACTTTTCCCTTAATTAAATTAGACAATAAATATTAATCTATTATCTCATTCATAACTAAGTGAGTTGAATTTGTAACAGAATCATAAGTGTAGTTAAGTGAGTTAATATCAGTTGTACTAGTTGTAACTAAACATGCACTAGTGAGAGTTCAGTTAATTAGTGAACTCACATGGAACTGAAGATTCACCATGGTTAACTACATGCATGTCAGATCCAGTGGAGACCCAGTTGAGATAACAGGTGAAAGGGACAGTTTGGCTATCAGTTGTGACTTGATCACACATTCAATGGATATGCTTATGAGCATGTGCAAACTAGGTAATTCGAAAATTGTATTCGATTCGATTGTGAGAATTCGAATTGCAGAGATTGTGCAGAGGAGGCAGGTTTTCTAGACATGGAAATTGGCACATGTATTTGTTGATTTGTGTATGACAGTGTGAGACGATTGTATTGTACTGAGAGCTCTTGGATTAGAGTTTTGTATGAGATTGTTTCATGATTCATGATATACATAATATATGATAGTGGGGTTTTTAGCTTTAAACTTTCCCGGTAAACTTTTGTGTTATGTGTTATTGATATTTCACTTTGTGATTGTGGTTGTGATCGTGGTTTAATTTTCCGCAAGAATAATAGTATAAGTGATTCTGTATTTAACAGTGGCGTAATTGTTAGATCAGGAGAATCACAATAAATACATTAAGTGTATCGAAATTTCTACATGGTATCAGAGCCACGGAGGCCACTGAGTCATGGAAGTGAGGTGCGAACATTATTTCATTCTCGCAGGTCCCGTCTCTAGCAGGGTGCGAACCCTAGTACAGAAAACTACCATCATTTTCAGGAATAGTAATTCTCGCACCCTAGACAAAGGCAGGGTGCGAACTTCATTGGCATTCTCGCAGGCTACAATGAAGCAGGGTGCGAACTTCCCAGGCAATTTCGTAGGCTACACATAGGCAGGGTGAAAAATTCCCTCAGGCTACTCTCAAGTGGGGTGCGAACCTCCCAGGGAAGAGGGATTGCAGGAGTTGAGTTTTGGGTTGGATAACAATCGAATTTGCAAGATTTTCTTGGTGCGACAGTTGATTCAATATCGAAATGTCTTTCAATGGCTTGAGGTTGGAGTATGCACTCGAGGGCAGCTCGAACTACATTGCTTGGAAGGACAGGATGGAAGCAGTACTCAAAGACATTGGCTTGAAGGGTTACATTGACAACGATGTTCCTAAGACGGATGCGACAGACACTGCAAATCTTGATGCATGGAAAAAGAAAGTAGCGAAGGCGAGGAAGATTCTGTTGGAGGGAGTATGAGATCACATTGTCTCAAGTCTCCATGGGAAAACCACACCATATGCAATGTGGAAGGTTTTGACAGATCTGTTCCAAAACAGTAGCGACCATAGGAAATTGGTGCTCAAAGATAAACTCAGGAAGATCAAGATGGAGAAAGGTGACACCATTCCAAAATATCTCATGAAGTTTGTCCAATGTCAGGATGAGCTTGGAAGTGTGGGAATAACAGTCTTTGCTGATGATTTGGTGAACTTGGTGCTCCTAGGGCTTCCTAAGAGTTGGCACAGTTATCAAGAATCTGTTAATGGAAGGGAAAAATTGTCGGATTGGGAACGATTGTGGTCGGATCTAGTGCAAGAGGAGTTCAAGTAGAACACCAGAGATGGATCTTCATCAAAGGGTGATGATGAAGAGGATTGTGCTTTGACTTCCAAGAGAAGGAAAGGGAAAGGGAAGAAATTCCATCCAAAATCTGAGTCTAAAGTCAAGAAGATGGATTTGTCCAAAGTGAAGTGTTTTCACTGTCACGAACATGGGCATCTCGCTATTAACTGTCCACAGAAGAAGAAGAAGAAGACGATTGTTGGATCTGCAACTGGTGAGGCTCTTGTCTCACAATTTGAACTTCACTTCGCTTTGATCGCATGCATGGATTTAAGTGCATCAGGATCAGTGTGGTATTTGGATAATGGTGCTTCCTTCCACATGACAGGAGATAAAGAGTCTTTCATTGACTTGGAGGAGAAAGATCTCAGAATGCATATAGAGATGGGCAATGATGGACGATACAGTGAAACTAGTATTGGTACCATTACCTTTCAGAGGGAGTCAGGTAAACCATTTCAATTGAAAAATGTTATGCATGTTCCAGGTCTGAAGAAAAATTTGGTCTCAGTCGCAATGTTGGAGGACAGAGGCTATGATGTTGTTTTTAGTAGTGGTAAATCCTACTTGTGACATAAAGCAATGGGTCAAGTCAAGAAGAAAGGGATTCGAGTTAAGAATCTCTACATGTTGGAGGTAGATGGTTGCGGTGCCATGATAGGCAAGGCAGAAAAAGTGGTGAGTCGGGATGAGGGAGAATTATGGAACAGGAGATTGGGCCATATTCATCATGGATCATTGAAGATCATGTAACAAATATCTACTGGAATTCCAAGGGGAACACTTGCTCAGTTAGATGAGTGCAATGGGTTCACCCTAGGGAAGTATGTAAAGTCCACCTTTCATGAAAAGGAGAACCGTGCTTCGGTGATCCTGGAGAGAATTCACACTGATGTGTGTGGACCATTCTCAGTTTTTTCAACAACAAAACATAGGTATTATGTTATTTTTGTTGATTAATTTTCTCGTAAATGATGGATATTCTTCATGCAGAAGAAGGATCAAACATTCTCAAAGTTCTGTGAGTTTAAAGCATTGGCGGAGAAAGAGTCAGGGAAGCAAGTGAAGGCTCTAAGGAGCGATAATGGTGGAGAATACATCTCTAATGAATTCAAAGACTTGTGCAACAAAGAAGGAATTCAAAGAGAACTCATAGTGCCTCATAACCCACAACAAAATGGGGTCATGGAGAGAAAGAACAGAATGATCATGGGTGCAACACGAGCGATGTTGCATGATCAGGGCCTACCAATGCATTTGTGGGCAGAAGCATGCAATATTTTGGTTTATGTGCAGAACCGTTGTCCTCATAGAGTACTTGGCATGAGTACACCTGAAGAAGCGTTTACTGGTAATAAACCTGATGTTTCTCATTTTAAAATTTTTGGCTCATCTGTTTATGTGCATGTGACCAAGGATGCCAGAAAGAAGCTATATCTGACTGCTGAATTTGGGATATTTTTGGGGTACATAGAAACACCCCATAATTATCGTGTTTATTTGTTGAACAGTAAGATGACTGTTATGCGATGGAATATAAAATTTGATGAAGGGAAAGCCATGTGGTTGTCGCGTGAGAGGGAGATAGACTTGCATGCAGAAGAGGAACTGTTGGTTCCCAAGGATGAGTTTCAAGATGTGGATCAGCCACATGAGGAAGTTCATGGAGTGGAGGAAACCACTCAAGCAGAGGCATCCATCAAAAATGGCAGAAAGCGCACCATGGAAGCTGATAGATTGAGACTAGATGTTGCACATAATGTAGGAGCCCCTACTTCACAGCGCAGATAGAGACAGTCTCCTGATCAATTTTCTAGATACATGGCTCTCATGAGAAAATGTATTGTGACTGAACCATCTTCCTTTCAGGAAGTAGTGCAGGACCCCAGTTGGGTTGATTCTATGGTAGAGGAGTATGACTCCATTGTCAAAAATAGTGCATGGGAAATTGTCCCAAGACCGATTGATAAATCCGTGGTAGGATAGAGATGGATCTACAAGGTAAAGCAAGCTGCTGATGGGAGTGTGGAGAAATACAAGGCTAGGTTTGTGGCCCGAGGATTCTCACAGATCAAGGGGATATATTATGATGAGACCTTTACACCTGTTGCAAGGTACTCTTCCATAAGATCCATCCTTGCACTCTCAGCGCAGATGGGCTGGCGCATTCATCGGATGGATGTAAAAACTGCGATCCTCAATGGGATCATTGAGGAAGAAGTGTACATTGAACAACCAGAAGGTTTTGAGACCTTTTACAGAGAGTTGCATGTGTGCAGACTCAAGAGAGAACTGTATGGGTTGAAGAAAGCACCCCGTGCTTGGTACACTCAGATAGACAGTTATTTCATTGGATTGGGCTTCACCAAAAGTGAAGCAGATGAAAACCTATACCAAATTGTGGTGGAGGGTAAGATTTTAATCGTTGTGCTTTATGTTGATGATTTAATATTGATTGGTGATGAGCAGTTGATACACTCATGTAAGGAGGACCTTGCAAAGGAGTTTGAGATGAAGGATTTGGGCCTTCTTCATTATTTCCTTGGATTGGAAATATGGCAACAAGATGGTGAAATTTTTGTGTCTCAAGGAAAGTATGCAAGAGAGATACTGGGTAAGTTTCACATGGAGGGTTGCAAACCCATGGATGCTCCTCTTCCAGGAAACTGGAGGAAAGAGGATGCTACTTCCGGAGAGGTAGTGGATGCTACTGTCTATCGACAGTTAGTGGGTTCACTAATGTATTTAGTGAACACGAGACCAGACATTTGCTACGCGGTTAACCAGCTAAGTTAAGCGATGGTTAATCCTACCAAACTCTTTTGGAAGGTGGGTAAGCATGTCCTAAGATATCTGAAGGGCACATCTAGGTATGGATTATGGTACAGACAAACGGATGAGGTGAAGTTTCATGGCTTCATGGATGCAGATTGGGCGAGCAACCCAATGGATAGAAAGAGCACATTAGGGGGGATCTTTAGTATCGGGTCTACAACTGTTTCTTGGTACAGCAGGAAACAGAGATCCGTGGCACTTAGTTCAGTGGAAGCGGAATACATGGCAACGAGCCAAGCTGCATGTGAGGCTATCTTGATGAGGAAGATCTTGGTTGGTTTGTTTGGTTCTCATTTAGATCCGACAGTGATTTATTGTGATTATCAGAGTTGCATTAAACTCTCGATTAATCTCGTGTTTCATGACAGATCTAAGCATATAGATATCCGATATCATCATCTCAGAGATTGTGTGCAGCAGAAGATCATGTTGCTTCAATACATTCCTATAAAAGATCAGGATGCAGACATTCTAACGAAGGCGCCCACCAGGAGAAAATTCGAATATCATAGAGATAGGATTGGGGTGAAGGATAATCCCTTTCTTGTTGAGAGGGGGTGTTGAAAAGTCAACAAGAAACATGTGTTTAATTTACTTTTCCCTTAATTAAATTAGACAATAAATATTAATCTATTATCTCATTCATAACTGAGTGAGTTGAATTTGTAACAAAATCATAAGTTTAGTTAAGTGAGTTAATATCAGTTGTACTAGTTGTAACTAAACATGCACTAGTGAGAGTTCAGTTAATCAGTGAACTCACATGCAACTGAAGATTCGCCACAGTTAACTACATGCATGTCAGGTCCAGTGGAGACCCAGTTGAGATAACAGGTGAAAGGGATAGTTTGGCTATCAGTTGTGATTTGATCACACATGTAGTGGATATGCTTATGAGCATGTGCAAACTAGGTAATTCGAAAATTGTATTCGATTCAATTGTGAGAATTCAAATTGCAGAGATTGTGCAGAGGAGGTAGGCTATTTGGACACAGAAATTGGCACATTTATTTGTTGATTTGTGTATGATAGTGTGAGATGATTTTATTGTACTGAGAGCTCTTGGATTAGAGTTTTGTATGATATTGTTTCATGATTCATGATATACATAATATATGATAGTGGGGTTTTTAGCTTTACGCTTTCCCAGTAAAACTTCTGTGTTATGTGTTATTGATATTTCACTTTGTGATTGTGGTTGTGATCGTGGTTTAATTTTCTACAAGAATAATAGTAGAAGCGATTCTGTATTTAAAAGCGACGTAATTGTTAGATCAGGAGAATCGTAAGAAATACATTAAGTGTATCGAAATTTCTACAAATCTCACTCAGGATTCTGAACCTGGCTATAATTTGATTGAATATGAAGAAATAATCCATCTTACCGTCAGATTTAACTCTAGGCATGGCCTCATCCCACTTATCAAAGTAGTCTATGGAAATGATAATGTGTTGATGCCCCCAGCCAAAGTTGGGTTGCAATACACAAAATACACCCCCCACTTGGTGAAGAGAAAAATGTTATTGAATGGACGGAGAGGGGTTGGATGTGAGCGCATTTTACGAGTGAACACTTGGAAGGGGTGAAAATTCTTAACCTCTTCAACGCAATATTTAAAAATAGACGGCCAAAAATAATCGGCTCGCAAAATTTTCTGGGCTATCACAAGCCCTGATAGATGACCACCACAAGCCCCATTGTGGCAGTCGTTTAGAACAAACTCAACTTCTTCATGAGTCAAACAACAACACAATATATTGTCTACTCCTTGGTGATACAGAGTTTCATCTATGATAAGGTAGTTCTTATCTTGGTAACGTATACGTTGTCAGTCATCTCGCGAGAGATGTTGAGGGAACATCAAAGTTTGAAGAAAGACAATAATATCTCCATACCAGGGATCCGACAATGAGACAAGGAAAATGTGTTTATCCACAAATGAATCAACATGAATAACATCCTCATCTAACCGAAGGAAGTCAGATATTAACTCTGCAAAAACAAGTGTTTTTTTGGACTTTGCAAAAGTGAAATTGAGATCAAATTCTTGTAGAATGACAATCCATTTATTGTACTTTCCCCCTATGATATGACTAGTAAGTTCGTATTGAAATGGATTGACATTGACAACCACAATAGTTTTCCAAATCAATATATAGTGTTGTAATCGTTGAACTACATGAATGACAACCAAAGCTATATTTTCAACATGAGAATATTTGAGTTCAAGGCCAACTAACTTTCGACTAATATAGTAAATTATGTGCTCATGGAGCTCATCATCCTCCTGAACCAACACCATACTAATCATCTCTTTAGATGCAGAAACATAAAGCAAGTAATCTCTACCATAGTCTGGAGACTTCAAAAGAGGCATCGATACCAAGGCTTTCTTCAAAGAATCAAAGGATTCCTGGGCTCACTCATCCTAGATAAAAGGAGTGTCCTTATTTAAGAGACGCATGAAACCCTTAGTAATATTGGCATAGTTCACTATAAATCGTCGTAAAACGTTATATTTCCCCTGTAAACCTTGAAGTTGATGAATAGTGCGCGAGGGAGGAAATCAAAGTATTTCCTCAACCTTTAATGGATGTACCATTATCCCAGTCTCAGAGACTAAAAATCCTAGAATTTGACCCGACCTAACGTAAAAGATGCATTTATGAGGGTTTAAATGAATGCGATAATGGTGAAATATTTCAAAAAATAGCCAAAGGTGTTTAGGGTGATCCACTCACTTACGGGAGTGAGCAATGAGATCGTCAAGATAGGCTTCAACTATATGCTTGAGATCATGAAATGTGAAGGTCATAGCTCATTGGAAGGTTTCTCCAGCATTCTTAAGGCCGAAAGGAATCTTCCGGTATGTGAATGTAACCCAAGGGAAAATAAATTTCATCTTATGTTGGTCCTTGGGCTTAATTTGAATTTGGTTATACTATGAAAATTCATCCATAAAAGAAAAAAATTCACTTCCCGCACATTTATCGAGAATCTGATCAATGAAGGGTGTCAGGAAGTTGTCTTTCACATAGGTGTTATTGGATAAATCTGTAAGTGCGGACACAAACCAATCTCCCTAGATCCACCTGGATCTAGAACAAAGCAAGACAGAATAATACTCTTTCCCTAGATTGCAACTATTGAATGAACTAGGAGGAAAGAATCATGAACATACCTTATGATCGCTTCCTTTGGTCTTTTTTGTTCCAGCTTCGCTCCAATTCTCTTGTGCAGTCAATACCAGGACAGAGCAAACCAATCGAAGTGAAAACAACTCAATATATTCAACAGTCAATCTATGTATATGATCAAGGAATTATACAATAAAGTAAACTCAGCTTTATGGGAAAGGGACATATTACTGTATCATATTGATGGAAAGCAAAGATTACAACATGAGCCTTGATTTTGTAAAACTCCTTTCAATGGCCCTTGGCTCTGACACACACACTTGCTCACTTGCATGAAGAAGATCAACCACTTTTGATAAACTTGTTGGAGTACTTAGTTGTTGTAGCATCAGTCCTTCACACAATCTTTCACTAATTCTTCAATTTCTTCTTAACCTTGTTTGTTTCTAACCTTTTCCATAAGAATCCTCTCAATATATAGGAGAGAATGAATTAGTTACTTGGATAAGAATGATCCCAAAATATCAGGAAATCCAGTACTTAGATAACCATTCGAATGCCATCTCATCCTTCTAGAAGATTCCCTTCTAGAAGCTTCGAGAATTCATCTTTTTCCTTTCTTTAGAAAGAGTTCGCACCCTAGTAGTTAAACACAGTGCGAACTTCTTGCACCCTGGCTTAAGGCAGCCTGCGAGAATTATGCATTCTCGCAGGAAAATGTATTGGCAGCCTGTGAACCTTCCTCAAAAATGTAATTTCTGGAAAGAGATGAAGGTAACTTTTCTCAAGAAAAAGTTCTAATGAAGAGCCTGAGTACACCATCATCAATACATCATCATGACGACCAAAATCATGGGTAACAGAATGCCCCCCAAATTCTGATATTGGAACCAGTGACAGTCGATAGACTTTGTAAGCTGCATGTGTGTGTCGAGAACCAGGAGCACATCTAATCGGAAACCTGCAAACAGTCAAGCATCTGCAGAGTTTCATATATATCAATTCTGAGGTAGGCATTCCCATACTCAGATCACAGACTAACGCCATTGTAGACATGGGTCATGGCCACCAATCATACACTGTGGATCCATGCCATCAAAATATAGCATAGCCACTGGAATACATTGTGGATCTATGCGAGAATTTTCAAATCAAGACGACATAGCCACGAAACATACACAGTGGATCTATGTGTTGCAAATTATACATACTCCATCGCAACCTGGATCTCAAAGATAATATCCAGGGTCTTCGATCTCGTCGCACAAAGTACGAATCTAACCATGTGATTACATGTGTTGAAGTCGAACATGGTAGAAACCACTTGATTACCGGTCATTGATAAAACTGTTAACAAGTGCGAGGGAAATCACCATTGATGTCAATGAATCCCAAGGCACCATAGTACAATCCATCGAGTGTGAATAAATGAGATGATGTCGAACATTTGACAGAATCTTTCGATCAGGGGTCAATGATGTAAACCCACTGTCGAAAGCGAGGAAACTTGCCATTGAGGCATGCAAGCTCCAAGGTACTAAAGAATTTCTAAGTCTTGATTCTGGATAATGAGCTGAAGTTCACGAAACAAAAATCTTCACAGGAGGGCCTTAATGTATCCCCCATCAATGACACGAAATGAGTAACAGAGTTTGAAGGTGAAACAGAGCATGTTGCAAATTGGACTGGATACAGGGAAGGCCGACATGGAGAGAATGGATAACTGCAGATGGCCAACTCAATATAGGTTTCAGATGGACTTCTCTTTAACATATGAAAGACACGACCAATGATTTGGCAGCATTGACTCAAAGACGACACATGAAATGACCTTGTAATCAATCGAAAGAGAGACAAATGGATTTCCCAAACTGGCTTCAAATGATGAATAGGGGGTGTCATGTTCAAGAGAGACACTTACTGCCAATCAATACGAAGATAAAACATATCCCTTTCCCAAATTTTCCCCCACCATTTCTGGAAAGTACCTCTTTATTTTTACGCAAGATTGAAGAGGATCACATATGCTTGTTGATATAAGCTCATCCTTCGAACGAGTCCCTTGAAGTATTTTTAACGAACCCTAAGAAGGAGTGGTTCGGTCCCATCACGGGTCTGTTAATGTTTGTTTAACGAGTCCAAAGATAGAAAACTAGAAGGTTTTTCAAGATTATAGAGTTTGGAAAAACACTTAAAAGAGAACTCTCTCGGTGCCTTTTTCGTAACATAGTTTGGACGAGACCAAAAAAGAGAGAAATTATCACTTACCAAACGCATATTTCAAATACTTCAGCGAGCATGAAAATAGCAAGGTCGCTCGATGATATTTTCATGTTTAGAGAGTCTGAAAAGAGCTTAAAGAGGACTCCAGGGGGGTTCCTTTTTCGTATAACCTTGTTGAGCTCGAAAAAGTGATAAAACTATGGTCGATCACGTTCGCATGTATTTACGAGCGTAAGAATGGACAAGACGACGCTCGAGGTTTTATGTAAAAACCATAAAAACAATAAAAACACACCATAACGAATAAAAATATGTCCATACCCTTGTTTTAATTATTAACGTCATCATACCTGCAAGTCATTACACTCATCTTGATATTAGGGATTAGGTTTAATCAATAGATAAGCATAAAAAACCCAAAATGACATAACAAAAAGTAAATTAAATAAGTAAATAACCATTTTTACCATATCATTTCTCATTTTCACTATTGAGCTCCAAAACTCCCATTTTCACCCTCCGAATTTGGCGTCGATTTGCGGGAGCTACAAGAGATCATTCGACGAGCCGTCTACAACATTAAGGTAAGCCATTCATTCTTAACATTTTCATGGTTTAAATTTTTAATTTCACTGGTTAAAACTTCTGTTTCAAGTTGTTTTTTGAACACTACATGCGCATTGGCATTCTCGCAGGCATCCCATACAGGACCTGTGAAAATGATGCGTTATCGAAGGTGAGCCTTAAGCCACCTGCGAGGTTCTCGCACTGTGCTAATGGGGCACCTGTGAGAACTGCAAACTCCAAATTTTTTTTAAATATTTAGCTAATGAAAAAGATTTAGATCATGAAGAAAATCATTAATCCTCCTTTTATGTTCCTTATGCAGGTAAATAACCAAAAACATGGTGCTTGAGTGGAGAGAACGAGAACATGAAGAGGATAATGCAAATGCCGAGAATCATCCTCCTACCATAGCGGCATTAAGAGATTGTGGGCTCTTAAAATACTTTCGCATCCCGGGCAGGAGAGCCCAAGTCAGACGACTAGAGTTCCTGGTCCGTATGTGGTACCCAGATCAACAGGTTTTCAATGTAGGATCTCACACATTGTCCATAGACATTGAGGACATATACTTCTTGACAGGATTATCTAGGCGTGGGTATTATGTCAGCCTGACCGGTAGTAGAGGCGGTGGATTAAAGATGAGTGAGTACTGCAATCAATACTGTGTACCTAAGGCTGAGAAGAAAAAGGGAAAATTTGCTATCTGGGGGGTACAAGACTTGACCCTCTGCACTATCCTCTTTACTATAGCTCGGATGGCCGGGAGTTATGCTCCTCATATGGCATTACAGAGCTACTTCCAGTACGCCATCGAGTGTACTGAGCCTCGAGTATTCAACTAGGCAGATGTTGTGCTTCGCAGTATCAAAAGACAATTAACCAAATGCAGACGAGGTGAATTGAAACAATTTGGGTATGGATCTTTACTAGTGTCCTTCTTTCTCAAGAGGGTCCCCGTATTTAGACTACAGGTTGAGTAGAACCTACCAGGTCCTAGGGATCCAAGGATGCTTAGATGGTGTCGTCTCATGGCCCGACACGTGGCAGGACCCATCGTCAAATATGACAATATTTTCTTTGACTGGCTTCGTAACCAGATGTTGATGGTCGATGACTACGCTTATGTCGGGTTGGATTTCTGAGGAGATCCAGATTTAGCACTGTCTGAGGACGCTCAGTGGGGAGACCTCGGTAAGAAGTACACTCATTTTCTCTTTTTAAATGTTTTTGAATTTTTATTATATTCAAATGTTTTTGTTTTATATGTTTATCCCAAGACTAACACAAAATGTTTGTTGATAACACAGATGTTGGACCATATAGACCTCCTGGCACCTCGCCTATCCAGCGACGAGAAGAAGTAGTACCAACAGCACCACAGTATGCTGAAGATTATCAGGTGGTGGAACAGAATTTAGAGGGCATGACATTAGACATCCCAGATATGACTCTGGAAGAGGTTCCACGACGCGATCAACATCACACTGTAGGGGTATCAGCAACTATGAGTCGACTGCTCCGTAGGGTTGCTAGGGCAGTTGTGTGTTACCGTGAACATCATCCGTGACGTCACTTTGTAGAAGCTATGAGCTTCAAATTTTGATATTTTGGTCTTTGGACAAACTTTTGTAAAAAACAAACTCTTTTGATTGTTATATATACAGATGGCTTCTACCGGTTTACTTTATATTGTGTGAATTTAAATGTGTTTGATTTATAAATGGTTCAAATGTATGTCCAATACATAATTAGCCAATGCATTTGTTAATGTATTAATACATCTAGGAATATGTTGATATTCAATGTGATCAAAATAACGTTCCAAAAGGCGAATTCACAAATACACCCATAACAAAGTAGGACTTCGAATAGAGTAGATATTACTTAGTTTTAGTACTACAAGCTGCGAGTCAAGTCGCACAACCAAATGACGAATTTTGAGTGAGATAGCATCAACCAATAATTCAATAACGACACTATACTCTGCAATGTTGTTGGTTGCACGGCCAAGACATACACCTCGTAAAGATATAATTTCGTTTGTTGAGGCATAGATTGCCCACGTAGCGGAAGCTAGGTTTCGAGTACTACGACTAGCACCATCAGCGAAGCCAATATAGGGTAGCAAAGACTCCGACATCTGGCAATCAAACACAACGTCACATAAGGGCAGAGACCAGATAACGTCAAAAAAAGCAAACTAAAGTAACACACACAAAGTATGATACATAAAATACAAGTACTTGTGCACAAATGACTTATGCATAGTACTTCTTCAAGTACAACCCATTCCTGGGTTCACTCAAAGGGATACCATCATAATCTACCAGCTCATACACTCCTTTTTCCAAAACTCGGTGAACAATATAAGGTCCTTGCCACATTGGTTTGAATTTCCCAGCTCCTAACACATCTCGATCTTGTTAATGAAGAAGAACAGGATCACCTTCAGAGAAAACGCGAGGCTTGACATGCTTGTCATATTGTGCCTTGACACATTTCTTCTGGGCTTCTATAACTAGAGTGGCGTCATGTCGAGTTTCATCTAATCGTATTAAATACAATAGACGTTCTTCTTCAGCATAAGTGTTAGGTAAGAGTTCTATAGCTAGCTTTAGAGAGGGTATCTCACATTCTATAGGAAGAATGGCTTCCACACCATAGACCAATCGAAAAGGCGTAAACCCCGTAGCAGATTTAACAGATGTCCGGTATGCCCACAATGTCGAAAACAACATCGTGTGCCAACTTGTTTTATGAATTCCTATCATCCGTCAAATCATAGTTATAAGAACTTTGTTGATTTCTTCGACTTGGCCATTATCTTGGGGATAATAGGGTGTTGAGTTATCATGATGAAGACCCAACTTTTCTGTAAGTTCAAACATCATAAAATTCATAAAATGACTACCGTGATCAGTGACGATAGCTTGGGGAACACCAAAACGAGCTATGACATGGTTAAAAAGAAACAATGCTTCAGTCTTTTCAGTATTATCGAATGTTGGTATCACCTCGGCCCATTTTGTAAAGTAATCAAGAGCTACAATGATGTAACCATGCCCCCCGGCCGAGTGAGGGTGACATGTCATAAAATCGATGCCCCATTTTGAAAAAGGACCAACTGAGACCACAGGATGAAGAGGAGCAGGATGTGACCGAATTTTCTGATTGTAGGTCTGGCAGGCATGGCATTTCTGAACGACAGTAATGCAGTCGTTGAACAAAGAAAGCCAAAAATACCCTGCGCGTAAGATCTTCTGGGAAGTAGCATACCTAGACATATGACCACCACATGCTATGGAATGGAAGTCATTCAGATCTTTATTGGCTTCATCAAATGTCAGACAACGTTGAAAAATAGATTCAATTCCCCGACGGTAAAGAGTATCCCCGAGGATAATGTAGTGACGCGTTTGATAGCGTATGCGGCGTCGTTCGGTACTAGACAAAGCAGGCCGAAAATTCTGGGTTTGGAGATATATAATGATATCTCCATACCAAAGATCGTTAGTGCTAATAAGGAAAAGGATTCATCGGGTAATGAATCTACTGCTACATTTTCCGTGGCAGAGTGAGGAAAATCACATATCAACTCAACGAAAACTAAGGATTTCTTAGACGTGGCGCGATAAAATTCCAAGTCAAACTCTTGGAGTATGACAATCCATTTGGAGTATTTTCCCCCGAGCAATTGTTGTGTCAAAATGTGTTGCATAGGGTTGCAATGAGAAATAACTGTAGTTTTCCTTGAGAGGATATAATGCCGAAAACGTTGAACAGCTTGAACGGAAGCCAAGGCCAGTTTTTCAACATGTTGATACTTGATTTCAGTGGATGTGAGACTTCGAATCAAGTAATAAATAACATGCTCATCATGCGCATCATCCTCTTGGATGAGAACCATGCCGATGGTATACTCAGAGGCAACAAGATAAAGAAAATAATCACGACTATAATCAGGAGGAAAGAGAAGCGGAGCTCATGTGAGAGACAACTTCAAAGACTCAAAAAGAATTGTTGGCAATGGTATGCCAAATGAATTCTGAATATTTCTTTAGTAGCCGTGTAAAACCACGAGTAATCTCGGCATAATTAGGAATGAAACGACGAAGAAAGTTTGCTTTCCCCTGCAAACTTTGCAACTGGCACAGTGTAGAAGGAGGAGGGAGATTAAGAATCACCTCAACCTTAAGAGGATCTACCCGGATCCCTTGACGTGAAACGATGAAACCTAGGAGACGACCGGATTCTACGCAAAAAATACATTTATGAGGATTTAAACGAATACGATAGAACCGACAACGAATGAAAATGGCTCGGAGATGAGTGGGGTGATCAACTCGTCGCAAAGAATGAGCCGGTAAATCGTCCAAATAGGGTTGAACGTTATGCTTTATATCATGAAAAGCATAAGACATAGCATGTTGAAACGTTGCGCCAGTGTTCTTAAGACCAAAGGGAAGTTTCCTATAGGCAAAAGTACCCCAAGAACAAATAAAAGCAGTTTTATGTTGGTCCTCAGGATAAATGTTAATTTGATTATAACCAAAGAAACCATCCATGAGAGAGAAGACTTCACTTCCGACACAGTCGTCGACGATCTCGTCGACAAAAGGGGTTGGAAAGTTGTCTTTTGGATAAGCTTTGTTAATATCCCTATAATCAACACATACACGAATACTACCACCTTTCTTATCAATCGGTACGGGGTTGGAAACCCATTCTGTTAGAGCCACCGGATAAATAAAACCAGCTTTGAGAAGTTTTTCAACTTCGAGCTTGATAGCCGCCACTTTACGTGGGTGGACGAGATGAAGGCACTGCCGGACAGGCTTAGCTCCAGGGTATGTATTTATCTCATGTACAACAATTGCAGGGTCAATACCTGGCATTTCTTCGTAACTCCAAGCGAAGATATCACGAAATTCTTTGAACAGAGATGTATAAGTGACAATTTCATCTGGAGAACATGAAACTCCAATATGAACATTTTCATCTATCCCAGGTTTAATGGATATGTCAATGGGAATCGTGGGAGATATATTACTGAGGTTCCCTTCGGCAAACACATCATGTGTTGATCCAGGAATGGTTGATATGACAACAACAGTCGACGAAGGCGAAATCCATTGGTAGTTCTCAAGAGTGTGTTGTTCCAGAAAGAGTATGGAACGATGATGTCCATCGTCCCAAGGGGTGTCCTCCATGACAGACATAATCATCTTGTCAGTGGGAAAGATAACATGGAAAGGATCGGGAGACAACTCATCAAGAGAGGGTGTAAAAGGTGTTGCCGATTGAATGGCCTGATAAGCGGACTCAACCGGACTTAATGACATGATGTCGCCGAAACAAGTATGATCTCCAGGATTAGGGACTATCCAAGGGTCGGAAGACACAAGAAGTTTGTGAGGCACAAAGGAGATCATGTTGATAGAAGCAACTGACGGGCGCGGAACATCGGGCGGAGGAATGGGGAAAGTGCCCATTAGCGAAGATTCCTTTAAAAGGCCTACACCGACATTTTTGTAACCTGATGGGGTTTTAGCTATAAACGACATGTTGCCAGTACGAGTATCATAATTGAAGAAGGCAAGTTGGTCAACACTAATAAATTTTCCTTGATGAGGAAAACCTACTACACGGAAAAGTGTTGACACCACCGCACACATGGAATCGATCCAGCTACGGACAAGCAGAAGATTATAATCAAGGGGAGCATCAAAGACTTCCACTTCAACTTGGACTGTCTTACCTTCTAGTGTAACGGGAAACGAACGAAGAACACCGTAAGGCTTAAAACCAGAGCCATTGAAGGCTTTCAGAGTGTTTTGTGATTCATTTAAGGGAGGAGAGCCAATGGATTTCCAACAAGCAAAAGACATTACACACGTGGAGGCACCCTCATCGATAACAGTTCGGAAAATGTTCTTGTCCGAGACAACAACTTGTATCTGGAACGCAAGATGAGGGGGTAACCTTGGGATATGATCATCCAAGTCAAAGACTATTAAATTTGTATCTGTGGGATCAATTCCACCTATAGCTTTCAACAGTGCCTTCCGCTGTGCAGGACAAGACTGAAGGACTTCAAGGGCTGACATCGCTGAAGGTGCCTAGGCCAGATCTTCCACAATGTTGTAGTTCTGGGCCGCACGAGCATGAGGATTGAAATCCGACTTGTGAAAAACACCCTTAGGGGGTCACAGGATTGTATCAAGGCTCGTTCGTTCGAGATGAAGAGGACCATTTGTAGGTGGAGTCGGTGGAGAGGGTTGGACCAAAGTAGGAGGTAAATCATCAACCTTCTCTTTAGACGGAGAATAATCTTTGGCTCTAGTTGTGATTGCAACGTTATTCTTCTTAGAATCACCAGTACACATCAAAACATATGATGTGGTAGAAGTAGATGGTTGGTCATGGATGACCAACTGAGCCTATTGTTGAGACGAGAAGGGTTGGGACAAGACTGTCGTCATAGATGGTTTTGGCGTCTCTTGAAGGAACTCAGTAACCTCAGCACGTCGTGGACAATCCTTCGTGTAGTGATCGTCACCACAGATAAGGCAAGGGTATCGTGGTTTGCGCTTATCCCGATCTTCAACAGGAGGAGTTTTATTTTTCTCTGTTTGATTATTATTTTTTCTCTCCTTATTCTTGCCTCTCCCCGTTTTAGATTTATTTTTATCGGTCGGGGTAGATTGAACGGCATTCACCTCAGAAGTTTTACCGGTGGGAGTGGCAGGAGATGGAGCATTTTGAACATTAGAAGAAGCATATTTAGGGGTTGTACTTGAAACAAAATGTGAGTGGGCATGGGCAATACCAATCACACCATCAGCTGCACACAAGGCAGCTGGAGCAGTTGAAGTGTTGGAAGTACCAGGAAGAGGTAATTCAGGTAACAAATCGTAAAGTGTACCCGTTTGCGAATAAACAAGATCAAGATATTGAGCACGACTTATAGCCTGCTCTTCTATAAAAATGCCACCCATGGCAATGTCTTTACCAATTTCGTTCACAAAGGATTTCGTAAACCATTCTGCCAATAACTGATCAGGGAGTTCAAGTTTAATGAGACATCGTCTCCTTCTCCACTCATGGATATGATCTGAGATATGAGTACCTTTAGTCTGTTTGAAGGAAGTCAAAATCTCAGTCCCAGTATCATAACGGATTGGTACCTAGTAATGTGTAAGAAAAGCCATAGCTAGGGTGTTGAAATCAGAGAAGAAACCTCGTGGCAATTCAATATACCACTTCGCAGCAGAACCGGTAAGGGTTCATTGAAAAAGACGTAAACGAATAGAGTCATCCATCAACGAGTTGGATGAACACCATACGTGAAAATTCATAATGTGATTGTTCGGTTCCTCTCCCACCTTACCATCGAATTTAGGAATGTACGATGGAATCTTGGCTAGAATAACGGGCCATTGGGGAGAGTGACGAATAGGATCATTCAGAATCTTAGACAAATCTGGAAAATCCAAAGTAGCAAGAAAAGGTAACTGTCGATTCACCTGTGGGTACTGGTGACTTTGGGGTGGAAGCCCTGTCGGAAAACCAGTAGGCTCGTACGCAGTCTGCCCATAATGGGAAGACCCTGGCTGATTCGATGGTGGTTGGAGAGGATAGTAGTTCCAAGGATTGTAACCTTGAGTTTGAGTAGGGACCTGAGATTGAGCATTTTGACCCTAACCCCAAACAGTATTAGGTATACCTGGATATGATTGGCCTATAGTAGGAGTAGGTTGTTGCCCCCCAGTCGTTTGAGGAAGATTTTGTAGCATCTGAGTCCAATACTGGGCCAAAGCAGGAGGTATATTTTGTCCAAAAGGTGGAGTTGTTCCCCCTATTGTAGGTGGAGTTCCAACTGGAAGTTGTGTGCCAATCGTAGGTTGCGTAGTAATTAGATTATGTCCAGCATGAGGAAATGGAATTGTTCCACCTTGTCCACCAACGGGAATCTGCAAGTTTGGTGCAACGAACGGAATAGTGCCACTAGGATTAGGATTGCCAGAAGGAAATTGAGGGAGTGTCGGAATAAAACCGGGAATAGGGTGCCCATGAAAAGAAGGACCACCAGGAGTAACAGAAGAGGTTTGGGGAGGTGTTGGATTTGAAGCATTCAACAAAGCATTCAACGCATGGTAGCCCGGTGGTAGTGTCAGAGTAACATTGGGTGTTCGCTGCATATTGATAGGAAGAAGTCCAGTTGTAGTGAACCCGGTTGGGACACTCGTAGTGTTCGTGAGATGGGCCATCTCAGCAGGGAGAATAAAGTGATAAGTGGTATTCACCGGCACAGTCTCTGTCTCAGAAAACACAGGAGGGTTGATTTCAGAGACCATAGGTGAACCAGGACTAAAAAGAGTCCTACGGAAATCATCAACAGACCAAAAAGGATCTTGGCCTTCTACACCGGGAAAAGACCCAACGAGTGATCCAGAAGAAGTAACAACTAAGTCCCTAGACGAATTCAATCGCACAAAAGGTCGTTCACCACAGCGAATGTGATAGTCCTTTCTAGTATTAGTAGTTCGAAAAGTTTCTAGAGATTCAGTTGATTCCACTTGTGGTGTGGCGACAACTGGGACTTCACTTGTTTCCACGTGTGGTGGGGTAACAACTGGAACTTCACTCTGGTGAGGAGAGCCCTCAGGTGTACTGGTAGGAAAAGGTTGAGAACTGTCCAGATGTTCTGGAGATAAACCTTGCATCCTACATGAACGTCGTGGGGGAGCAATTGTAAACGAGTGACAAGCTCCGCGAAGAAATTATTAGGGTTAACTTCAAGGAACAAACAACACACACTAGTAAACAAAATCTAGGAAACAATCACCAGGCAAGCAATACCTTCTAATTTTGAAGCCACTAGTTGGTGATGAAATCCAACGTCGCAACAACAAGACTAGAAGGGGCGAGGCTAGGGTGGAAAAGTTACCCTGACGACCTGCTTAACGGACTTACACCCTGGTGCAAGCTCCCACACATAATCGTGGGTATACCCTCCAAGGAGCCCGAGTGAGTTTGATCAACGTCACTTCAAGGTACCGTGAATACTTTCCCCTCCACAGTCACCTTGGGTAATAACCTAAAGAGATAGGCCACTAAGGTCACCACCAACAACAATAAAGCCTGGGGGAACAGTCAACAATCCGATCCACACACAAGGGTAGGGTATCTATCCCGAAATCAACTCAAAAGGCTTCCACTCATCATTGTGGGTATACCTCCAAGTGACCCCCGTAATACGTGCAATCTCTACACTGATGTCAACAAAGAAGGGTGAGTAACTCTGCCAACACCAATGCGACCTAGTGCTTGACCCTTGTGTTAGAAGGGATTCCCAGGAAAATATGTTGCAAATGGAATTTAACACTCCCTAACTCAAGATGCTATTGTGTGTTTTGAGCTTTTGGAGAGTGTATCTCTCTTCCTACTCCAAAGCACTAGCCTAGCTAAATGTTGGTGTAAAAGATCCCTAGAAAAGAGTTACTAGATAAATTTTAAGATTACGCAATGTTTTTAAAAGCTGTTGTTTACTCAAAGGTAACGGAAGTGAAACTTATGTTGTATGATTCTGACCCAATAATGCAAGGATGAGAATGAAAGGTATCACTTTTCTTTCAATGAATCCTATGTATGGGAGAGAGAGAAGTTTTCCAGATCAATCATTAACTATATGCAAAATTTCCTTTCAAATGTCAATGCAATCAATCAGTTATCGAATGACTATTCTCTTTGTTTCTCTTTTTCAATATTTCAACAATCTCTAAAATTTGATTTTCAATGTTTTAAAGAACCCTGACTATACCAATGAGAGAGCAGAAAATCAAATCATCAAGCAATAACACCCCAATCAACTCTTTCAATGAAAGCAAAAATAAAGAGCAAACCAAATAGTCTTCTCAATGCAAACGAAAATGTTCTTTCAAACCAATAAGCAAATGAGAAAAACCAAGTATTCAACTTTCAACCAATCACTGGTTCTCAACTAATCAAACACACTCAGAATCTGAAGTCAGAGAGAATGGTTTGGCCAAGAAGAGTCAAGAAATGAAAGTCAAATCACAAATGACAAGAAAAGCCTTGAAACCCTAAGACTATTCACGCATGCAAACTAAAGCAAGAAAGTTATCAATCAATAGTCTAAGAAACCCATAAGAGATATTCCAACTGATCTGGGTATTTAGAAAGAAAAAAACTCAAATTTAAAATTTTGGAAAAGAATGTTCGCAGGTAAGCACTATTACACAGTGCGAGAATCACTGATTCTCACATGAAACCTTTGGAAAGGTGCGAGAACCTCGCACTGAAACCTATGGGTAGGGTGCGAACTTTACCATTTCTCGTAGGCTGTAATGAAGTGCAGTGCGAGAATTCCTGAACATATCAAAAAAATTGAAAAATGAAGTAAAATTTAAAAAGGATTATGGACCCAGAAGGTCTATCAGGATATCTTGAAGACTCGGAGACAGATAGGACAGGAGAAAAATGAAATCAGAGCAAATGGCCACAGAAAAATATCAAAAGCCACAACGAAAATGGGATATTTCCCCAGTGGAGTCGCCAATTTTGTTATTGGATAAATCCGTAAGTGCGGACACAAGCCGATCTCCCTAGATCCACCTAGATCTAGAACAAAGCAAGACAGAATAATACTCTTTCCCTTGATTGCGACTATTGAATGAACTAGGAGGAAAGAATCATGAACATACCTTATGATCGCTTCCTTTGGTCTTTGTTGTTCCAGCTTCGCTCCAATGCTCTTGTGCAGTCAAGACCATGACAGCTCAAACCAATCGAAGTGAAAACAACTCAATATATTCAACAGTCAATCTATGTATATGATCAAGGAATTATACAATAAAGTAAACTTAGCTTTATGGGAAAGGGACATATTACTGTATCATATTGATGGAAAGCAAAGATTACAACCTAAGCCTTGATGTTGCAAACCTCCTTTCAATTGCCCTTGGCTCTGACACACACACTTGCTCACTTGCATGAAGAAGATCAACCACTTTTGATAAACTTGTTGGAGTACTTAGCTGCTGTAGCATCAGTCCTTCACACAATCTTTCACTAATTCTCCAATGTCTTCTTAACTTTGTTTGCTTCTAACCTTTTCCATAAGAATCCCCTCAATATATAGGAGAGAATGAATTAGTTACTTGGATAAGAATGATCCCAAAATATCCGAAAATCCGGTACTTAGATAACCATTCGAATGCCATCTCATCCTTCTAGAAGATTCCCTTCTAGAAGCTTTGAGAATTCATCTTTTTCCTTTCTTTAGAAAGATTTCGCACCCTAGTAGTTAGACACAGTGCGAACTTCTCGCACCCTGGCTTAAGGCAACCTACGAGAATCATGCATTCTCGCAGGCAAATGTATTGGCAGCCTACAAACCTTCCTCAAAAATGTAATTTCTGGAAAGAGATGAAGGTAACTTTTCTCAAGAAAAAGTTCTAATGAAGAGCCTGAGTACACCATCATCAATACATCATCATGACGACCAAAATCATGGGTAACAATAGGATTTATTCAGGTCATGAAAATCCATGCATATGCAGATGGTTCTTTACTTTTTATTCACAGGAACGAGATTGGATACCCATTCAGTCAAGAGAACCAGGTAGATAAATCCAGTGTTAAGAAGTTTTTCTACCTCTTGCTTAATAGAAGGAGCCTTCCTAGGATTGAAATCTCTAATTCATTGTCGAACATGCTTAGCATCCGGGTAGGTTTTAATCTCATGTTCGAMAATTCTAGGGTCGATTCCCGACATCTCTTCATATGACYAAGCGAATACATCGTGAAATTCTTTGAAGAGGTCAGTGTAGATGAGAATTTCTTTCGGCGAACAATATGCAACGAGGTATACATTTTCAAATTTGCCAGGATTACAAGAGATATCGATCGTGATATTAGAAGAGATACTCGCCATGTTTTCTTTGGCATAAATGTCATGCATATCAAGTGGAACTACAATGTGATGGACTATCTCGCTCAAGATAGATCTAAAATCATCTTGTTAAATTTTGACAAGATTTAGGAGAAAATAAGAGCTATGATGCATATCATCCCATGGCCTTTCATAACCATTCATGGCCTCTACGATAGCTTCATCTGAAGCTAAAGTCTCATCGAGGAAGTCATGTGAACAAGATGATGAAGTGGCCCACACGGGCTCTAGAACATGATCCTCCTTGTCCATCTGTGAGGTGGTAACAGGATCTGGATCGGTGGAAGAGTCAAGAACAACCTGATACACTATCTCTACTGCTGATAGTGGCATGGCCATTCCAGTATGTGAATGACCTTCACAAGATGAATTCGAGGAAGGTAGGGTGTCCAAGGATTGTTAAAATATGAAGTGCGCAAAGGAACAAAACTCTTTGACGAAGCAGACCTACTGTACATGGAATATATATGATGAACCGATGCCATGAAGTCGAAGGTACCCATAAGGGATGAATACATTCTGACACCGATATTCTTAGTTGCAGGCTGAGAATTGTCAATCATGGGGATTGACAGTCCAACCGATGCATTGGGGCTAGCATACACAAAGGATAACTGGTCGATTGTCACGATCTTCCCATCGTGAGGAAAGAAAAGAGTGCAGAAGACAGACGATACGATTACAGTCATAAAATAAGTCTAATTGCATCCTAGTAACAAGTTATAGTCAAGGGGCACATCAACCACCTCGACATCCATCTTTATCGTCTTCCCACCTAACTGGACTAGGAAGGTAGGAAGAATATTGTGAGGATGGAAGAAACGATCGTTAAAAGCAGTCAACATGGTCATAGATTGAGAAAGGCTTGGAGAGCCGAGGGATTTCCAACATATTAGGGACATCACACATGTTGCAATGCCTTCATCAACAACAATATGTTTAAAGGTATAATTTGAGTAACCCACATGGATTTTGAATTCCACATGGCAAGGAAAGCGAGGCTTCACATCCATGATGTCAAAATTGATAAATTTAGAGCCACAAGGATCCAAAGTTCCTAACACAGATAGAAAGGAATTCCTTTGTGAAGGACACGTCTGGAGTACCTCCAGAGTCAACATTGCACAAGGGGTTTTGACCCAAGTCTTCAACAGTAGAGTAATTTTGGGCAACTCTATCATTAGGATTTCACATTGGCATAGCCTACAATGCCATTAGCATGAGGCCCGAGATTTTATCTAGGGTCATAGTTTGACCTCGGTGCATCTGGAAGAATCTCGTATAACATCCTAGAATGAGCATATATAAGATCTAATTGTTGGGATTTAAAAATCGCTTCTTCCTCAGATGTAACCCTAGATTTAGAAACATCCTTTGAAATATAAGGCCATAGAGACTTAAGGAACCACTCTAGCAGGAATTCCTAGGGTATGTAGGTCTTGATCAACCTCTTCTGTCTACGCCAGTATTGGATGTGATCTGATATATGGGTGGATTTTTCCTAATGAAAGGCCAACAGAAGTTCTATGCATGCATTGTAACGAGTTGGCAATTGGAAGTGGTTGAGGAAGACCAAATCCATCTGATTAAAAGTTTTGTACATCCCCCCTGGTATCTCTATATACCATTTCGTAGTGACCCCTGTTAGGGTGCATTAAAACAATATTAAACAAATAGAATCTTTGTTAAGGGATTTCGAAGAGCACCAAAGGTGAAAAGTAGTGGCGTGATCACTAAGATCTTCACCAGTCTTGCCTTCAAATTTTTGAATATCCGAAGGAAGGTTGGTGGGGATGGGGGACCATGTTGAATCATGAAACATAGGGTCATTCATCAATCTAGACAAGTCTGGAAGATTGAGCATGGCCATAAAAGGGAGACGGGGTTGTGGCATCTGGCCCCAAGATCCCTGGAAATATTGTTATTGGGGAATCACAACCCATCCAGGGTTCTGGTATGCACCATGGCCCTGTCTGGGATTGTAAGACCCTCTTCTGAACTGATTCATGAGGGGTTGGTTGGGAACCATTTTAGTAGGAATTTTATGATGATGGTTGTAAAAATTTTCCCCATCTGGAGTGGCTCTAGGTTGGGGATTTCCCAAGGTATGAAAATGACCTCCTCCAGGTGTGAATCTAGAGGATAAAGGTGGACTCTCCATGCGAAACGTGTTGGTCGGACTCGGTATAGAGGAGGTAGGTGTAAAGGATAGACTGTAAGCAATATCTTTTCCACCAGGTTGGTTACTCCATCCAGGAGCAGTAGGACCAAGATTAGACCTGGGGTGAAAAGGAGGAAGCCCTCCAACTGTAGGATTTGTTTGTGGGATATGAGCACCACCAAATGAAAATGGAGTATGTGGAGGATCCATGCCCCCAATTCCAATACTAGTATTCATATTAGATGTTGGGATGGAGGATGAAAATTGGGATGTGAAATTCAACATACCATAAGAAAAAGGGCTAGAGGTCATAGGGATGGACTGAATATTGTAGCTCAGCGAGTGACAAAGGGACCCAAAAGGGTTCGTGGCTATAGTTGTGTATTCACTATAGGATAGACATGAGTGATGATAGGAACCTCCGGCACTACCACCATTGTGGTTGAAGGTGTCGAAGGAGTACCGTTAACTATAGTGGGTATGGGAGTTGAAGGAATCCCAATATTTTTATGACTTGATTTATTACTCATCCTAGTATGATCAAAAGTCTGGTAAGTGGAGGTGTGTGTACCACATTTGATAACTTTACGCCTTTTATAAGGAAAAGACTCAAGATGCGGTGGTAATCGTAACAAGCAGCGAGACCTGCAGAAAAGTTGTTCTGGCTCCACGATGACTCAAGACTTGAGATATAAAAAGCAAATCCTAAGGCCAACTAGTAATCAAGGAGCACACCAAAATACAATAATCAAAAGGACAATATACAAACAAATAGGATAAAGTGGCTAAAAGGGGCCTCCCTCCCTAAAGTAGGTATGCCTCGCCCAAGAAAGGCCTGAGACTCCCTGCAAAATATCAGAGGTATCATAATCAGTTATAAGGGCCCTTGTGGGCTTAACAACTAGTCAGTCATATCCCCCCAGAGAGGTAATCCTCCATAAAAGGTCATGTGTTGTCTGACCCTTATCTGACCCAGGGTACTTGCAGAATAACCCATGGAAGTAACCTATGTGGTACCTATGTCAAGCAAATAAGCAACCACGATATAACTGATGCACATGTGAACAGTCATAAGTAAAGTGTACCATATGGGAAAGGCAACAAATCTAGAAACCTCGAAAGAACCTCCCCTCACAGAGGTAAAGGTACTCACAAGATCCCCATATACGAATACATCCCTAGAAATATATCTGACGCTAAGAAGGTATTGGGGGGATATCCCCTCAACCAACCACACGCGACCTCATTCTTAAATCTATTGTAAGCGGAGCATCCTGACGTCACCAATTATACAATGTATTTCACCACTCCCTTAGTCAGACACATATGTTGATTTAATATCCTTGGAGAAGTTTACTCACAAAATCATATTCAAAGGCTCTAAATCCTAAGCTAGTTTGTGCACCCTAGAAAATAAAATCGGTTCTAATCAATTTTAAATTATCAACATTGTTTTTAGTGGCCTTGCTTACTCAAAAAGGTGCGGTTGTGAAACTAATGATTTTATGTCTCAGCAAGTAAAATAAATGAATATAAATAAAATGCAAAGTCCTAACTTCAATTCCCAATAAATGATAAGATTTCCATAATGCAATTTTCAATTTAGTTCTGCAATTCCAAATAAGATGCAATATTTCTATACATGTACTAAGATCAATGATAAGGACCCAAAATATCAAATGCCAACAATTCAAAATGATTAATATTTTTGTATTTTCAATATAAAAGAATGAAAATGAAAGGATTGAACAAGAGCTTGATATAAATATTCTATTGTATGTAAACAGAGACAAACAAAGTCAGATATCAAGAAGCAAACACCCAACCCAAGATGCAAGGAAAATCAATGAAAAGGATGATGAGAAAGGCACCGAATGAAAATTCAACCAAAGAAAGGTTTACTATCATTCTACAGGCACTTAACAGTCATAACAGAGACCCAAGAAAACTAAGCAACCATCAAAACTTACCCAACAAACATCAAACTCAGCAACCAACCAAGAAAGGATGATGTACACGACTGTTCAGAAGAAAATCACATATATACACCTCTTTCATAAGGACAATACACGTATGTACGCGACTATCAGGTAAAACCCCACGTATATGTGTTAAAACAATGTCAGGCTAAGGATAAGGCTAAGAAACTCAGACTTAAAATGAACAGAGGCTGTCAAGAAATCAGACGACAAGAAAATCAATATAAACGAGAGCAATCAAAGGAGAAAAACACTCCAAACCCTGAAAAGAAGATTCTTTCCCCAGTATGGTCGCCAATTCTGTTACGAGGAAAATCTCTATATGGCTAGGGGTAAACCACACGAGACAAAAATGAATGCAAAATCAACTCTAATCTCAGGTATTTTATATAAGCAAATATCCTAACAAGACAAGATAAAGATCCTACCTCATTCATATGTTCGATGAATTCCACCATTGAGCACTTAAATCAAAGCAATACACCTGCAAATTGTCCTCAACAACCAAGAAACACAAGAATGTGGCGATAACATATAAATTTAGCACATTTAGTAGCATAATCCATCAACATTCATAACAAATATTCCCATGGAATAACAATTCAAATATTTGAAAGATATTAATTGGACGAGAAAATAGTATTTATGTTAAAGTTTAATCAATAGAAGTGAATGAATTACAAACTTCTGTGTCGGCATGGTTCAAAACTGAGAAACTAAGTCCCTTCCAGTTGGGCCTCCACCACTTCAATTCTCCACCAAAGGAAAGCTCATATAAGAGAGACAATGAGGTTCTCAATCAAGTAGGGAAGAGATTTGGAGTTGAATAATGTGTTCAGACTTAAAAGGACAAAGGGATGCAGACTCAATATGAAGTGAATAATTTCTCTAAAGTAACTTGGCTCTCAAAGTTGAATTATTCTCCTCTTTTCCACAACTTGGATATGGACCATTTATAGCCTTCAAATGTAACTGAAGGGCCGAGTCAGAACATTTCTAGTATATGGAAGGTCAAGGATCATGGATCTCATGATGTGACATGGAAACCCGACACCATTTTTTAATTTTGGGCACAAAACCTGATGTATGCGGTTAGTAGTGGTGCAACCTGCATATACGCATGATGTATAATATTTAGGGCATGTATAGGTGGAAAAATATTATTTTTATCTCTGGGAACTGCAAACAGGGACTTCAAGTATGCATAGGGAAATGGAAAAAGGCCTTCTGAGCAAATTTGCATAGGGTCAGGAAAATCTTGCTATAATAGATGCCCCCTAATGTGTGAGGTCAGAGGAGTATCTGCGATGGTAGAAATACATTGTAATATCCAGAAGTGGAGTACTGGAGACCCTACTGGATGAACTAGTTGCTCATGAGGATATTACAATCTATATTGACTTTGCACACATGGCTGCCAATTTGAATTACACTGCATATCCATGTGAAAATATACCAAACAGATGTTCATGGCCATGAATACGCAATACAAAGGTGGCTACATGCCAAAGGATGTCATAGTCACAAACAAGGCCAAGTAAAACCCGTCTCAAAATCAATATGAAGATATCTGTATACAATGAAGTACAATATGATCTCCCATGATCATTGAAGTCACATAGGTACTGGTCTCCCGACCCCTAGTTTACATGCTACTCTATGCGAGCAACACCATATTCTGCACGAGGGGCTAACATATTAACCAACACATATGTATATAGTATATGGTTTTAAAACCATATAACAAATATTCACGTGGGAGGTTTCATATACCATATATATGCTATATATATAGTATATAGTTCAAACTATATATATATATATATAACAAACAACAAACATATTCCATGGAAGTAGATCGAACCCGGAACCTCCGAGATATAATCGGAAGGCCCAATCAACTTACCAACAAAATCGTTTGTTACAGGATTCCACTATTTTTATTGTTAAGTTGTCAAGTAATGTAGATGGTGGTTAAAGGCCCATGGCCTATTTAATGGGCACATTCTCCCATGTTTACACACAACCCATTGTGCATGGATTCCAATGTAAGAATGAATCTTGAGGCTAAAGTACAATATGGATTTGTCTTAAAGTGCATGCAAGATATTGCCCTAGTTTTGGCATTGTCTCGTTTTGCATGCCATAAGGTGTATTGTCCACACCTAGGCAATTTAATACTCGTTGGATAAGTTTTTCCGCAAGGATCGTGAATTTGAATTCTGTTTTGAAATAATAGGTCATTTGTAAAAGTCTTATTTCATTTTTTTCATGTATGAGATCCATAGTCTCGTTATACGTGTAAAAAGGGTTTTTTTAGCACCTGTTCAAAATTTGGTCAACTTTATAGTCAAATTTCTCATAATTTTGCAAGGATTTCAATGGTGTACTTATTCTCTTGTTTTGAGTAGTGGAGTTAAAGAGAATCGATTAAATTGGCTTTTTGTAAGCCCATTGTGTAATGTAATTTGGTATTTTGAGATGATGGAGAACAATCATACTATCTAAAAAGACTTTGAATATGAAGTGATAGATGTCATCCATATATGTAATTTGAGTTATTTTATTTTCTGTTGTATTATCTCGTTATTATTCAAGTTATTCATCAATATTAATGAATTTTATGGACAAATAAGCATATTCACATGTGTTTTTTCAAATAGTCAAGCGATCTTCGTTTACCAAATCTGGTCAGATGTTTATATGTATTTAAGAGTTATTTTTACATCTAAGGATTTTCGGATCAATGGGTGACCATAAATACTGAGTCTTAATTAGGTAATTAGATCACATCATATTCATAATAATCTCCACAATTTATCCTTAAATCCCAACTAAAACCATGAGATCCTCATCCATAATATATCTCCTTATCCTTATCTTTGACTCTTACGTAGACATTAACCTTGGTCTACTTCATTATATTTGTGCAATTATATATTTCAGACATTATTGATAATTCCCAAGTATGAATTATTCCTTCAATTATCTATGCATTTAGTTATATTAAGTTTAATTGTTCAACATATATTTTACACTCGGTAGCATATCTTGTCCTTGGACTATAGAATACACTCTTGCAAGTTCTTGAGACATCTGTGCAGACTGCACTAATTTTGAACATATGAATATGTGCATTGCAAAGATATCAACATTTTAAAAGATAAAGTGAAATGTGGTAAATTTCAAGTAAAAACACATCTAATTTGGACATTTTTGAAAGAAAGGAATCCTTTTGGTCATCATAGCTCATGTATCCATTACTGCAGTGTAAAATTCTAAATGAAAATCGTGTGTCAAATTATTTTGTGGGAAGCAAAGTGGGTAGAGTTGTTGGGTAGATATCTCAATGCTTATACATATATACATATATTAATAAATAAATCTATAAAGTAAACAAAATGCTTTTCTATGCATATGCTCAACTTAAAAGATATTTTCAAATATATATATATATATATATATATATATATATATATATATATATATATATATATATATATATAGAGAGAGAGAGAGAGAGAGAGAGAGAGAGATATATATAGATATATATATCTTCGGTACAGATTCTGACAAGCAATGTAATTTGCATGATAACCAATTCAGTTATGGTGGGTTCAAGTTGTGTAGGGTGTTTTGCAATGATGATATATAGGCACTATGAACTCTAATATTCACAAATATCTCCTCCGCACCTCGACACCGCATTTGTAAATAGGAAAAATGTTGAACAGGGACACTAGCATATGCGAGAAGCAATGCAAAATTTTGCAGTGAAAACATTTTGCATCAAACTTTGTAAAAATAAGCAATGATGTCAAATATTCAATGTGGTATAAAACTTAGTGAATTAATAAGTGAAGTGTTGAACGTAGAGGTTCGCATATGTAAGAAGCAATGTAAATAAGTGAAATGTTCAATGGGGATGCCAACATATGCGATAAAGAATGTAAATTGTTTGGAGATTAGGATCAGAAAGAACCAATGTAAAGTGTTTGGAGATTAGGATCAGAAAGAACCAATGAAAAGTATCCACATATTAGAATTGCGGAAAGAAAGGCATATCCACTACACATCCGCACATGCATATCCCCCACACAATTAATAATTAGTCTAATTTGTAGCCTTGTGCGGATAATTGATATCACTCATCCTCCCACACTCTTGCACTTCACAATTCCACACTTTCAATAGTTCACAAAATTGTTTTATGCATATTCTTAACTAAAAAAAATATTGTTCAACATATATATCTACAACATAGATATTTTTTGGGAACAAAGACATTGTGATGACATATATATCTTTCACACATCCACATGAGCATATCCTCCTCACATGCAATCTCTAGTATAATTTGAACCATTGTGTCGATAATTCATAACAATTGTACTCCTGCACTCTCGCACTTCGTAACTTCGCACCTCCAATAGTTCCATCGCATAGATTATGATCAACAATGTAATTTTGTTGATAACCAACTCATTTATGGAAATTTCATTTTTAAAGATTTTGAAGTCTTTGCAATGAAAAAATTTTGCATAAAATTTTGTAAAAAATAGAAAAAAAGTTAAGTTGTTCAATGTCAAAGAAAACTTTGTAAATAAGTGAAGTGTTTAACATATATATCTTCAGCATAGATATATATTCGTTACAGATATCGTCTGCACAACTATATCTTATGGGCGTGCATACAAGTATATGCGCCACACAACCAACATAATCTAATTTGAACCCTTGTGTTGATGATTCATATCACCCATCCTCCCACTTTCATACACTTTGCAACTACGTACTTCCAATAGTTAAATAGCACCAATTATGATCAAGGATTTAATTTGCATGGTAACTCACATATTTATGACAATGTCACTTTCTAGGTTTCCAACACTAATTCTTGATACTTGTAAAAAACAACTAAAAACATATGACATAGAACTTAGTAAAAGGAAGTATTTAGAGGTAAAGATGCAGAGGAAGCAATGTACCATGTATCAAAGTGGAGTTGTGAAGGGAACAATGAAAATTGTGCATATGTTGCGATGTGCGAAAAACAATGTAAAGTGTGTGCAAGTTAGGTTTTGCGGAAGGAAAATAGGGTATACTTCCTAGGACAACAAAGGTTCCTTGTGCACAATGTTGAAATTGATAATAGGATATCACAACCTGGTTACGGGTACACCTGCTTCTTTAACCAAAGTTCAGAGAAGACAATATGCATACAACTAAAGAGATGGACAGTCCAAAATTAGAGCAATTATGAAACTTCAAACTTAAAAAAACTAAATCCAGAACCATAAATTATGATCATGGTTAGAATTAAACAAAACTTGACAATGGAGCAACTTGGTTAAGTAAACACAGACAAGGAAAGAAAGGCCCGAGAAAGGACCTAACACTATGTTATTCAATTTTTACAACATGATACAAAATTTGCTAATCATTGCATAGACACCAAAATATAATTTTGTGGAATGAAAGTCTATTGCTACGTATGCACAGAACATGTTATTTTATCAAAAAACGATAAATACTTTGAACTTAAAACAATCAAATCCATAACCATAAATTATGATCATGTTTAGAATTAAAACAATACCCGACAATGGACGACAATAGTTAAGTTAACACAAACATGGAAATAAAGGTCTGAGAAAGGACCAAACACTATTTTATTGAGTTTTTACAATATGATACTAAATTTATTAACCATAGCATAGAGGTAAAACCATTATTTGGTGGATTTAAATTCAATGGCTACATATGCATAGAACATGATATTTCATTGAAAATTGATAGAGAGTGAACACGAGATTGAAAATTTTGTCTGAAAGTAAAAGTCTAGAAAATCAATAGCTATGTATGCCAAAACAGTACCTTGGCAAGGTAAAAAAATATACAATTGTCTTTTCAATAATATCTGTAAATTCCAAAAAAGTTCTTGGGCAAGTTCAAAAAATATACAATTGTCTTTTAGATAAGGTATGTAAAAAGTGAAAGTGTTTTCCCAAATGGACTAGGATTGGGGCTCCCACGAACCATAAAATAGAAGAAAGACCTAAAACAAAGAAATATAGATAGTAAAAAATGGGTGTTAGGTTTTGAAAAAACATAGACCAAGAAATTTTGTTGCATTACCAAGTGATGAAAGAAAACAAGAGCAAGAGCAGATGAAATACTTGCTTGACTACTTACCAAGAAGGAAATGTTTTGTTTTTCTAGTTTTTCTATTGTAGGTATGCATCTTGATTTATAGGTGTTGTTTATTCGAACTGATGTTGAACTTTCTCTAGTTCTTATTATGGGTTGACAATTTATTCCAAGGCCTTCTTGATCTAGTAATCAATATAGCCTTTCATTGGCCTGATGGTTATTTCTGGCTTAACTCGAAGAGTGAGAATTTGCTCCTCCACTTCTTTGCATTCAAGATGGACTTGATCGATGAATGAGAGGTCGTCTTTGTTTTTATTGACAAATGTAACAAGCCACTTCTTTAGTTCCTCATCATCAAATTCCCCGAGACTTTCGAAGTCATTAGCCAATTAGGTTTTCATTGTGGCTAACTCACTATCAAGCTCTTCTTTGGTGATTATGGTTGAATTCTTGAAAAATTTTGGACCTGCAGTTCCTTAACAATAAAAATTTCTTTTAGAGTATCTCTCCTCTTTTTCCATTTATTTGTTTGCAAGTATTCATTGCACCTTGCAACCCATTTATTCATGCTTCCAATACTTCTTTTATTTTATTTATTCTTTCATCTAAGGGTAGATGTTTCTAACTTCTTTTATACTCATTCATATTAGTGACTCGTGCGACAAATGTACTTACCTTGTTTTGATAATAAGATTGATCATGCTCCAAATCTCTTCGCAAATTTTTAATAAAATTTGTAAATCCTTTTTGAAAGATTACATAGAATGATACTGACCTCCCATGCATGTCTGATTATGTCCAATCTTCTGTTAATGTTTTCAACAACATAGCCTCTGACTCCATTCAACAATTGAATAAATTTTGTGATTGACTTTGAGGTTCTAGGAGTACTTGGAAGAGCCTTCTCTATTGGTAGTGTGGCCAATGGTTTTGAAAAGAGTGGCTTGCGAGTCAATGAGTCCTCAAGCTCACTTATTCCCTTCTTCAATCTAATAGTCTGTAACTCTTGGTCAAAAATCAAATCAAAAATCACTTCTCATGTGCAACGATGTAGTTTCATAAGGGAAGATGCTCCAACTCCTGAGATATCCACGTCATCACTTGATCTGTGAACCACCTTTCTATTTTTGAGACTGAAATTCTCCATGTGTATTTTCTTTTCATGCTTGTTGTATTGAGTGTTGTGCAGTGTCAAGGAATGTTTCTCAAACAACATCGGTTATTCTCTTGTGAGCTCATGTGCAAGCTATTGGATTTCTACAATTCTTTGGGATGCCCAATTTGGTAGCTTTGAACTGTTGATCTGCATATCATCAAATATCTCCTAGACTTCCTGGGCTTCCTAAATATTGGGAATTGTCTATGTTTGGGGTTCATTTCCTTTTTTTCGTGAGACTACATGTGCACATTCAAGATTGACATGTCACGGTTTCTCTTCAACATCACCTCTAACACTTGCATCATTACTCTCTTCTCTGTTTAGATTCTGTTGTTTTGTTCTTTGTCCAAAGGAGGATCTCTTATGTGTCTGGGGATTGGAGGAATACTAGACATTGGTGTTTATTTCCCCCCTTTGTATTTCTTTTCTTTAATATTTAATATTTAAGCTTATTTCTATCGACAAGTCCTCGCTGCATCCACATATGTCCTTTTTTGAGCAGGGATTGTCACTAGTTTCCTTTTCAAATCTTGTGAACATATTATTGTACCTTATGGATTTTGATTATTGCAAAAATAGAACCTGGGTTTCAAAATTTCTTAGAGGTTGTGCTTCTTTTATATCAAATTCATTAAGTGTTTTTGAGACTTCTTTAAGATGGGACAGATTCCTAATCGTTGCGTCCCCAACTCAAAAAGGAAATGTAATGAAATTTATTTTTCTTTTCTTGTCAAATGTAATGCACCAAGTTCTATATTGTTGGAAAATGTTCGTGACAAAATATATATCACAAACAAACATAGGGAGTATAAGGGGATTTTCTTGGAAACCATACAACTAAATGTATATATGGTTTTCATATTGAATGAAAATTCCCTTTACATTCAAAAATTAATCAAGATACTGAGTTATTCCCTTGGGCTCTTCCCCAACCAACATGTGTTTGAACTATCTAAAAAAAAATTCTTAATCAATGTAAAAAATTAATCTTTATTTACGTTTAGATAGCACAGGGTGCCATAATTGGATTGGTTCATTCTGTGTATTTACATTCACTTTAACAGGGATACTATTAAATACATTGCAATAGACAATTGTGAACACTAGATATGCGGTGAAACTTTGAGTGCTTAGGTAATTTCTCAACTAAAAACAAATTTCATTTGATATCACCTATGCCCAATCAAACATGGCATCCCTCCATAAGTTAAAGTAAAATGCATACAATATTGACCTAAGTATGTTTGAATTTGACTACTTCCTAGATACATGCGTGAACAACCATGAAAAGTCCCAGTATGGCTCTTGTAGCAAAGTTATGTCAATTCCTAAAAGATCAATTGGCATGTTTGCATATGATAGCATAAATTCTCTCAAAATATTGGCACCGCCTGCCTGAGATGATAAGAAAGTGTCTGATTCCACAAGCTTGAGAGGTTTATTTGCAGAAGGAAGACAAAGAATTTTGTTGAACAACTTGGGAGTAAGAAACATTGGATTCTTTCCTTTTGTTGTGACCTTAATTATTATTTTCCTGGAATCGAACCTTCGAGCACACTAGGATACGAGTTCCTTGTAGTTAAAAACATCAGGTACACAACCAACATTGACAAGCCTCGTGGTCCAAAGTGTGTATGTTTCCTTTTCTTCCACACTCTTGTTCAAGAAGCACTTGTAGGACGTAGACCAGTGTAAATTTGTGTTCTCTATGGCTAGTGAATTGGCAATATCACCGCAAAAGGGCTGGGTTATTCTTCTATTTAACACACAATTGTTTCTTAAATCGATCTGGCACAAGTGAAGGTTAGAAGTAATATATTATCGAGGCCCATTTGCTTTAAATCTAATTGCACGTCGCGTATTTAGTAGAATGTCCTTTCCACACATGCAAACTATTTTGGAAGGCGTGTAATCATAATTAGAAACCATTAACTATCTCATATAGAAACGAGACATTTACTTTGCATTATTCATGATTGCCAAGCTTTCTTCGTAAGTTGGAGCAAATCAACTTGTCATAAAAGATTCGTTTTAGTGCAAATTACATGGGTTGCAAAATCAGTGTTGCAAAAGTATTGGATGTCAAAGGACGTCAATTGCAGAACATATGCATGTGCCATATGTGGAGATAATATAGTATCAAAAGAATCAATGCAAGGTGGAAAATTGCTTAGTAAAGAGGCCTTTGATGACGAGTTTTTGGGATGTGGTTACATATTGAGTTAGCACATGGTGTGCATGGACGATGTCTGCAACTTCAATACCATTCAACAATTTAAATTCCTTGTCACCTCACAATTTCCATGAAGTTAATGTCCATGTGATATTCTTTAAGTCTAGCAACCAAGTTTGTCCATCGTCCTTATGTAGATTGTATCGACTATACATGTGTTTCTTTAAATGCACTTTGATATACGTGAATGTTATGAATAGTACATTATGAAGGTCGAATTTCCTTAAAGGCCAAGTGCATAGGGAATATTTACTAACATGCCCTTTTCACGCTTGACTTAGTTACCAGTACGGGAAATGATTAATAGAAGGCATTGGAAAACTCATAGAAATTTATGAAATTTACTTTTCACAGTTACTTAATAACCTTCATTTTTTCGCAAATCCGACCAAATCTACCTGCCATAAATGAGTTGGTTATCATGCAAATTAGGTTTCTTGTTAGAATCCATAGTTTCAAATAATTGCAAATGTAAAGTGTGGAATCCATGGACTAGCCAAGATGCTCTTTCCTTCTAAATGTGATGCTTTTGCAAATGCTATATAAAATTCTTCTGGCAATGAACTATGTTTCAGAAATTTCGTTATCAAAAATCATTTTCAGTGTAGTCATTATTGACGATTTCTACAATCCTTTTCATTAGTTGTATACACAATGCTCGGCTAGCCTTATGTTTTGCAGGAGTGCATTCCATCGGTGATATTCACAATTTCAATACTAGTTATCGATCTACAGTGTTTGTCATTTAACATTCTGGACAAAGTAGATGTCCATCTCATATTGTTGAAATTTCGCAAGATATTTTTCCTATGGACAATCTTCAAATTTTCCCTAAAGCAATACTGTTGTTGGAAGATGTGGTACAAACATTATGCACACAAAATTGGTGGTTTATTTTCTTATCTTCTATGCTTATATTTTTTTAAATGGACTTTGTTATACATGAAATATATGAACAATGCATTACAGAAGTCCAATTACTTTATGCCAAACTACAATAGACATATTTACTAAAATTTCCTTTCCACGCCTGAATTAGATACGGAATACGGGTAAGATAAATAGAAATGGTCAACCAAGCAATAGGAAAGCTTGAAATTCATTTGTCGTTGCTCCTGAATAGCCTATATTTCATGGAAAATCCAAACAAATCAACCTGCAATAAACCATTTTCTTATCATGCAAATTAGGTGAATTACGAGAAATTGCAACAAAGATGAGCGGGAAACGATTGCAAATGTAAAGTGTGTTGACCAAAAATTTCTCTCTTTTTTACATAGTTTAAATTTGTTGTGAGCGATCAATTTTTTCCCCCGTCTTCTAATTGGTCCTTCAAAAGAATAATATTTAATAAAAATATAAATAAAATAATGGAATATGAATTATGAATCGGAAAGTATTAATATAAAAAAATAACTTAATTATAAAACATATAAATAACGAAATAATATTTAAATAATAACAATATTAACAACCCTCGACACCAACATAAGCAAAAGCACAAAGACAATCCATGCAAATAATATTTAAGCAAGACCTTATTGTCGAGATGGTGGTAGAAATTTAATGAGCAATTTAATTATGCAGCTGGAATGAATGGTTGGAATGAGTGCATGCATGTGTGCATGCATGAGAATTTAATATGAAATTTTATTATGCAGTTGTAGCCAATGGTTGGAACGGGTGCATGTATAGGTGCGGAATGGATGGATTTACGAAGTGTTCGCTATGCGGGGATATACCTGTGTGGAGGTGCAGAAGTTATATCCGAGCAAACTATATTTATGTGTTGAAGATGTATAATTAAATTCTATTAAATTAATAATTATATTTTTAACGTACATATGTAGAAATCATTTTGTTAACAATCTACATATGCATAACAATATTCTATTATCAATAGCATTGATAACTATTAGACTAAGTGTTCGTTGTGCGGGAATACACCTGTGCGGAAGTGGGAAAGCTATATGTTGTAGACTATATGTCTGTGTTGAAGATGTATAGTTAACTTTTATTAAATTAATAAATAATTATTAATCTTTTAATTATTTGCATCAGACTGTATTAAAAAATTTTAAAAATAATTTTTACACCAACTAACAGACACCATTATCAAATGCTATGTTATAAAATTAGCCATATTTTCTATCATTTACGCCCATTTCAATCACCTACAAAAATAACTACATCAATTTTTATGTACTAAGTGTGCGGGGATACACTTGTGGGGAGGTGCAAAAGTTATATCTTTTCGGACTATATGTCTGTGTTGAAGATGTACAATTAAATTTTATCAAAATTAATAATTAACTTTGATTAAATTAATAAACAATTATTAATCTTTTAATGTATGTGTTGAAGATGTATCTGTCATGAAGATATATGTATGTTTAAAAATATGTTTTAAGCTAAGCATGTGCATAAAAATTGTTCACTTTATATATATATATATATATATATATATATATAACATTTTGTTAAGCATAGCCTAATGTTGATGTGCGGAAGATATAGGTAAGAAGAATGCAGAGATATGGTTAGAGAAAGGGGATTAGTAGAACCTTAAAAATGGCTAAGTAAAAAGGATTTTGACTAAGGAATTCTAAATATATATTGGGTTCACAGAAGAATTTTACACAAGATTTGCATTTAGAACTTTGTAATGCAGTAACAGGTACATGAGCTATGATGACCAAAAATCTTCATTTCTTTCGAAAATCTTCAAATTAGATGCATTTTCACTTGCAATTTTCCACATTTCAGGAAGGTTTTTAAGATACCCATATCTTTGCAGTGTGCATATTCATATGTTCAACACTAGTGAAATCTGCACATATGTCTCAAGCACTTGCAAGAGTCCAATCTATTTGCAGCTTCTATTCCCAGAATGCGCATATGCATGCCCGCACACTCTTGCATTTCATACAACTATATCTTCATCCCTCTCACATTTTGCATGCGTGTATCCCTACAAAGAGGACATTTATTCTATTTTTCAAGATCTGTGTGGAGAAATCAAACAAGTCATTGCATTGCAATCCCACAATCCTACATGTTCGCACTCCTAATAATTTGGATACTTACAAAATGGCATCTATTTGCAATCCACTTAAATAAGTGGAAGTTTCATTTTAATTGATTACCTGTATATGTACATTTAGGATTCATTGTAACGTGGACCAAGAGAATTTATTATAGTTGATAGTTTTTTTTTTAGTTCTATTTGACTAGTCATTGCATACAAGTTACTGGAATCATGCATAGCAATATAAATTGTCTATTTTGAGATCCTGGGAGGGACACTGTGCTAACTTCTTTTTCTTTGCAATGAGATGAAACAAATATCCTGGAAAAGCAATCAACTATGACATTTATCTTATTACAAGTTCAACAGTCTACAATGCATTGGAACACTAGAAGAAAATGATTGGCCAAATCCCATGGGAAAAAACATTTAGAAACAAAATTGTTGTCTTGAGAAAGAACTAGGGAAAATGGTATTGAAGACTTGTATACTTTTTTCAAATTTGCAATCATCGAAGTCAAGCGACAAACTTGTGGAAAATTTATGCCATATATAAATGTTAGTCAAAACCTCTGCAATTCACCAAGTTTCATGTTTTCTATTTAAATTCCATATGAGTATGGACATATTCCAAACAAGCAACCTGTCCTTTGCAATTTTGTGTAGAAAACCGTACACAATATGCTTCAGAATAAGATAAATACCTCGCTCAATGCAACAATAAAACATTATGCTATTTTATTGAAGTCTGACTGCATTTTAATCTATACAGGCCAATTAGAACATTACGTTAGTGTTTATTTATGAGACATTTATCATAGAAACAATAAAACATAAATAATATTCATCCATGGAAACTTTCTTAAATCAATAGAAACTACATCGATCATTCCATGCTAGGCCATAATCGATAAACAAGTATCAAAATTCCTCAGTTGATTTTTTATGCAAAACATTTATTACATATTCTATTCTTACTTGGACCAGATGCAAAATGTCAAAAAATCTATTCAAACAAGAAGGGAAATATACATATGCACATCAATATCTGAAAGCAGAACAAATGTAGTTGTGTTTTCTTGTCGAACGATAGTGCAAAATTGTTTTTAGAAACAATTTCTGATACTGTCAATAGAGATGCATACAACATTTGCAAACAATATCAAATTTACGAATGAAAATAATGGAAGAATCAAATAGAAAAAGTTGGTCTAAATGCAATCTAGTTGTTGTGACAATATATCAATGTTTCAATGTAACATGACCAATAACATATAAACATCTAGTCCAATGTCCATCAAAATTTTGGCATAATTGAATTGCAAAAAATGAAATAGGATGACACTGCAATTCTAACAGTGTTCAGTAAACACATTGGAATCAATGCATATGTTATTGTTGGTATTCAATAACTACACATTCAATATGTATATACAATGTATATGTTATTACACATCAACGTTTTCGTCAATATAAAAAATAATAACTAGATTATAGTTATAGTGTTTGTACAAAGAAATCAAAAAGAAATAGATAGAATTCATCACATATGCATGATGAAATTGTCTTTGTTCAATCTCTATCCCACATGCAACATGACACTATCTTCGTTTACTGTAAATTTGTCATGTACTCAAAAATCGCACAACATATAAACAGTTTTAGGTTTCTTTTGCAAATATATTTCATATTGCATTTTTGTCAAGCCAGGAAGCAATTCTTGCAATATAGGTTCTCTAGCGATGCATTTCACATTGTTGTTGTTGATTGTACATGTAACAATACTCGGACAATGCATATATATATAATGGAATCTCTTATTCTTACACAATAAGACATTGCATTTTTTATCAAAGAATATGTGCCGGCAGGGGAGTTACAAATTGCACAAAAATGTTCAAATGGAGTTGAATATGCATTTGTTGCTATCATTGTACCCTTGACTTGTTTATACAGTACAAAGCTTAATAATTTTATATATATTCAAATAGTCTTGTACATGAGATTTTTAGATAGAATTGTCAATCTATACTTACAATGTTTGCCGACCCAGATAGTTTTTTCGGATCTTTCATTGCTTTTGTTGTGAATTATGTTATAAATGTGGATTGTGTTGTGCAGAACACCTTTTCTTTTACATATATCCTCTTGGTTTATTTTAAATAGAAAAATGGGAAATTTCCCTATTTGTAATTGTTGTTCCAATGAAGCGAAGAAATGCCCATATATCTCGAACAACTGCAGTTGATACATAAAAGACTATAGTTTTCATATAGATTCACCTAAGATATATCAACATATAAACAATACAAAAAATGACAATGGAAACACATACCATGTCTTTTTCATCATCTGTGTTTCCATATTTTATATGCAAATTGTACTGCGATCCAACTTTCCTAGTGAGGGTGACGAAAAATCCAATAGTGTTGATTGGGCACATGACTGTATTACTTGCAAATTGTTTGATTGTTGTGTCTGGTATGAAATTGTATTCTTTATAGTTTTAAGACATTGTCTCAACGACACTTGATTCAGGTATCGATATAACACGATTTCAATCATCATGGTCATAGCCACTTTTTGGTAGAATTTTGAAATTTGTAATAGATATTCCAGATCCTGGAACAATATTTTGATCATGTATTTCATTGAGGTGTGCAGGAACAGTCAATGTAACTTCCATCATGCCATTTGCATCTGTCATGTCAGAAGGTAAGATTTTGCGTGATCTATTCACTTCATCCAAATATGTGTTGTAAAAAACCATCACGTTTCCAATGAATACTTCCTCAGTTTTGTGACTGTTCGAGTCCTCTATTGAGACAATTTTCAAAGTTGCATAGAAGCATCATGCAATAAAAATCATAGAAAACAAGCAATATGAAAAACAATTTCAATGTATTTCTTATCCGACTACAAAATGTAAATTTTTATATATATACCTTTCCAATTGGTCCTACTGCACATGGATAGTTGTTTCACCTGTTCTTGTCACACTTGACTTCCCAACATTGTTTGCTTCAATTCCAGGGATGCCTATTTCTCTTGAATTGAACGTAGAAGTTTTGAAATTGCATAAGCACCTGATGTTATTAGCTCGCCATGATATTGCAACATGAAAACAACAAATAACTTATAGTAATTTACCTCTAGCTATGTTGTTCGGAGTATGTTTGTGATGCACTAGTACTAATACTTCCTTGGCTGGAAGATCTATATGCATTTGCACAACACTTCGAGCCATATATGACAATTGAAATGCATCGACAATTAGCAATCAGCGCCACAATGATTGCATCATCCTATGGAACTCTAAAAGAAGTAGAACATGGTGGAAATACATTTCATTGACTGAGAAGCACACACAAAAATCATAGTAGGATATTAACAACCAATACAATATTTAAGATTCAAGATCTTTGGCATTTTTGTATGGAAGAAAATCCCTCAAACACCCTGTAATTTGTCAATGTTGAACCTAACATATACAACCAACGCAAATAATTGCACCCCCGCAGTCTGATCACCTATATTTTATGCCCCCATGTTCTCCGCATAAGTATATGGATCCTATAGTTGGGACTGTTAATTATATTTTCAACAATTGTGTGAATAATTCATATATCTGATGGTCAACTAGTTCCACCCTTTTGCACCTTTGAATTTGCAATGGCTCTAGGCTATGGACTTTGACATCCATGCAATTTGCATGATGACTGAGTCATTTAGGGAAATTTGGTTTGCGAAAAACAAAATCTAATTAGAAATTGTGTGAAATAAATGGTATGGTTGTCTATCATCTTTATATTGCTTTCTATTAATCATTCCCTGTATTCCTTCACTAACTCAAGTCTATAAAGCACATGTTAGTAAATATGCCCTATGCACCTATCCTTAAAGCAATACATTCCCGATAATGTACTATTCATAAATTTCATGTTTATCAAAATGCATTTAAAGAAACAAACCTATAGCAGATAGAAAAATAAAATAGCATTCTTGTTCAGATAGCCTATGAAGGTCGCATTCCAGTAATAATCTTGCTTCAACGAAAATTTAGAGAAGGTCCATGGAAAAATTTCCTTGCTAGACTTAGACAAGTACTGTAAAACCCAGATGACAAGTACTGTAAATTCATCACTGTTATTGAAGTTGTACACATCATCCATGCAAATGATGCACTAACTCAAGATGTAACCATCTATTAAAAAACTTGTAGTTAAAAGATTCTTTATATAGCCATTTACAAGAAGACCTAATAAGCCAACAGGTTGGCAGATATCAGATTACACAGGAAGTCATGGGAAATACATAAGAGACTAGAAACGATGGCACTCTCCTACAAGTGGCACAAGGACCAAAGAGAATTTCACTCTATTGAAGTGTCAAGCAATCTGATCTAGCTAGATCACAGATGTACGGAATGTTGGGATAATTATCACCCCATAGTGGGAAAAGGCCACCATAAGTACGATGAATCATTGGAATTGCATACAACATTAAATGGATCTATATATGAATTTTGACGTATCAGTACAGGAACACCGACAGATGGGTCCGACCCAAAAACAAGAACATCACCACGACAATTTATGATTGTCTTTTGAACTATTTATACCACTTTCTAGGGCCATATTATTCGCAGTAAATTTGTATTTATCCACAAATAGAGATCCCACTAGATGTCAATTGAGTAGTTCTACCAACCAGCTAGTAGTTCCAGGAATCTTAGTTCAACTGCAAAATTCCCAAATCCATGGATTCTCCTAGAAAACATGTGATTTACTATAGGCAATTGTTCATGCAAACCTCTTGTAGTCCCATTGTTTCATTCTCACGTTGGCTAACACTAAGAAGGAAATTGCTGGGAAGGGGACCCAATGTACAGTCGATGACCAAGATCCCTAGCCTCACCAAACAGTTGCTTCAACTGTGCTTCAAAGTTCCTATGGTTTTCCATCTCTCTCTGTCAACATATGTTGTGCGTGTTGTCATGGATCAACACCTTTGTTGAACCCAGTAGATGCATTATGTGGAATGCCCCCTCTATCGGCTGCAGTTTTCCTCCTCTTCTTCATTATCAACCAAGCTGACCCAGACAAGAGAATGACGTTTGGCCTGTCCATTGGAACAATCATCCCGTCCTTGCAATTTTCAAGTGCCTGAGTAACTGAGAAAAGTTCTAGCTGTAGGAATTGGGCCAGCCATTGCTTGAATTTCTAAAATAAAGGATGAAGCACGCCCACACTTCGTTGGTCCAAATGAAGCCAAAGCAGAGAGACATCGTCAGCCTAGACAAATGTGCACCAAATCTGATTGCTACCTTCAGGATGACCAAACTCATTCCAAAAGTTGTTTGATGTTGCAACAACAACCCAGATACAAGGTTTGCACTTACTCAAGTAATGTGTGGGTATCCAACCTAGCCACATTCACAACGTTCACAATTCAACATAGCATATTTCTAACCTCTCAGCATAATATGAGCCGAGCACCACCAAGCCAATAACATATGAAACTTGCCAAGTAATGAATGTTAGTGTTAGAAGTATGTAACATGGTGAAATCTTTGGAAAAATAAGCCATCGTGTATCCTCACTTTCTCTTCTTGCTTCTCTATAACACTAACTGCCCTAGTGATAGTGTTAACTGATATAAATAAATATGATCATCCTGTTTCCAAATCTTACTTCCCTTTGACAGATAAGCGTTAAATGACATGACAAGTACATATTAACAATATAGAATCCATAGTCCCCGAGGTGTAGGACAGTCGGTGACGGAGTGTGTTGTTAAGCCACTCCGTGATGTTAAAGTCACCGGTTCGAAACCTACGGGGACAAAAAATCCAGCCATGTTAAGGGTTGTTGTTGCTCAGGCCGGGTGCGATCCCCAGGTGATTTTGACGGCTTAGATGCCCCTGAGTCATGGTTTCTCAAGCCACAAGTTAATCCCGATGCCAACAGGTTCGGCCAAATTAACAAACAAAAAAAAACAATACAGAACCATGCATCCATTGTTCAAATAAGAAAAATGCATAGCACAGTTATGTGAAGTGTACTAGTCTTCTTTTGTATATGTTGTTCTTTTCAAATGAAAATAATCCAAACTCTGATTCTGTTTTACAATCTAGTGCATATTTTCTCTATTCAATGTTTATCTATTTTAATGTTATATGTTTATTACTTTGTCAATGCACTCCCAACAAATCATTGCAAGTCCAAGAATTTTTCTTTAGTACATTTTCCATTTACATTTGACAAAAGGATAGCACATCTATGTAATTTCTAGATCGTCTCTAGTGACAATTTATTCACTCCACCAAAAAAAATTCAATATGCAGAAAACTTGTACTTGTGCACATCAAATATTAACAAACACTCGATTTCCAGCTCACTACTTATACGATAGGCACATATGCAATATGCACTTTGGATTATACACAGTACTATGCAATATGAATATATGTTGTTGCATTTGCATATAATTTACCAAAAAAAAAGGTTGTTCCTTGTCTAATTTTATAGACATACATCCTCTTGGCACATTGTTCTCTACTTTCCTCTCTTGCATTGATTGTCACTTCATGCTCTCCCATAATTTCTCTATTTCATTTTCACGTGAAATCAGAGCACCTAATTTAACGAACACGCAAATAAACCCTTAGGTCAAAATTGCATGAAATACACAATATTAACGAACAACAAATGAATAGTACACAAATAAAATTAGAAAAATGCACCTCGAAAACTCGTGTTCCATATTTCTTTCTTTGCACTATTCCCTTTGTTGGAGTCCTATAATCATAGGTAACTTGATTYTTTAGCTGCTTGTTTGGTGTTCCTCCCGTGATGAATACATCTGACTTGTTGGTCTCGGTTGATTCCATTTCCCCCTCCATCCATTTCGCTCGATTCTTCATCACCCTGTTGCATCCTTCATCCACCTCTGTGCCACTCACTCCCTTGTCCATTTATCCCATTGKCTACATCTCTCCCACCACTCATCCCTGCATAAACAAACTTAGGATAAAAAATATTAAGTTAATAATAAATGGTCAGTGACTTTTTTAATACTAATTAGCCTAATAAAGTTATTTTAATTAGATTATTTTAATAAAATAATTAATAATAAATAAATAATTAGATTAATTATTTATTTATTAAATAATTAGATTAATTATTTATTTATTAAATAATTAGTAATTAAGTTATTTGTTTAAGTTAGTAAATAGGTTAATAATGTTAGTAATTAAATTAAGTGTAGTTAGCTTAGTATAATAATAAATTAAAATAATCAATAAATAAATTATTATTAAAGGGTTAAACAAACATTTAGTTAATACATTATAAAAATTTAAATAATAAAATAAAATATATAATATATAAATTAAAAAATAAAACAACAATATAAAACATGAATTAAATAAAAAATAAACATAATAAAACTAAACTAAATAATAATAATAATAATAATAATAATAATAATAATGAAACAAAAAATAAAACAAAACAAAATAAAACATAAACGAAACAATAAAAACAACAACAAATTAATTAAAAATAAATTAATTAAAACACTATATCCTAAAGTTTGCAACCCACATACATTTCCCCATAACTCGGACCCTCCCCC
>JASDQU010100727.1:142767-174706 GCA_032191745.1 Picea mariana | reverse complement strand
CGAAATTAAAAAAACCGGTTTTTTGCAAGTTTTACCAGTCGACTTTCGAGAGTGATTCTGGGAAAACCGGAATGAATTTTCAAAATCCGAGAGATTTTTTTTCTCAGCACGGGCTGAAGAACAAAAACCTCTCCTAGAATTTACACAAGTGTCAGCAGTTGGGAGAATCAAAGCCATTTTTGAGCCTTTTTTTTCAGGCTTCCATTTTTTCCTGTTCGGTCATGATTTTGTGGAAGTTGTTTTGGCAAGCTGGAGATGAATTTTGAAAACCCAAAAGAGGTTTTTTTCCAGAATAGGCTCATCTACAAAAACCTCCCCCCGTTTTTACACAGATATCTCATAGTGAGATAAAAGGACACTTCCGTTGACCCTATTGTTTCACAATGTTTCAGAATTTCGGGAAGCAGTGAACTTACAGGTGGCATATCTCGTAGGAAAAGTTCCATCATCACTCCAGATGTCAGTTGATACGAGAAACCTATCAACACAGAATCAATATATCTGAAATAGTTCTATATTTTTGTGGCAAAAAATATTGTCAGTTTAGATTGTTCTGTAGTAATATCATTGTCATTGATGACCAGATCTTTGGAAAAAATTGTATAAATACTTCTGAATTTGAAGTATTGGGGGTTGGAACCTGTTGAAGGAATATTTTCCCATTATTGTAATGAGATCATAGAGACTCTTTTCTTTCAAATCTGCAGTAATACAAGATCATTTGTTTCAGAATTCATGTGCCATAGCTATGTGGTGAAGTGCTTCTTCTGTAATTTGTTTTTCTCTGTTTCCATATGTTTTTCTTTCCTTATTATCTTACAAAAGTTTAAAGAACGGATTTTTTTGAAAGATACACTCTGATTCTTACTGTGGATAATATAAATGTTTTCTTCTAATATTTAGTGGCATAATTCTTCATTGCTCTGTTGCTAAATCGATCATTTATCTTTTCTCCTATTTCACTTCATTCAAATTTATTGGATCCATTAGTATGTCTACCTTGCCCTATTTCACTTTAGGTTGATACTTCTACAAATTGATTACCTCAGCCTCTTTGACTCCATTGCCCAATGGATTTCCCATGTTGTTCCAACCAAACATTTAAAAACCAAACCCAAATCTATCATAACTAGCCTAGCATTCTAACCTAAACAAAGATAGATCAGACAGAGAGAGCCCTCTCTAAGTCTTGGAGGGATAGATCTAGGACTCCAAGTGGTTTGATGTTACCTCAATGATTTCCTCTATAGCCTTGGGAAAATTACAGAGTGCTAGCACCCTTTTTAAACATTGGTGATTGTTTCGATGTAATGCACATCAAACAAGTCAAACAACAATGCAAATCAATGGAAACAAGATGCAAACACGATAAAATTGTCGATATTTTATTTTCTCTACTACCAGAATATCTGCTATATCAGCTACTTGGAATGCCCCACATAATTTCTTGATCCAACACAGAAACAACAACTTCCTAAATAGGTAACAAGAATATGAAAACATTCTGAATCATTCAGTTTATGTCATTCAGATGATTCTCAAGCTATGCCTATGGCATCTGACAACTAGGGAAATTAAAATAATTGAAAAACAAAAATCTCCAAACAACATACCTTGTTTTTGTCTATGTTCATCTTTGATTCCTTTTCCATATATATTGTTTCTGAAATATCTCTTAACCAATTCAATCTACCCATGAAAAATAATATAACAAGAACGCACTAAATGTTTTTTCACATATATGATTCACATCAAGAATATTTCATTCAACCATTTGATCTAGCACACACAACCGATAAAAGAGGATTGGTTTGCTTAAACACCCCACTAATGCCAATGCAAGTTTGAATAAAATAAAGTAACTATATTGTGCATAGACAACACACTATAAAACATGATGCAAGATGTCGAAACGTGAAAGTCCTGAAAGGGAAGACGTATCATTTCTCTGCACATGATTTGAGTATAGAGCAAGTTTCGAATAGACAAAGTATCGGCTTTGTGAAACATACAACTATGCGAAAGTGTTGATCAAATCATGCTTCCAATTGCATAAGTGTCTATGCAACCAACTCTTCCAATTCCAGACCATGAGTGGCATGAATTCTCACAATACACATAGGTATATTTGGTTTACATAAGACGATATATTTTTAATCCATGCAGGCGTCATGCCCCCAGATTGCTACACTTTCGCAACTCCGCATTTCCAGTACTTATGCATCCATCATTGTGACAAGCAACGTAATTTTCAAAATAGGTCACTGAATTATGATGAATTGATTTTCTCTAATTTATGAGGAAAGGCCACGCATCTACAAGCAATTTGAAGCAAATGTGTTTCTTATTTGTAAACTACTCAATGGTGTAACGGATATATGTGTAAAACACAATTTGGAAAATTGGCATCCTGCTATTGGCTTTGAGGTAATCCCGTGTCTACGATCTATTTGTCTTGGAGAATTTTCTAGTCAAAATCATTTTTATCTCACCACTTTTGAGGTTTGATGAATGTTTTGCAATAACATGTGCAAAACTGCACAATAATAATCAACATGAATTGTCTTCACAAGCATTGAAAATACATAGTACTGGTTGTGCTAGTTATATTCCTATGCCACTGCCAAAGTTCCCAAAACATGGTTGCACCAAGTGTTGCCACATGTTCATAGATATTCTTGGTCTACCTAAGACAATCTATTTTTAAGCCTTATGCGAAGAAGCCATATGGGTCATCCTTCCACATTGCTACACTTCCGCACCTCTGCATTTCCAATAGTTTTACATCCTTGATTGTGACAAGTGACATAATTTGCACTAGGAAACGCCACGCATCTAGAAGCACTACAAAGAAAATTCCAATGCAAAATTGAATAAACCAAGTAATTGTACTATGCATAGAGCACACACTATCAAACATGATGTGAGATATGGAACTGCGAAACTTGTGGAAAGAGAAGACGTAACCATTATGCACACAATATTTGAATACAGACCAAGTGCTAAATAGAAAAAGTATCGCTTTTGTACAACACACACCTATGCGGAAGTAATGATGACATCGCCTTGCCAATTACAAAAGTGTCTATGAAACCAACTTTTCCAATGCCAAACCATAAGTGGCATGAATTCTCAATGAAAGGCTCAAAAGTCTAGAATCATGAAAAAGGACTGAAAATAGAGCAATCATTCGCTCATTCTATTTTGAATCCTTTTCTAGTTTTCACAACTATACTTGGTGTACTTATGACGATATAATTTCAATACGTGTGAGGAGAACCTAGACTAGTCATCCTCTCACTTTGCTACACTTCTGCAATTCTGTATTTCCAATACTTATGCATCCGTCATAGTGACAAGCAACATAATTTGCAAAATAGGTCATTGATTTATGATAAATTTATTTTCTCCAATTTAGGAGGAAAGGACACACATCTAAAATAATTTCCAAGAGAATGCAATGCTTATCTATAGACTTCTCGATGGCTTTCAATTATTCCTATTGTTATTCAAAAGGTAGCCTATATATGTCTAAAAGGTATTTTAGCGGATTGACATCTTTCTCTTCGCTTTGGGATAATCCCATCTCTGTGATCTATTTGTCTTTAGATAATTTTCTAGTCAAAAGCACTTTTACTTGGCCACTTTTGATGTTGGAAAAACGTTTTGCAATAGCATGTGCCAAAGTGTACAATAATAACCGACATGAATTATGTGCACAAGCATTGAAAATACACAATACTGGTTTTCCTAGCCATATTTCTTTACCACTTCCAAGGTGCGCAACACATGGTTACATAGAGTGTTTCCATATGTTCATAGTTATACTTTTTGCACTTAAGACTGTCTATTTTTTATCCTTGTGCGGAGAATCCACACTGGTCATCCTCCCGCATTTCTACACCTTCGTGCTTCTACATTTCCAATAGTTCTACATCATTGATTGTGACAAGCGACGTAATTTGCAATATATGTCCTTGATTTATCCTAAATTGATTTTATGTAATTTAGGAGCAAATGACACCCATCTAGAAGCAATGCAAATCATATGTGTTTCTTATATGTACATTGCTCAATGGTTTTTTATTATCGTTATTTCTATTCGAAAGGTGGTCGATATACATGTAAAATAAATTTTGGCGAATGTCCATCATGCTCTTGGTCTTGGGCCAATGACAATTTTGTGATCTATTTATCTTTGGACAATTTTCTAGAAAAAAAGTGTTTTTATATGATGCACATCAAGGATATTTCATTCAACCATTTGACCCAACAATACATCTAATAAGATACAACTAGTTTTCTTAAACCTGACACCAATGCCAATGCAAATTTGAATGAAACCAAGTAACAAAACTATGCATAGAGGACACACTATCAAACATGATGCTAGATGCATAATTGCAACAGTGCAGAAAGAGAAGATGTATCAGTTCTCCACACAATATTTGAATATAGACCAACTGCTAAATAGACAAAGTACCGACTCTGTAAAACATACACCTATGCAGAAGTGTTGATGACATTGCTTTTCCAATTGCACAAGTGTCTATCCAACCAACTCTGCCAATTCCAAACCATAAGTGGCATTAATTCTCAGCGCAAGGGTCAAAATTCTAGAATCCTGGACAAGGACTGATAATAGAGCAAACATTTTCTTAGTCTATTTTGAATCCTCTTTCACCCCACACAACTATACTTTGTCTACTTAAGACAAACTATTTTTAAGCCTTGTGCGGAGAACCCACACAGGCCACCCTCCCGCATTGCTACACTTCCACACCTCTACATTTCCAATAGTTTTTCATCCGTGATTGTGACAAGAAACATAATTTGCAAAATAGGTCATTGCTTTATAATAAATTGATTTTATCTGATTTAGGAGAAAACACCACACATCTAGAAGTAGTGCCTAACAAATGTGTTACTTATCTGTAGACTACTAAATGGTTTTTTATTATGGCTATTTCTATTCAAAAGGTATATGATATATGTGTAAAAGAAATTTTAGAAAATTGGCATCCTACTCTTGGCCTTGGGGTAATCCCAAGTCTACAATATATTTACCTTTGGACAATCTGCTAGTCACAAGCATATTTACTTGCCCACTTTTGAGGTTGGACGAAGGTTTTGCAATAGACATATCTCCTACCTATGCACAACCATTCCTCTTGCACATCGCACAAGCTCTAAATCGTTCCCCTTTCCTTTCAAATCCGAGAAAATCAACCTCTGACAAATCATTGGGATATCATCCAAATCACATCCCCTATCACAATTCGTCGAGTGGATGCACGAGACCACACGACCATAACTGGCATGAATTATCCACACAAGCATTGAAAACACACAACATTGTTTGTGTCAGTGATACTCCTTTGCCTCTCCTGAGATGCGTAGGACATAACGACACTGAGTGTTGCCATATGTTCATAGAAAAGTCCCCCGAGAAAACTATAAAATGCCTATCTTTTTGAACTATACCTACTTAAACTATAATCAAACCCCCCCTAAAAAAACGAATAGATGGAACACAGTGCAATGTACCAACCAAACAATACTTAACAACATATGGAAATGCATCCAACCTAAAAACAACATTTCTCCACAACACGTGAAAAATAATGCACTACTCCCTAACTTTATACCCGCACTATCTCCATAGCATCAATCAATTGCAAAACAAGACGAAAAATACAAGCTAACAACAATCAAACGCAAAATCAAAATCGAGAGCTAATTTTCCATGACATATAGCATACAATGAAAAGGATTTATTACACTCTAATGCACATTTCAACAACCCCAAAATTTGAAATCTTGGAACTTGCCACTCCCAACACTTTTAATCCAAAACAACTATAGCTCACTAAACCATAATAAATGGCATAGTAGATAAACGCATTAAACAACCCCCACAAAAAAGTAAACAATACAACCTCAAAACAATGCAACCTCTATCCCCACTCATTGTTGACTACTTTTGTATTACATAGTATATGTAACAGCCCCCAACCCACTTGACTTGCTTCTGGAAAAACCAACAACACAACAAAAGTCGTTGCACCATGCACAAAGAAAAATCTATCAAACAACAACACAACCTCAAAACATAACACCTTCTCTCCATGCTCACCTTTGATTGGTTTCTCCCTACACAGTCTCTGAAATAGCCCTCGCCCGAATTCACTTTCTTCTGGAAAAAACAACAATATAGCAGAGCTAATTGCACTATGCACAAAACAAACTGTATCAAACAACAACTATGAAAACTAATTGCACTTGTCTAAAATAAATATATTAATATGGCAACCAACTTGTTAAAAGCAATATACTAAATGCACATGACTTCTTACCCACTCTCATAGATTTGTACAAGCCCCAAAAACCAAATATCTTCCAAGTTGCCAATTGATACACCCGTAACTTTCGGAACAATCTCTCCTTCATGGCTTATAAAAAAGTATATCGTGATCAAACCCAAAGAATTCAACAATTAATTAGAACAAAATAATTCAATTAAATCTCCTTATAATCCATGAAATCTATCACAGAGAATCATGTCAAGCAATACACAAAAATCCCTTCAAAATTTATGAATCGTACTAAATTTAATGAACAATCCTAAATAGAAAGAAGGGGATGACAGGCACCTAATGAATTGAATGGGGAAATTGGATGCTTATGGTCAAGAAGATATATGTATGTTTGTCAAACCGGATGGATAAGCGAGTGAACATGAACTTGACAACTAGCTAATATTTTTCTCAACTTTTCGGGTGATATGGCACTATTCAAACAAAAAAGACAGAAAGCACAATAATTTATATATATTTATAAAAATAAATATATATATTGTATAGTAAATATATATGCATCTTGTCTGACCCATCGCTTTAAATGCCATCAATTTCCAGTTGACACCGTAGCAAGCTTCATAAATCATGATGGTCTCAAAACTTTGAGACTTGTACATGCAGTTATTCCAACCATCCACTAAACTTGCATAATCAAATTGCTTATTTAATTTGCACAACCAACTTAAAATTAATATGTTGTTTTGAAGAACCAATCAAAACACAAGAAAAAAATTATATCACTCCCAACAAAATTTAACTTTAGAAAACAACACCAAATTTTTTATTAACGAAAAAAAAAAACACAATAAATGCAAAAACAATTGAAATAATCCCATATATTCGTCAAAAAATAATAACACATTTAAACATGATAGTTAAACTTTCTCATAAATATGTCTCAAAACATTATAATAAAAAACTTAACTTTAAAAAGCAAAGTTTTAATTAAAATTATTTATGGAAAGTGCTTATGACCACTCAACAACGTTACCAACCATGAGAATCCAATAATGCTCAGTCTTCACCCATGGGTAAATTGAGAATCTTAATAAGTGTAATCAATTTTGAAAACCACACCAATTTTGCATTCTTTATTTTTATCTCCATGAAGATCAAGGAATATATAGTTTATATAAATTAAAAAATAGGATACAAATGTAAAATAAAAACATTTTAATTACATTATATTTAAATAAGAATTTTTATATTTTTTAAAAATTAAAATTTTATATAACTTTTTAAGAAAATTGTATTTTAAATAAATATTTTTTATACTTTTTATAAATAAAATTTTTATATTACACGTTTAATTTGATAAAAAAATCCAACAAAGGTTTCATGAATATTTCATATACAAATATATTGAAAGTGGAAAGTACAAATATATTGAAAGTGGAAAGAGACAATAAAATGAATATTATTTTGCAGAATGAAATGGTTTGCATACATTAATATTAAATTTAATAAAGTACATCAATGTCATTTATTTATAATTTTATAAGTGCATGATCAATACACATTGAAATGCATTGTTTGTTTTTTCTCAAAAAAAAAAATTGTGTTTTTTCGAATTTTTATTTTATTTTATAATTGTAGTTATCGTGAACTTCACAAGTGTTATGCAACATAACATTAACATTATATGGAACTCATGTATACATGTTTGTTGACATTATTACATCATTATGTAAATATTGTATGTATAATAATGTCAAATTTTTAACATTGTGTTGACAGGGTAGAAATGCTTTGCAACAGTATCTGGTGTTCCTCGATAATATAATCTCAATTAAATTATGTATCGTTTGGTTTAGGAGATCCATTTAGATTTTGCTCCGACTACCATTATTGGTTATGAGGTTGGATGATTAGGTAAATGAATATGTATATGAAGACTATCTAATATCATAAAAGAAATCTAATCTACCCTAACCTATCACATCTTAGCTAAGAGAAAATTATTGTAACTGGATGAGCTGAAATGAAACTAAACTCTGCAAAATACTCCAATTCTGCAAAATAATTCAATTAGATAGTTGTTATGAAGATGCAAAGCTAAATAACACATGTATACAAATGCATAACTAGAATAGTCTAAGTCATATTACCGATACACCAACAACTCACATGCTTAGGACACAAACATGAGAAAGAATAACACAACTTTTAGAAAAATAATAATTTCTTTAAAAATAGTCTATGAGAAACAATAAATCATTAAAACACATTGTAAATAGTAAATAGTTTTTTGAAAAAATAGTGGACAACTAGCCACCATTTACAAACAATTGTTTTCTCTATCAAAAGTAGCCCTAAGGGATTCTCAATATTAGTAAACACAGTATATCTCTAAAAATAGTTTCTTGAGTTTCTACAATGCTTGAAAAGACCCCTACAAAATGGGCTTCTTCCTTTATTTATACAACTATTACTAACTCCCGAAAATGACTTCTTGCATTCCTCAAGAAGTGGTTACAAAACTATTTCATCTCCCCTTACTAGTTGTTTGACACATGTGAGAATAAAGAAAAAATTGAAAGTGGTTGGAAAAAGAAAAAAATAGAATGTAGTTAGCAACAAATATGAATTTGCTATTTTGTTTTATCTACGTGATCTTATCCCTAATGTAGGTTGTTCAAATCTCTAATTGATCGTATAGTGATATAATCTTGAGATAGGACAGTTCTTCAAGTGCTTCCTTGTGCATGGTTGTGTTATCATTAAGGGTCTGCATATCTTTTGCCAAGGTAGCCATGAAGGGATAGATCATGGTGTGGACTTTGGTAGGTTGTATGAGATGCTGCTAGATCAAGTCCATCATCAACCTTGTGGTTGATTTAGTTATTTCTTTCCTGATACTTGTTCTCTACTATATTTCCTTGATAAGTTGTTCCATTGCGACAGTCTTCCCGAGATCTTCCAGTGGAGGCAGATGACACTTTCGTATCAAAACTTGTGCCACTTTGTGCAGTTGTGAACAAATCACCAATGAGCTAGTGATCTCTTTGTCTTCTCTCTATCCATCTTGTTGATAGTGGTCGAGCGAAGCATAATCAAATTTTATTTCTATACTTGGGGGACGAGGAAGCTCGGCTAGTGTGTCTGGGTTCTTGGCGATCCATCTGTCTATATTTCCTATACCTTCCCAAATAGTGATGAAGTGAGTGTTGTTGGAGTGTACTTGGTTATGCTATTTTATAATAGTGGCTACCGTATGTTGAAAAAGGTGTAGGTGTTGCTCTAGTTCTTCCATGACTTTCTCCGCACTGGCCTTGAACTTTTTCAAGATGCCCTCATCTATCTTCACCTACTTGAGTTGCTCTTCCAACTCTCTGATTATAGCATCCTTCTCTAGGTTCTAGCGCCATAAGTTTTTGATGCTATGTTATGTCTCCGTGGTGAAATAGGTGCCAGTGGAGGCTATGGAGATTAGATCCTCACTAACATTCCTTGTCACCAGGGTCTATGTGAGGAAATATATTGGATTTCCTCTCATGGATGGAACTTTTCATATTTTCTCCTGTATGATTCAACCCGTGACCTTATCATATTTGAATTTCCTCAAACTGGGCACCTTGTTTAGCTTTCACAGGGTGCAAAGCCTATGATCTAGCTTTCCAAATCAAGTGTGATTGTTGTTATCTCCTGTTGATATCTCTGGAATATCGGTGTCCATCGAAGATGCATCGTTGTTCCAAGATTCGTCATATTTCTTGCGTTATTACTCCTTAGTTTCCTTGTCTACAACTTCACTTGCTTCTTTCTACGCCACTTCCGCTGTTGCTGATGTATCCTTCTTGGCTGCTACATATTTCTCGGAAACTACCTTAATTTCTCCTTTTGTTTTAGCTATTGTCATTGTTGTTTCTATTGCATCATATTTTTCCTTAGCTTTAGCTTCCTCAATTTTCCTTTTCTTTTCTACAACATCCTCTTTCTTCTTGTGGGTCTTTTCTTTCTTCCTCCTCTTATGTTTTTCCATTGGTACTTCTTCTTCATCTGATCCAGATTGAGGGGATGTAGTTGCAGCAAATGCTTTTGCTACTATCTCTTCTTCTGATTTCCTCTTGGCTTCCTCGAGGAATCTTTCTTCATCCAAAATTATTCCTAGGGGCTTGCCTTGTCTTTTGGCAATGACTTCATCATATGTCCTGGCCCTGAAATGCCCTGAAATGGATTTCATCCTCCTCCCATGTGGACAAAGTGTGTTCCCATGGGATGCCAAGATTATTAAAGTGTTCTTGATGACTTTCTTCATGTCGTTCCTTTTGAATATCTCTCCTCCGAAGTGATATGAAAGTAATACATCTACTTCGTCTTGGGCCTGCTTGGTGTTTAAGAATGAGTACGAKTCTATCCACAATAGGAGYGGGGGACAAATTTCTTTTTTATCTCGGTAGAGCATTTCCCTGACTCCATTGATCACTATTTGATAAGCCACTTCTTGGAGCACCAACTTGTCTAGGACAAATCGGGGAAGTAGATGTGGGGCTTTGGTGCCTCTATATATTTTTATGTACGTGCCATGCTCCATCAAGTACAAGTCCCCTATCCTTTTGATCACTGCAAGTGCCTTATATGTCATACATGGGGCTGGCGAACAAAAGATGAATTTGTATAATGGTGAGAAGAAGTGTCTTCATATTCTGTAGTACTATGTTCTATACATGTGCTCCCAGAGCACCTAGCAATAAATATGGATTAATGAGGCTTTCAACTTCTAGCCCCAACATATCTTTGGGTATTGATGTGCCACACACATGATTTCCAATAGAAATGATTCTGTATGAAAATCCAAAAATATTCTGGGTCTGGCTTCCTTCACTACAGTGATAGGCTTTGTTAGAGTAGCTAATAGGAGATTAACCCAGTCAGATGTAGAACCTTCAACTGCACAGTAATATATCAACAAAATTAAGGATAGTGTAAAAGTGGATGCATCTAGTTCTCCAAACATTCTCCATAGCATAGCCACTAGGTATTGATATGGTGACCTTAATGTTGTGGTGGGATACTCATTGTGAGGCATGTCCTTAAATTATTTTTCTGGCTTGTACCAGACCTTAAACAAGTCTTTTTCCTTGAGCTTGAAACTACTGAGAAGTTCTTCGTCCAACCTCCTTGTCCCCTTCTCCAAGTGGTATCATTTTTCTAGGTCAATTGGTCGAAAATATGCTATGGGATCTCCCCTAGCATTGAGGATATATCTTCTTCCAAAATCTACATGATTGAGAATCCAAGTGATTGCATTTGTGCAAGGAAGTAATGCAGCACGAGATGCCACCCTCTGTATTATTGATATCTATATATTCTTGAATATCTTCACTTCATCGTAGTCATCAGCTTCAATCGGGAAAGTTTGTCTTTTGAACATTTGATAGAATTCGCCCCAATTGAGTGAGTCTCCTCCCTTTTACAGGAGTCATGTTGTGTCATCATAAACTGCTACTGGGATGTCAGGTTCATCTTCATGTTGGCTACCACTCTTGAAGGCCTCTGTGGCAGGTGCTTTTCTTGTCACCTTCTTCTGTGGAGACGTTTTTGGATCTGCAACGTATAAACACAATTATCCAAAAAACAAAACTGAGTAAAAATAAGCATGAAAATATTATAAGTTGTAAACATATGCGTGGAAAATAAATCTTCTTAACTAACCCATATTTTAAGTACTTGAAGATTCACTTGAATCAATGTTGGGTAGGAGATCATTGTCTGAAGATGACAGGATGATCGTAGGAACTGTGAGGGAGATTAGCTCATCTTGGGGGAAGAATCCTGATAGGTTGGCAAGGAAAATATTATCTTGGAAGAAATGAAGTTGGAGCAGTTCGTGGGAATCTCTCCAAATGTTTGGAGGAATTGGTGTTAACTTCTCTAGAATCATGAGGTTAGTACCGGAGGAGATTGCATTAAGTGCTCCGAAGAACAACGCTGGATTTTTTAGAAATGCCTCTGTTGAAACCGAAGGCAATCACGTTAACTCTTCAGGGGAACATCGACGTCGATGGCGCAAAGTACTCCGGTGAAGACCATAGGAAATATTATCAAGCGCTTTGGTAAAGACTAACAGAGGTTGTGTTAAGTGTTTCAGTGGAAACCAAAGAGGGTCCCATTAATTCTTCCAATAAGACCAGAGGGATTGCGCAAAGATCTCTAGATGTACCAGAGGAAATCATATTAAGTCCTCTGGTGGAACCGGAGGTAATCACATAAATTCCTCCAGTGGGATCTAAGGGGGTCTTGTAAAGTGCTTCAGTAACAACTAACAGAGTTAATTTTAAGTGCTCCAGTTACTACCAGTTATGATTTCACTAAGTTCTTCATTGAAACTGTAGGTGATCTTACTAACTTTTCTGAAATACAAAGGGAAATCGAACATTTGGCTAAGTATCAAAGGATTCTTCAGTCAATTTTAGGGCTTGAGCATCAAAGGCCCGAGAGAATACGTTTTGAGTTTTTGAACTTTGGGGATTCACCGTTATGTGAACAGAGTTTGAGACTAACATGTCTCGGGGCCATGGTGAGGAGAGGCTAAGATTTGAGCCAACTCTTGGGAGTACAATTTGTTAGGGAACTTATTGTGAACACAGAGAGAGCTTAGAGGGATTTATTTGCAATTAGAATCTAGGGACCTAAAATCTTAGTTGTGTGGGAGATTTCGAATGTCAAATGGTCGTTGGGAGGGGTTCGAGGAGATAGGACATGGTGTTGACCAAGTAGTAACAAGGTTGGGATTTATGGTGTTTCGGATAGGAAATCCACCAGCGAAGGGTGAGTGAAAAGGTTAGACGAAGGGTTCAATGACCTTGGTTGTTGGGAAAAGGCTCTAATTCTAACCCTTAAACAATATATAAAAAAATCCAAGGGAGAAATTAGGGCATATCGAGATAGGATAGCCAAGTGTGTAACTCTTTAGGAAAGAATGAAAAAATCCCAAACTCATCGATAGACTATATTAGCGCTCATCTTTCTCTCTTAACGATGAGAAAGAAATGAAAAAGAATGAAGGGGATCACTCTATTTTATAGGTGAAGCATGTGGTTCGAGGTCACTTGGGGCGTTCAAAACTTTACCAAAGGCAATGGTGTGATTCCCTCCGGTGAGAACCAAAAGTATTGATGAGAATCTCCCCAGCATGCACCAGAGGACATGGTGGGAAATTTTATGGTGTACACTAGAGACCTTAATGCAAAGTTTATCGATTTGAACTTTTCATTCTGGAAGAGGTCCAAGGAAGTACTCTGATGCTACCAGAGGAAATCATGCAAAGTGTTATGGTGTAAACCGGAGGCATTAACACAAAGTGTGCCAATGTATTTCAGAGGAGGTGATGGGATGTCCTCCGGTGTGGACCAAAGGCATTATTATTAATTCACTTGGTGATTGAAAATAGGTTCTTGCAGTAGTTTAGGGGAACTCCTCAGGCGTACACTGGAGGATTTTGTATTAAGTTGGTCGATTTTTGGATTAGCATCCCGAAAGACTTTGTGGGAAGTATCCCGATGTATACTACAGATATTATGTGGAACTCCTCCAGTGTACACTTGAGGTGTTTGAAATAACTCTTCCTACAACCATAAAAAGGATTACAAGTATTTGTCTAAGTATCGGAGCAACAAATTTGACCCAAACCAAATCCAAATAAGGTGGCTTGTTGAGGGAGAGGCAAACGAGGATTAATCATTTCGAAAATTTTCAAGTCAAGTGGCTCTTATAGAAGATAAGAGGGGTCCCATTTTCTTTGAGAGGAGGATTTACAGTCTAAGAATACAATAAAAGGGGAGGTTGTGATGCCCGACATAAAAAATTATTAATTAAACACACACAAATTCAAGCTACGATTAATGATATTTATCAGTCCCTGATGCACAAAGGGTTACTCATACTTGCTAGAAAGGGTTTTAGAAATGGTTATCTAGCATACTTGTATTAAAAACCAAAAGCTACATGAACATTATTAGGAAATCTCTTTGGGTATTTTTAGCCTACCAAAATATTGTGTATAGATCAATCAAATTTATTGCAATCGTTGCTCATACTCACATAAAATTGCCTAAGAGTTAATATGACTTTAAGATGTCACAATAGACTAGTATGTCATATTACATGACTTTAAGCTATCACAACATACTAACATTTCATACATTATCACAACCGATAGATGTCTAGAACTCACTTTCCAATGACTGAGAAAGAGTAAATGAATTCATTTAGTGTACGAAGTTAGAGAACTAACGCTAACATGAAGCAATGTGCCATTCATTAGCACATCATATAGATATGAAAAACTCACTTTCCAACAATAAATAGAGAGTAAATGAACTCATTTACTTTACCAAATTAGAGAACCGACACTAACATAGAGAAAAAAATATGAGACAAATATTTAAAGGCCACATTGATTAGTTTGAAGTAACTACTTGATTAGTTTGTGTCCATAATGAATTTAATGTGCAGTTGATTGTGCATTTTTTTTCATCTACTTTGCAATGCAAAGAGGACTCAAAGGGATGGAAAAGAATATAAAATGGATTCCAAGAATATATCATGTGACCAATTCTAATGTTCCCTTTCATTGGGGTCTATGTGAGGACATATATTGGATTGTCTCCCATGACTGACACTTTCCTTATTTTCTTCTGTATGATCCAACCTGTGACCTTATCATATTTGAATTTATTCGGATTGGGAACCTTGCTTGGCTTGTACGGGGTGCAAATCCCCAGATCCATTTTGTAAAATTGGGTGTGATTGTTGGTAGCTCCTATTGATATCTCCCATATATCAGTGTCCATCAGAGATGCGTTGTTGTTCTGAGCTTCTTCATCTTTCTTACGTTGTTCCTCCTTAGCTTCCTTGTCTACAACCTCATTTTCTACTTTCTACTTCACTTCTACTGCTTCTTCTATATCCCTTTAAGCTGCTACTTATTTCTCAGAAGCTACCTTAGTTTCTAATTTTTTTTTATTTGTTGCCACTGCTACTGCTGCATCAATTTTTTCCTTAGCTTTAGCTTCCTCAATTTTATTTTTCTTTTCTGTAGCATCCTCCTTCTTCTTGTGGGTATTTTATTTCTTCCTCCTCTTCTTTTCTTCCATTGGTACTTCTTCTTCTGTTGATCTAGGTTGAGGGGATGTAGTTGCAACAAATGATTTTGTTGTTGCCTCTTCTTCTACTTTCCTCCTGGCTTCCTCGCATGAACTTTCTTCATTCAAAATTCTTCCTAGGGGCTTGCCTTCTCTTTTTGAAATGACCTCTTCATATGTCCTAACACCAAAATGGATTTTCTCTTCCTCCCATATGGCCAAAGTGTATTCCCATGGGATGCCAAGATTATTAAAGTGTTATTTAATGACTTTCTTTAGGTAGTGCCCTGAATCTCTCTTCTCCAAAGTGATACAAAAGTAACACATCCACTTAGTCTTGGGCCTTCTTGGTGTTTGAAAATGGGTACAAGCCACTCCACAATGGGAGTAGGGTCCATATTGATTTCTTATATCAGTGGATCATTTTCCCGACTCCATTGATCATTGTTTGTTAAGCCACTTTTTGGAGCACCAACTTGTCTAGGAAAAATTGGGGAAGCAGATGTGGGTCTTTGGTGGATCCATATATTCTGGTGTACATTCCATGCTCCATCAAGTACCAATCCCCTATCCTTTTGATCATTGCAAGTGCCTTGTCTTCCATACATGGGGTTGGAACACAAAACATGAATTTGTATAATGGTGCAAAGAAGTATTTTCATATTCTATGGTACTATGTTCTATACTTGTGCTTCTAGAGAACATTGAAGTAAATATGGATTGATGGGTCTATCGGCTACCAGACCCAACCCATCTTTGGGTATTGATGTACCACACACATGATGTCCAATAGGAATGATTCCATATGAAAATATGGAAATGTTATGGGTCTGGATTCCTTCACGACTGTGATTTAATCTGTTAGAATAACTAATAGGAGATCAGCCTAGTCGAATGTAGAACCTTCATCCACACAGTAATGGATCAACAACATTAAGTATAGCATAAAAGTGGAGGCATTTGGTTCTCTGTACAGTTTGCACAACATAGCCACCGAGTATTGATATGGAGACCTCAGTGTTGTGGTGGGATACTCATTGGGATGCATGTTCTTAAAAGATTTGTTTGGCTTGTACCAGACCTTAAACAAGTCTTTTGCCTTGAATTTGAAACCATTGAGAATTTATTCATCCAACCTCTCGGTCCCCTTATCCAAGTGGTATAATTTTTATAGTTCAATTGGTCGAAAATATTCTATGGGCTCTCCCCTAGCATTGAGGATATATTTGCATCCCAAATCTACATGATTGAGAATCCAAGTGATTTCGTTAGCACAAGGGAGTATTGTAGCACGATTTGTCACCCCATGTAATCCTAATCTCTAGATATTCTTGAATATCTTCAGTTCATCATGGCCATTAGCTTCAAATAGGAAAGTTTGTCTTTTGACATTTGATAGACTTCACCCCACTTGAGAGAGTCTCTTCCCTTTTCTAGGATTCTTGTTGTGTCATCATAAAATGCTCCTGCGATGTCAAGTTCATATTCATGAGGCTACCACTCCCGAAGGCCTTTCTGGTAGGTTATTTTCTTGTCACCTTCTTCTCTGGAGACATTTCTAGATCCGCAACATATAAACAAAATTATCCCAAAAACAAAACCGAGTAAAAACAAGCATGATCAGATCAAAATTTGTAAACATATGCGTGGAAAATAAATCTTCTTAAGTAACCCATGTGTTAAGTACCTAAAGAGTCACTTGAATCGATTTTGGGAAGGAGATCATCATTCAAAGACAACGGGATGATCATAGGCATTATGAAGGAGATTAGTTCAGCTTGGGCAAAGAATCCTGGTAGGTTGGAAAGGAAAATTTTATCTTGAAGGAAATGAAGTCGAAGTAGTACGTGGGAAGCTCTCCAAAGGGTTGGAGGATTTGGTGTTAAATTCTATAGAATAGTGAGGTTAGTATCAGAGGATATGGCATTAAGTGCTCTGAATAACACCATTGGAGTTCTTAGAAATACCTCTGGTGAAATTGAAGGCAATTGCATTATCTCTTCTGGGGAACAACGACGTTGATGACACAAAGTCCTTTGGTAAATACCGGAGGCAATATTATCAAGTGCTATGGTAAAGACCGATAGAGTTTGTGTTAAGTGTTCTGGCGGAAACCTGAGAGGTTCCTGGTAAGTCCTCTGAAAATACTAGAGGGGATTGCGTGAAGATATCTGGATGGACTAGTGACAATCATATTAAGTCCTCTGGTGAAACTAGAGGTGATCACATAAATTCCTCCAATGGGACCAAAGGTGGTCTTGAAAATTTCTTTTATAACAACCGACATAGATAATTTTAAGTGCTCTGGTTACTACTGGTGATGATCTTGCTAAGTGTTGTTGAAGGGATATTTCCCCCATGACTTTGGGTCAATTCACAGTAGATCGAGACTAGATTGAGAAGACTGATATCTTCCCTCACAAACAAATGTGAAAACTGAAAAATAACAACTTTTTGCTAGGAGAGAGTAGGGAAAGAAAGAAGGAGAAAGTGTGCACCTTAAACCCTTTGTTCTATGTTGATCCTTGATCCTGCGTTTCGAAGTGCTCCTAAACTTTTCCAGAACAAGCCTACAAAATGAAATCAAGACAAATTCTACAACAAGGTAGTTACGTAATCAAGTAGAATATATATCATGTATTATGTCCAAAGAAAGAATGAAAAGTGATAACATACAATATTGCAATGAAAACAAAATTGGATGGAAAGAGAACTCTTCTATTAGCACCAAATATCAAAGTTAGTTACAACCTAACTCGTTTCTGGCACTGCTTCGGAGCCAACTTCCCGGGTTCCTCCACAGATCCTTCAAGCATATACTCAACGATGAGGCTCTTCCTTGGATATCCCAATAAGGATAAGGAGACACCTTATGACTATATAAGAAGAAAGAAACAATGTAAAAGGAGTTTCCAGGTTGGGGGATGCTACTCAGAGGATAAAAAGGAATAGGGAAGCACGCTAGATTTCAATAGAATAACCTTGCAACAAAAGAATCCCCTCATTCTATACCTCAATGGTGATTTTATATATTCCCCAAGGGGTTAGGGAAGTTGGAATCCATTTTGAAGAGCCATGGGGATTTTGGGAAACGATCCCAACCGAAAAAACCTGCCCAAAAAATCGAAATTATTTTATTTTTCATCATTTTTTATGGCATCTATGGGCTTCAAGCTTTCAAGGCACAGGTGTCCACATGTTGCATAAGGGAAACCCATGGATATAAAAAATGCCAAGTCTTTTAGATAACTTTATGAGGAAATCTTGGGATTTTACTTAGAAATATAGGAAAAGGGTAAGGCCAAATCACAAATGCATAGGTGTGGAAATTTGTGCTATAACAAATGCCCCCTAATGTGTGAGGTCGGAAGGGAAAATTTATGGCCCAAATAGATTATAAATTGTGAGAGGCGAGGATGCATTGAATTAAACCCGTGAAGGTTATCGAACAATTGATCCAAGAACAAAAACCATCAACATAGATCAATCAAAAGTATTATCTTTCCAAGTCAGGCATACCCATGCTCATGAGTGATATAAGCATGTACACCAAATCAAGTACACTGCGGATCCATGGAATATGTGAAATATAGCTATATTTCATAGCCACAAACAATACATAGTGGATCCATGTGATATAAATGAAGTACCAAGAATGGCCATGAAAAATACACAGTGGATCCATGTCAAAGTAGATCATAGCCACGAATAGACACACAGTGGAGCTATGTCTCAAGATCAAGAACAACGCTATCTGGAACCAAGGAAAAGAACAAGTTGATCCTTTGCAAGTACCAATGTCTGTGAGGTGGAACCATCTGGGTCGAGAAAAAGAAAAAAATACGTGGTGCTCGTACTTCACACAATTTCGTCACAACAATCTATTGTGGTACATGTCTACACTATGTGAATAGATGAGTCAAAGTCGAACATAATGAGACATCATTTGATTAACGTTCATTTATGCATACATTTAACAAATGCGAGACAACCCATCAATGATGATAATGGGTGTCAAGGTACCATGGTACAATCTAACAAGTGTGAATAAATGAGCTGATGTCGAACACTTGGTAGAATCTATCGATCGTGGGAATTTGATGTATTCCCATTATCAATAGCGAGGGAGCCTGCCACTAATGACTACAAGCCCGAAGGTACCGACCATAACTCTAGGTCCCTATCCCAGAGAAATATGTGTCGACATTGATGGGCAGAGATCCATTGGAAGGAAGGAATTAAGGCATCCTTCATCATCCTTCATACTATTAAAGCATGAAAAAGAACAAAATAACGCTATATTACAATGGAGGAAATGAGTGTCGCGGGCAAGCAAACTAGTTTCAAAGTGCAAGGAACATACCTATGATCAATGCAAGGAAAGAATGTGTAGGATAAGGACACTCAGGGAAATGTCTCCTCCAGGGATAAAGGTGTCGATTCGCAAAGGAATAAATTGCAAGGATAGCAACTAATAGGAATGCATAAGCAAGTGGTTCAACAATGGTGTGTTGAAGCCAACATTAGGCCTAAAAGTGTGAGCAGTCAATATGCAATGCATTTACAACTCAACCTTAGGAAGTAAACCTCCCATGGTGGTATTTTTCATAATTTTAGTCTCGAGGGCCCAAAAAAGAGTAAAATAATACCAAGGAGAACTCTTCTAGACAATGTTTGACTAGAGTATTTTTTTTTCATAAATAGTTTGTTTGGTCCTGAAAAGGGTTAAACTTATATTGAAAAGACGTCCTTTCAACTCTATTTTACAAGTGGGAAAGAAACAAGTTCACTCGGCTATATTTTCATGTTTAAGGAGTGAGAAAAGAACTTAACTGAAACTCTAGTGTCCTTTTTCGTTAATTTAGTCTCCTAAGCCCAAAAAAGTGTAAAACAAAACTGAGGAGAATTCTTCTAGTCAGTAGACTAGATTATACATTTTTTGTAATTACTCTATTCGATTTGAAAAAAGGGGTAAACTTGTGCTGAAAAGATGTTCTTTCAAATCAATTTAACGAGTGTGAAAGAAACAAGGTCACTTGACAATATTTTCAATTTTAAGGATTCTGAAAAGAGCTTAACTGAGACTCAATAATGGGGGGAGTCTTGTAGGTAATATCCAAAAGAATATTGAGTAATAAGAATGAAGTTCGAACACAAAGTCATGGTGAGACTAAACATGACTCCCAAGCCTAATAGAAAACTTGCAGCATGAGTGCCAGAATACAAAGTTATTCTAAACTAGGACTCCCATGGAAGGTAGGCTCCACCACATGAATTACAACACTTCTAAATAGTAGAGAAGGTTTTGTGTTGCAGCTCCATGGGGTTGACCTTAAGGAAAAATGAAACAGGAAATGAATACTGTAAAAATGCATGGAGAGGAAAATCTAACTTATATACCAGTTTCGATATCATTACCGGTCATAACAGATCAACATGGAAGAAAATGTACCAAAGAAAACGTCTCCAAATTCTTGTATATAATACCAAAAATACTTACCCGGAATTTAATAAGTCCAATATAGAAACCTCTGATAAATACAAGTATTAAGGGATACAGAACTTGGAAACCAAGAAACCGTAATAGTGCAATATGTACAGAGGAATGCATAGTAGTTCTCAAAGAAGATCCCATTGCTAGGCTCATGCCAAGGGATTCTTTGGTAACAAACCTATAAAGATTCTAGTTCAATGGGAGGTCGAAGATCCATAATCATAGCTTCAAGGATAGCCTTATCTGAAGGCAACTCAACATCCGTGAAATTGGGGCTCGACAACTCACAAATACTAGGGATCGAGGTATTACAAACAACAAGAACATAATCAAGAGGAAATGACAGATTACTCAGGCCAATAGGGGGAAGCACAAGCTCCCATTCCCCCATTGAATAAAAAATTGATCAATTGTTGAGACCTTGTTTTGAGAAGGAAAACATGAATGTAAATATCCCATCTCAGGAGCAATTGAACACCAAGGATAAAATGCCACATAATTAACCCGTGGCAGGGAAGATTCAACTTGAACATTAGGAACACACAAAGGGGAAACCTAAGGTAAATTTGAACCAGGATGGTGATCGTCATATGAAAGTTGATCAATAGTGATAATGCTTCCATTATGACGGAAATGCATCACACGAAAGAGCGTAGACACCACAACATTCATTGCATACACATAATCATTCCCAAGAAGAAAATTAAATTCTAAAGGGCTTGGCACCACTAACAAATTCACTAAGATAGACTTCCCACCTAACGTGATACGAAACTAAGGAAGAATCCCCAGACATTCACTAGGTATTTTGTCGAAAGCCAACATATCAATGGTAGCTGACACAAGCTTTGGAGAACCAAAAGCTTTCCAAGTCGAGTATGATAAAAGACTTGCATAGGATCCTTCATCTACAATAGTTCGACAAATTCCTAATTTATTAACTCCAACCATTATCTAGAAGGGTGAAAAAGAAGGAAGGTGAGGTTCTACAAAATCATTCCAATCATAGGAAACCATCCTAGGACTTGGAGGGAGTGTACTCGAAGAGAGTGGAATGCCCCCTTGTTCAAAAGGTACTGAACTGGAAATGCTAAGGACACGGTCAATAGATACATCACTCCTCGAAAGAGAAGTGGGATCAGCCAAAGATTGCATCGGCGAGACCATTTCCTTAGACTTGTCACTCTCCAAGATAAGAGTGGGATCGGTCAAATATTGCATCGACAAGAACACTTTCTCAACTAATGGTTGAATAAGATGCGAGACAACATGGTAAAGAGATGCATCACCCCCCAAAACAAGAGTGGTGTCAGTTGAATATTGCATCGACACGACCACTTCGTTAACAAAGATTGATTAGAATGATGGGAAACTGAATATAACATAGAACTAGAAGGGTCGTCATACAAGGACCACGCTTCTCATGCCACGAAAATAGCAGGGAACAAATGAGTAAGGTGATATCCTTTGCAAATATTAAAAAGGAACTTGGGCTTAAGTCCTATACGTCTAGGATTCTCAACCGTATTAGTTCCCCTAGCATGACTTGTAGTGGTCAGTGGATTTCTCCTAGCATGATTAGCAGAGGTTGGTTGCACATCTCGAACGTGACTGGTAGAGGTTGGTGACAAGACTCTAACATGACTCACAAATGATCGAGGTGGATATCGGTGGCCACCCACCTTTTCCAAATGGCTCAAAACGACTTTCTGGCAATTTTGGCAATTTACTATTTTTAGCAGGTTTTAACTTCCAGGGCCATTTTGAGGGCCCAAATGAAGGTTTTTTGAGATCGATGTTTTCAAATATATCCAAAGGCATAATTGAGCCCCCAAAATGAATCTCCTCGATGATACCTTTCCAACGAGCTATCACACGCCTAAAACGGAGATCGTATGCAAAAGTTACAACCCTGGGAAGTTGATGTACTCACTTACCCAAACGGGGCCCACATGAATTTTGGCGCTTCATCTCCCAGGGTTAGGTTTTTGGATGTCTAGGGTTTTTGGAATTCCTGCTTATGTAAAAAGGCCTTCAGAGCCTCATTGTAATCATCTTCTTGCGAATGCGAGTAGCCGTCACATCTCTTCTCAGAGAAAAGCTGCCACCATTCTAGCGAGTCTTCCACTCTATATTTTTACAGTCTCTGTACATTTATTTCATTAATAGAAATCATGTATTACTGTATATCTGTGTTTATGGTTGCATCTCTGATACATTTCTGTTATATTATTGAATATCTGCGATACCTTTGTGCATTTCTTTATTATATCTCTGATCTCATTTTGTGCCGAAAATAATTCGGATCAGTGGTATCAGAGCAAGCTGCTCTTGATCATTTTTTTCAGTGCATGTCCCCGACGAGGTCAGAGTATAGAAAGTTGGGTCTCGAGCTTGTCTCTCTTGAAGAAAATCGCTCTCTCACACCCAAGAAACCCTCAATGGCGGAAGAAAAGAAAAATGACGGAGCAGACGATCCTATCAATCTATTGCTTGAGCAAGCTCTCACGCAACAGAGGGAGGAAATGATGGAGAATTTTTCCCACATCCTTCAACGCCTGCCGATAGCATCAGGTGCATCTTCATCAAGCAGCCACTTTGGAGGCACCTTGCCTTTCAAGGTACAAGTTAATTTTGATATTCCTATATTTGAAGGATAGATAGATGCAGAAGCCCTAGAAAAATGGTAAACTCTGTTGGAAGGTTATTTCTCTGTTCACAATTTTTCTGACAAAGAAAATATCACCTTTGCACTCCTTAAATCTCTCCCTCATGTCAAACATTGGTGGGAAACTTACTGGGAGAAAAGTTCCACAGAGGAGTCTGGAATATACGGGGCCGATCCCACTTGGGATTTTTTTGTGGATGTGGTAAAAGAACAGTATTACCCTGTTGGCAACTATGAGGACCAGTACATGAGATGGACGACACTGCAGCAAGAGAGGGGCCAAGCAGTTCTGAAGTTCACCAATACCTTCCATACCTTGTGCACCAAGATGGGTATCAAAGACTCTGAGCGACATTTGGTTCTGAAATACCGTGGGGCTCTACACAGGTACATCCAAACTGAAATGGATTTTCTGGACATCTCATCACTCGGTGCTGCTTATCGATATGCTGTTAAAATTGAGCAGAAATTTAAGCACCAGAACAAATGGGAATTCAGGTCTGCAAATCCGCAACAACCAAAGTATGACAAAGACGGCCCTAACAAGTAGTCTCCCAAAAACTAGTCCAAGACACAAGAAAAGAAGGGTCACGGGAAGAAAAAGAAGGACACCGAAAAATGGTGCGAGTTCCACAGAATCCCCTGGCACAACACCAATGAATGTCGCTCAAAACAGTCATTGGTGGCCGAGATCAAAGACAAAGAGTCGAACCCTGATTCAGAATCTGATTATGAAAATAATGGTAAAGGATAGATCATTGACGCATACCCCACTGCTATTGTCGCGACCGTAACATTCAACCAGAAGAACCAACAAATCCTGAAGAGGGGGAGCACCTTTTTCATTCACAAATGTGGGTGAAGGGGACCCCGCTGTATTTTATTGTTGATAGCGGAAGCCAGAAGAACCTCATCTCAACAGAGGTCGTCAAGCAGTTGGGATTGTCGACAACACCACACCCGCAGCCATACAACATCGGGTGGCTTCGGCAAGGACGAGATCTCCGTGTCAACCAACAGTTTCGATTTTCATACGACATCCAACCCTTTAAGGATGAGGTATTATGTGATGTTTCCCACTGGATGTCTGTGATGTTCTCTTGGGCCAACGATATATGTGGAGACGCCATGTTGTTTATGAGTCTCGACCCCGTAGTGTCATTGTTACTTTGGGGGATCATCTCTACAGAATACCAGAGGTAGTTCCAACTACTGTTCCACCTAAAAAGTGCCACAAGGTAGTATCTCATACTGCAAAATTCAACTTCTTCACAATCTGTTCAAAAGGAGAACAAAAGGACACTGCAACCACTACAGCCTTGCCCCAAGCACCTTCTATCCAACACAAGCAGATCGACAAGGCTGCAGAAAAGTGCAAAGATTCCTTTTGCACATCGTCCTCTCATGTATCTCGACTTGTTGAGCAGCCTCAACAGCAACAGGTTCGTGACAGATTTCCACAAACTGAGCAACGCGACGTCTCCAGCAAGACAAGCAGCTCACCAAGATGCAGATTCAACAAATGCTTTTCCCTCTCCCCTAGGAACTCAACGCAATGGAGACCATTGCTTCCTAAGGAGGGAGGATTGATCCAGGTGGATATCGGTGGCCACCCACCTTTTTCAAATGGCTCAAAATGGCTTTCTGGCAATTTTGGCAATTTACTATTTTTAGCAGGTTTTAACTTCTGGGGCTATTTTGAGGGCCCAAATGAAGGTTTTTCAAGATCGAGGTTTGTAATGATATTTGAAGGCATAATTGAGCCCCCAAAATTAATCTCCTCGATGATACCTTTCCAACGAGCTATCACGCGCCTAAAACGGAGATTGTATGCAAAAGTTACGACCCCGGGAAGTTGATGTACTCACTTACCCAAACGAGGCCCACATGACTTTTTGCGCTTCATCTCCCAGGGTTAGGTTTTTGGATGTCTAGGGTTTTGGCATTCCTGCTTATTGTAAAAAGGCCTTCAGAGCCTCATTGTAATCATCTTCTTGCGAATGCGAGTAGCTGTCACATCTCTTCTCAGAGATAAGCTGCCACCATTCTAGCGAGTCTTCCACTCTATATTTTTACAGTCTCTGTACATTTCTTTCATTAATAGAAATCGTGTATTACTACATATCTGTGTTTATGGTTTCATATCTGATACATTTCTGTTATATTATTGAATATCTACGATATCTCTGTGCATTTATTTATTATATCTCCGATCTCATTTCATACCGAAAATAATTCGGATCAGCAAAGGTCGGTGACTCGATGCCAGTATGACTAGTAGTGACTGGACGTTTTCTCCCATAATGACTCATAGAGGTTGGTTGTGTTCCCCCAACATGACTAACAGAGGTTGGTTTCTTGTCTTCAACATGATTCACATAGGTTGTTGACGAATATCCAACATGACTAGCAGAGGTTGGTTTTTCACTTCCAACATGACTTGTAGAGGCTGGTTGTTGAACAACATTATGACTTGTAGGGACTAGGCTTGTGATTCCATCATGACTAGCAGAGGCTATTTGTTGAACTCCATTATGAATTACATGGACTAGGCTCGTGACCCTAGCATGACTAGTAGATGCTGGTCACTTTTCCCCAACATGACTTGCAGAGGATGGTGACAGGTCTCCAACATGACTAGAAGAGGTTGGTGACTTATTCTTCTTACTCTTCCTCTTCCTATTCCTTTTATATTTCTGGTTACTAGTAGCAAGACTTTCACCAGAAAAGGGAGGAGGAGGAGAAGTGAACTTTTCAAATGCAGAAGGTGAAATATCAACATTTGTACGATGCCTCTAACATAAGGTGCTTATCTAAGAAGCATCAAGAGAATTCAGGACATTCATAGTGGTACAAAACCAAATCGATAGTCCTACATTCAACCCATGTATGTTCAAAGTGTCCATCAAGGGGGTACAAACATTTCCAAAGAAAGGAAAAGCATAAGAATCCCCTTGGGAAGGGGTCCCTTGGTTGGTATCCCCAAGAACTTTGGTCATGTCGTTCTTATGCACAGGTTCATCCCTTGCAGGATTGTTCATGTCCATAAAATTATCACGCACTAACTCTGATGAAACAGTGGTATGAAAACCCATGCCTTCTAGGAGGCGACTCCATTCTTTCAAGAGAAATACCGGGGTCCTTCCTGAACAACGGAGCGGTTGGTCAATTACACTTAATAAATGATCCAAAATTGGTGACACTGAAACAACCTAAGTCCAACTACACAAAGAAACACTTCAATAAAAATCCCTAAGAGAAACATCATAGGAAAACAACTCCAAAACTTCATCCCAGGTGGATGAGGTACTGATTCCAAAGCAATGAAAAAGTGGAAAGGGACCTTATGGACAGAGGCATGGGTTGATTAAGTCCCATGGACCAATGAACAAAAGAGTGAGAAGAAGTTATCCTGACCTCCACTAACCATCCTTATCTGATGCAAGTACCCATTCTTCGCGGGGCACCCTCCAATAGTACTAAAAAGTGTGATACGAAATATGTCCTAGGTACCATGGTAAGCCCCTGCAGTCACCACTAAGATACCTAGGAAAATCCACTAAGGTCACCAACTCGCAGTCAACATCCGGTGGGTACAATAGAGAGTTGGGATCGAACGTATGGGTAGGGTAATAAATCTTGAAGCTTCGAAAGCACCGCCTCTCATGGAGGTAAAGGAACTAGTGAAACCCCGAATATATGATCTCTCCACTACGCTTAGTCAAGCTTTGGAGGGGAAATATCCTCGGCTCTCCTTCATGTGACCTCATGTTTAGCTCCTATGTTAGAGGAGGCTCTCTTCTATAACTATACAAAAATTGGATTTGACTCTCCCTGACTCAGACTCCTATGTTTTTTTTCTGGCTTTGGAGAGTTATCTCTCCAATCCTAATCCAAGGCCCTAACCCTAAACTTGTTTGTGAACCCTAGAAACAAAGTCTAATATATTTTAAGTCTAGTGTTCATTTTAATAGTTTTTTTACTCAAGGGATATGGAGTGAAACTGGTGTTGTTTGAGACTCTTACAAAAATGAAACTTATAAGAACACTAGCAAATAAAACTTTACAATAATTCTTCAAATGAAAAAGAGTTTCAAAAAAAAAAAATGAACAATCCTTCAAAGATGTAAAATGCAAATTTTTCTTTTCTGATGCAAAATGAAAAAGAGGCAAACAAAGGATTTTATTTCTTACTTTTCTTTTGAAATGATTTCCAGATGAGAAGAAAACAAAAACCTATGCTAATATATTTTTATTTTTCAAATAACAATGCAAAACAATACAAAGAAAGAAAGAGACCTAACTAGCAGAAAAACCAGTTTTTTTTATCCTTTCTATCAAAGAAAAACTAACAAAATATTCTAAAAAAAACTGCATGATACACATTTCATGCCCCCACCCCCCCTTGTCCATGAGGGGGAATTTTTTTTCAAAATGAAAATCATTTCTCTTTATAAAAATGCAAGCTAAAAATAAGTCAAGAACACTGGGAAGCCAGGAGCAAAATATTTTATGATCTAAAGTTTTTCGCAAGCTTAGACACAGTAATACAAAGCAATCACAAACTCAGGAAGCTTAGGATAACCTGCAAAAACCCATAAATCTCCCAGAAACTAAAGAAATAATTTATTTCAAAAATTACTCACAGGTTCGTGACTATGTGAACTGAGACCTGCAAATATCTGTGGGTAATATAGAGTAAAAGTGCAGATATCCATGACTAATATAACAAAAAAGTGCGGATAACTATGTAAAATTGGAAAAATAAAAAGGAATTTCAACAAGGAGACTCCTAGAGACTTATGGAAAATTTTCCAGATATTAAAAGTTTTGCAACAAATTTTGGAAAATAGGAAAACTCACATAAATAATAAAAGGATTAACAAGACACCCTACAACCGACCCAAACTAGGAGAATCCCTAGTATGGTCGCCAATTTTGTTGATGGGATATTTCCCCCGTGACTTTGGTTCAAGTCACAGTAGATTGAGACTAGATTGAGAATACTGAAATCTTCCCTCACAGACAAATGTGCAAACTGAAAAATAACTACTTTTCGCTAGGAGAGAGTAGGGAAAGAAAGAAGGAGAACATGTGCACCTTAAACCCTTCGGTCGATGTCGATCCCTTCTCCTACGTTTTGAAGCACTCCTGACCTTTACTAGAACAAGCCTGCAAAATGAAATCAAGACAAATGTTGCAACGAGTTAGTTACAAAATCAAGTAGCATATATATCATGTATTATGTCCAAAGCAAGCATGAAAAGTGATAACATACAATATTGCAATTAACACATAATTGGAGGGAAAGAGAACTCTTCTATTAACACCAAATATAAAAGTTAGTTACAACCTAATTCATTTATGGCATTGCTTCAGAGCCAATTTCTCGAGTTCCTCCACAGATCCTTCAAGCATCTACTCAATGATGAGGCTCTTCCTTGGATAGCCCAATAAGGATAAGGAGACACCTTATGACTATATAAAAAGGAAGAAACACTGGAAAAAGAGTTTCTAGGTTGGGGGATGCTACTTAGAGGATAAAAGGAATAGGGAAGCTTGCTAGATTTCAACAACATAACCTTGCACCAAAATAGTACCCCCATTCTATCCCTCAATGGTGCTTTTATATCTTCCCTAAGGGATTAGGGAAGTTGGAATCTATGTTGTATGAGCATGGGGACATTGAGAAATGAGCCCAATTGAAAAACCCACTCGAAAACTTAGAATTATTTCATTTTTCATGATTTTCCAGGGCATCTACTGGCTACAAGATTGCAAGGTGCAGGTGTTCGTGTGTTGCATAAGGGAAACCCATGGATATCAACAAATTTCAAGTTTTTTAGATAACTTGAAGAGGAAATCTTGGGATTTTACTTAGCAAGCTAGGAAAAGGGTAAGGCCAAGTCACAAATGCATAGGTGTGTCAATTTGTGTTATAACAAGTGCGTCGGTGAAACCGTAGGCGATCTTACCAACTTTTTCGAAATGCAACGGGAACCTGAATATTTGGATAAGTATCAAAGGATTCTTCGGTTGATTTTAGGGATTAAGTGTTAGAGGTCCAAGAGAATAGGTTTTGAGTTTTTGAATGATTTTCCATTATGGGAACAGAGCTTGATAATAACACGGCTCGGGGCTTGTCACTCTAAAGGGTTAAGGCATTTGATCCTATATGGTTAGGTTTATGGTGAGGAGAGGCTGAGATCTGAGCCAACTCTGGGGAGTAAAATTTTTGAGGCAATCAATTGCGAACATAGAGAGAGTCGAGAGGGATTGGTTCATGATTAGAAGCAAGGGACATAGACTCTCAGTTGTGTGAGTTCTTGAGAGTTCAAACCTCAAATGGTTGTTGGGAGGGGTTTGAGGATATAGGACATGGTGTCAGCCAAGTAGTAATAAGGTTGGGATTTATGGTGTCGCGAATGGAAATCCACCAACGAAGGGTGAGTGAAAAGGTTGGATGAAGGGCTCAATGGCCTGAGTTGTTGGGGATAGGCCCTAATTCTAATGCTTAAACAATATATAAACAAAATTCAAGGGAGAAATTAGGGAATACCTAGATAGGGTAGCCACGTGTATAATCGTTGAGGTGAGGATGAAAAAATCCCAAACTCGTCAATAGATTATATTAGTGCTCCTCTTTCTCTTTTAACGATGAGAAAGCAATGAAAAAGAATGAACGAGGGAACTCTCTTTTATAGGCGAAGCACATGGTTCGAGGTCGCCTGGGGCATTCAAAACTTTACCGAAGACAATGGCATGAATCCCTTTGGTGAGAAGCAGAGGTTTTGACAATAATCTCTTCGGTATGCATAGGAGGACATGGTGGGAAAGTCTCTAGTGTACACCAGAGATGTTAATGCAAAGTTTATCGGTTTCACCTTTTCATTCCAGAAGAGCTTTGAGGAAGTACGCTGGTGCTAATAGAGGAAATTATGTGAAGTTGTCTAGTGTAAACCGAAAGCGTTAACACAAAGTGCATCAATGTATTTCAAAGGAGGCAATGGTATGTCCTATGTTGTGGACCAGAGACATTATTATTAACTCACTCGGTGAGTGAAAATAGGCTCTCGAAGTAGTTTAGGGGAACTCCTCCGGTGTACACTAGAGGAGTTTGCATTAAGTTGTTCGGTTGTTGGATTAGCGTCCCCAAAGACTTCATGGGAAGTCTTCAGACGTATACGAGATAACTTAAGGAGAAATCCTCTGATGGACACTAGAGGAGTTGGAAAGAACTCTTCCGACAGCCATAAAAAGGCTTACAAAAATTTGTCTAAGTATCAGAACAACAGATTCGACCCAAACCAAATCCAAAATAAGGTGGCCTGTTGAGGGAGAGGCAAACAAGGATCAATCTTTTTGAAAATTTTCAAATGAAGAGGCTCTTATAGAACACAAGAGAGGTCTCCAAGAGTCTCATTTTCTTGAAGAGGAGGCTTTACAAGAAAAGAATACAAGAAAAATGGAGTGTGTGATGCCTGGCATAACACATTATTACTTAAACGCACACACAACTTCAAACTATAGTAAATGATATTTATCAATCCCCGATGCATAAAGGGTTTCTCATACATGCTAAAATGGGTTTTAGAAATGATGATCTAACCTAATTATGTTACAAACCAAAAGCTACATGAACATTATTAGGCAAAAAAATTTGGGTATCTTTACCTTATCAAAATATTTTGTGTGGATCAATACAATTTATTGCAATCGATACTCATACTCACATAAATAAAATTTAATGCAATCGATGCTCATGCTCACATAAAATTGCCTAAGAGTTAAATTTAAGATGTCACAATAGACTAGTATGTCATATTATATGACTTTAAGTTGTCACAACATACTAACATGTCGTACATTAGCACAATCGATAGATGTCTAGAACTCACATATTATATGACTAAGAAAGAGTAAATGAATTCATTTAGTGTACGAAGTTAGAGAACCAATGCAAACATGAAGGAGTGTGTCATTAATTAGCACATTAGATAGATATACAAAACTCACTGTCCAACAATAAATAGAGAGTAAATGAACTCATTTACTTTACGACACTAACATAGAGAAAAATATGAGACAAATATTTAATGGCCACATTGAATAGTTTGAAGTAACTACTTGAAGAGGTAAGTGTACCCACTTAATAAAGGTAAGTGTACCCACTTAATACACGTTTGGTTTTTTTTATTTTTGGCTTGTATTTAGTTATTTAGTTTTTTTAATTGAAGCGTGTAAAAGTGGATGTTATATAAGGGTTTTTTTTTTTTTTTTTGGGCTTAGTTAGTAGTTTATTTGTGTCCATCATGCATTTAATGTGCAATTG
>JASDQU010100727.1:125179-142759 GCA_032191745.1 Picea mariana | reverse complement strand
TTCTTAGTTAGCAGTTTATTTGTGTACATCATTCATTTAATGTGCAATTGATTATGAATTTTCTTTTTTGCATTGACTTTGTGGCTCTAGTTTTTTTTCTCTTCTCCTTATAAATACCTTACAAATAGAGAAAAATATGAGACAAATCTTTAAAGGCCACATTGAATAGTTTGAAGTAACTGCTTGAAGGGGTTAGAGTACCTACTTAATACAAGGTTGTATTTTTCATTTTTGGCTTGTATTTAGTTATTTAATTATTTTTTAAATGAAGTATGTAAAAAAAGGATGTTATATAAGGTATGTTTTTGGGCTTAGTTAGTAGTTTATTTGTGTCCATCATGCATTTAATGTGCAATTGATTGTGCATTTTTATTTTTTTTACTGGGATTTTTTTTCATCTCCCTTATAATGCAAAGAAGACTCAAAGGGATGGAAACAAATATAAAAAGGATGCTAAGAATATATCATGTAACCAATTCTAAGGTTACATGTTTTGTTTTCAAGTTTGTGTTTTTTTTCCTCATATTTATGTTTATTATAAGTTTGAACTTGTGACCTATAAATCTTTACTCTAATGAATTACCAAGTATTCTACTATAACAATTGGCAAGTAGTGAAAAATTATATGGGGAAGGGTGATGGCAGAGATGGTTGCAAGCGATGGTGATGGCGGATAGGTTTTCCTCCTTTTACGGCGATGTGGTGGGTTGTGGTGTGGTAGGGGGTTCTTGTTTGGGGGCAACCTTTTACAAGGCTAGGGTGGTGGAGTATTGGCGAGCAGGGTCTTTGTGGGGACGCCCCCTTACCTTTCTTTTTCTGTAGTTTCTTCTTTTTTCCCTGTTGGGATGGAGTCGGCTTGGGATGCGGAGTCTCTATTAGATACGGGTGGTTTAGGGGGGAATTTCGTGGATGGGGACCCAAAACCCTTTATCGGAGTATCATTGGGGTTTCAGGCATTGACCCAATGGGTCCGGTTTCTGACCTAACATCTGGCCTGGATCCAAATATTCCACAATTGATTGATTTGTCGTATTCGGTTGGTTTGGTTTTTTCCTCTGCTCTGGTTTGTGAGTCGTCGGTGGTATCCTTGAGGGGTTTTGATCCTGGGTTGGCTCCCCTCCGGACACTGTCGGAGGGTGAATATGTTTGTTTTGGTTCCGAGTCGAGGGATCTCTTTGATGGGGACAGTTGTGGTACCCAACAAAAGGACTTGTCAATGGTCGATACATGTGCCCCTTTCTCTCTGTTGGAGATATTTAACAACTCTAACAGTTTTACGGAGACTGTCGTGAACATGGGTGAGTTATTTAGTGGGGTTGTTGCTCCGGAAGGGGTTTCTAGGCATTCTGTTTCTCCTCCCCAAAATTCTGGCTCTAAAGATAATGCTCATGTTGTGGTTCAGGAGAGCCTGAAAGCTGTGGGGGTTTCTAAGCGTTCTGTGCGCAGGACAGGACCAACTCAGATAGTTTGGTTTTTGGAGAGGATATTGACATGGAACATGTGGTAGATTTTTCTGAGCTGGTTGTGGTGGGCAGGGTGCATGGGAAGCGGTTGGGTGCTTCTTTCTTGCGGTCTTGGGTGGATAATACCTGGGGTTCTAATATTTATCGTCCTCCAAGTATTCAATTGTTAGCTAAGGGTTGGTTTGCCTTCATTTTCTCTACTTCTACAGATGTTTTATGGGCTTTGTCTAAAACTCAGAGTATGTTTAGAACACATATTGTTCTTAAGCGTTGGACTCTCAATTTTGATGCTAAGTGGGAGAGGGTGGATGTGGTTCTCGTTTCGGTTCGGTTAATGGGCCTTCCTATGTAGTGTTGGAACCCTGATCGTTTCTCGGCTATTAGTAACAAACTGGGTAAGTTCATTGAAGCATATTTGTCCTTTAAGGAAATAGGTCTGATGTCCGTGACCAGGATTTTGGTGAAGTTGGATCTTCATTCGGGTTTACTCAAGGAGATGACTATTGAGACGGCTTCTGATTCCTTTCATTAGTCATTAGATTATGACGACATCCCTTTTAGGTGTCATATATGCCATGTCTATGGTTATGGTATAGAGGATTGCAAATTTCCTTCAAGGGGAAGTTACGGGGCTGTTTGGGAGATGGTTTTTCTACTGTGACAGGGCATGTGGATTTGGGGTTTAGGGAAACTGGGGATGCCCATGCGGATGCTTCAAAGGTTCATGTCACTAGTAGGGACATGGGGCGACACTCCAGTGCAACTGTTGGTATTACTTCAGGCGGCATGGACTGGGATCGAGAAAAGGTACAGAAGTCCTCAAAGTTGGCTTGTTCAAGGTCTCTCCTGGTGTCGGGTAAGTTGTAGTCTTCTTTTTCTTCGGTTGCTACTTCATATTCTTCTGATTTCTTTCTTTCGTTGTGATTTTTGGGGCTAGATGTTTTTCCTACTATGGGTTCCTCCCCTCTTTTCCCTCAACCTCGCCTTGAGTCAACTTTTTGTTCTCTCTCATCTATTGGGGTTCTCTTTCCACCTCCTATCAGTACCCCTTTAGCCCCTTTGTTTAGTAATCAAGTGTCGGGGATTAATTGTGTTTCTATGGCTTCCCTCCCTTCGGTGTCACTTGGGGATGTGGGTATCTCAATTCCTTCTTCTGCTGGTCTTTCCTTTCCCTCAAAGTATGTCCCTTCATTTGCTACTTCTACTTTGGCTTTGAATGGGACTCCTTCCCATTCAAGAAACCAATTGTCTTCCGGCACCCAGTCTTCTTATGGGTCTAGGATTTGATATTCTCTCCATAACAGGGATGTTTTAACTGAGGATTTGGGTGGATGTGGTGTGGAGGATCTGCTCAAGTAGGGTTTGGGTTCTCTTCCTCAGGATCCTTCTTCATCTCGAGGTCAGGATAGGAGATCACATTTACTTTTGGCTCAATATTGGGCCCATATTGATTTGGCCTCTGGTAGACAATCTTCCATTGAGTGGGCGCTTAGAGAAAAGAAACGCCAAGAGGTGGTTTCTCTATGAAATTCCTCTCCTTTAACTATAGGGGATTGGCAAACCTTGCAAAAAAATCATCCTTAAAAATATTAGTTTTTGTTATCGATCCAGATGTTATATTTCTTCAAGAAACTATGGGGGTTAGTGAACTGGTGGTTGCGTCGTTAGAATCTCTTTTTCGAGGTTGGTCCTTTGTGGTGGTCGATGCAAAGGGTCAATCTGGGGGTCTGGCCACTAGTTGGTCTCTCAAACGATGTAACTGTGAACAGATTTGTGGTTTTGAATCGACGACTAGTCTCAATATGTTTTATGTAGAGTTGGGTCGCTCCTTGACGCTAGTTAAAATTTATCGACCCTATGTTGATCGAAAACATTATTGGGAATCTCTGGAAAAGTGTTCTTGGTTTTTTGATCAAGAGGTTATTTTGGGTGGTTAATTAAATTTTTCCATAGGTGCGGTGGAGGTATGGGGACCTCGAACAAACCCAGACCCTTTGACCAATTACTTTACACATTTTCTTGATCTCCATGGGTTTCTGAATATAGAGACGGTAAAATGTCACACACCCATTATGGGAACTAATATTTTTCGGCTTTTTCCTTCCTTTCACCGAGGAACATAATCCATGAATTCCTATGGGGCCTGATGCAGACCCTACCATCCCTTATCCTTACCCATGTGATCGTTGGCTATGACCACGAGCCTTACCAGAGAGGTGTTTTTGACTTTTGCGATTCAGGAAATCACGATGCATGTGTTCCTCTACTCTCTTGTCTCTCGAAGTGAAGAAATCTGAAAGGGACCAATAGTTTGTCACATCTAACAATGCCTCAGATTAAAACCTGGCATCCCACATTTCGGAGTTTCACATACTAGGTTTTCACGGTAGAATGGGATGAGGGGTTCATACCCTTCGGTTTTCCGGGTGCCAAAACACCGAAAAACCAAATCTACATGCGCTAAGCCGTATCAAGATTTCACAAGTCGGGAATTCGGGATTGGCATGTACCAGGGACTTGCTTCTAGATATCCCGGGTGCCGAAATACCGAGACATCAAGACTTATCCGTGCTATTATTATTTTGGGGTTTCGCAAGTCGGGGTTTTGCGACCAACGAGTACAAGGGAACTGACCCTTGGGTTTCCCAGGTGTTGAAACACTGAAACATCCAAACTCTAGACACACTATGTCATTTCAGGGTTTCACAAGTCAGGATTTCAGGACTGGCGAGTACAAGAGACTTGCCTTTTTAGGTATCCCGGATGTCGAAACTCCGATGGGTTAGATGTCTACCACATGTTGCCCTGAATACAACGATCCAAAATAACCCTCACGATTTCGGTGATTGCGAATCCTCGTTCTTCACCACCCTTATATGCCTAAGTTTCAAAACCCCAGTGGCTTCTGGATGTTCGCCACCTATCCTCCAACAATCCAACGGTTGAAGTGATTTCGGGACTTCTTTCGTGCACCTATCTCCCGATCCAACGACTATCGGTCCCCGCTCCAAATCTGATGGTTCTATACCGTCCATTCAGATCCTCTCCTCTTGCGCGCTATCTTGTGTGTCTAGACGTAGGATTTCAATGGTCCATATCCACACTCTACAGTTGATCTAAGGGTTGTTGTTGTTCTTCCTCCTGAGCTTTGGCTTTCTTCCCGATCTCGAAAGATTCTGATGCTTCAAAGGTCTCAGCCTTCGATCTTCTACTGCGATCTGACTATTGGGTCTCGCTAGCACTTACGAACAGTGTTGTCCCTCTTGAGATTTCTCAGCTATGAAGTAAATAAGAGTTTTGCGCTCTTTCTCCTGGGCTTGACTCTTAGAAGAGTCTTATGCGCACCCCTTGCGCTCATTCGTCAAGTCTAGGACTTGAGTGAGTCTCGATCTCTACTTGCCTCATAGGGATCCTGTGCATAACTACACTACCTCTCCTAAGCTTAACAGAATTCATCCTCCAAGGGACTCTAGACAACTAGGAAGGTTGGCATGTGTACATGAGACTATGCCTAAGGTCGACGAACTCACCGTTCGTGGCTCTAACTCAAGCTGCCTCAGGACACATGTATTTACGAGTACCAACCATGTCCTATCCATATAATCTCTTACTGGCCTAATTATACAGCCAAGCAGTAAGGAAAGAGACACAGTATATCCATTCAGAAATCAAGCACAGTTCCTGAAACATACACCGTATAACCAAATTCATGCCCAGTTATAGCTAAATTACACAGAGTAAGAAATCACTTATCTATTATAGGTTGTCGCCAACCAACTGACTATGGGTGTTCGTCCTTCCACTCAACCATAGGCTCAAAGGCATTCAATATTAACACTCTGGCCACCCCGTGCCAAGCCATGATATCACCAGGGAACTCTCACTCTTCTCGAGGGTTCTCTCTCTGTTTCAGTTTCTGTTCGGGTCTTGTTTTCTGCAATTCAGAGCTTTCTCACTTGTTTGTGGCCTCGACGAGGTTTCTTAGATGCTCTTCGGCATCAAGCTCACGGCCTTCTGTTCGTGATCCACTGGAGAGCTTCACGCCTCTCCCTTGTGAGCTCTCGTTCTCATCTTTGTTTTCCTTCTCCTCTCCCCTATGTCCCTCTTACCTTGGACGGTTTCGCCGACCTATCCTGTTCCTTCTGTCAAAAGGAAACTTAGGTCTACAGGTCACTGCAGTACTTCGGGCTAACAACCCATGTTTCCATTCATGGGGGGTGGTTGGTGATTCAACCACCGTTCTTTCTTCATTGATTGCTTTCCTTTCCTTGGGATTCGAAGGAGGTTTGTCATCCTTATCATGAAGATTTGGGGTTATTTGATATATGAACCCTCTTGTATGGTTTTCACATTCTTCCTCTAGTGATATCATGGCCAGTACTTTCAAGGCTTCATCCCCACAGTCAGTTATTGGCAACTCAAACAATAATACATTTACATTTTCCTCATGCATTAGCATGGTAATTCCTATTCTATGATTAATTACAAATTGGGGGAAACAAGGGTGTTACAATTCCCTCCCCCTTAAAGGAACACCATCCTTGGTGTTCTTTTCTCAAAACACCTATGATTCCTTTCTCATTCGGCCACTTCAGAAGTCTTGACCTTCATCCTCGATCAGGTCCTCTTTCAAAATCTTAGTCTTCATCACCTGCCTTCAATAATTCTTGGACAACAAGCACATTAATCACAATTTTGTGTGAAAACATCTTACTGTTGTTCCAAATTAAAAAGGAAAATTCATATTCTAGCACAGTACTTATCTGTGCAGTTTGTGGATCTGTATCCACATGGTATTTTTGTTATCCATGCTCATTGCTTTCCTTGACGTACCCACTGGGTGCATGATTCCAATTCAATAGTTCACAAGAGCTATCATGATTTTATCTTCCTTTCCAAGGTTTTACCGCACGGGAAACTACCCACTGTGTGCATGATCCCAATAGTTTACAAGAATTATTAAGATCTTCTCTTCCTTGCGGTTACTCAGCCTCCAGGCCCAGGCTCAGGCATCCCCTTCACTGTTATACAGTCTCTCGGGCGATCCATCTTGCCCTGCCAAGGTTTTCTCGCACAGGAAAATTTTAGAGACTCTATCGAGTCTTATAGTCGAGGCGCCCCTCAGACTTGCTCTGTTGAGGCGTACCTCAACTTGTGTTACCTCAACACAATAATTTTCAGGCGATCATGGCTTATCACGGGGTTTTCATGGATCAACAGTAGACCCTTTTCTTTTTATCATCTTCATCTTTGACAACCTTCATTTGTTCCTTCTGGATAGATCTTTTCTCCTCACCTGTGTCACAGGTATACAACATTCATGATACATCACTATAAATTCCAACTTTCAGAATTTTATTGCAAATCTGTCACCTACAGATTTCCTATTCCATAATTTGTTTTCATATTTGTTCCGCTCAGGAACCTGATTCATAATCATGGGACTTTCCTTCCCATAACATTTTAGCTCAGCATGAAATTGGTCTTCCTTATGGGCTTAGAGCATTGCCATATCCAAGACTCCTTCTTCCTACAATCACTCCTCAGCTAATCAAATTGTTAGTTCTCATGCACATACATTTTATTGCACCTTTACAACATCGTCACAACAATTTCAGAATGGTGCATACTAACAATCAGATTCACTTTCTCAAAAGGAAATACCATTCCTTGCAGTTTGGCTCAGCAGGCAATCGGTCTTTCCGATGGGATTACTTTACTGCCATATCCATGACCCTCTGCTTCCTGCAATTCATTCTTCAATTAGCCAATCAAATTGTTATATTTTCCATGTATATATATANNNATTCAAAATGTAATTCAACATTTCAAAGGGTTTTAACAAATGTGGCACTATCCCTGGCCACATTCATACCCAATGCACTCTTGCATTGTTATTCAAGTTCACCACACTTTATGACCGGTTCTTGGCCATGGGGTGTTGGAATTTAACCAACCTCTTCCTCATATGGTTTATTCGTTTTTCTTTCATTCTTATAGTAGGACCATACTGCCTGCTATAGGTCGATCACGATCCCAAATCAATACACACGAACTCAAAAGTTTCACATGAATGTCTTTACACATTCCTTGATTGTCCATGCATTCATGACATATAAGTTTATGAATTCTTCCAAGGGTTACAAACAATGTTTACTATCAGAGGTTCATACCTCCATCATTCAGGTTCTCCTTCCTAAGTCATACCTTACTTGGGTATCCAAGGCATACAACTACCCTTTCAATTTTCAGGTATAACATGCAATAATAAAATATTTCGGAAGGGGTTCTTACCAAATCCCTTCATACCATGTGCCACACAGGCACATATATCTTTATACCGGTTCTTGGTTGCTAGCAACCTTTCTCTGTTCTCTACCTTATCAGTAGTGCTTTAGCAGGATTTTCACAGTCCTGTCAACAACCTTTCGACTGCAGCCTTTCCATGGTCACCCTCTGCTTGAGGTTGTTCATTATTGGCAATTGTCTTCCTCAACAATTCCAATATTATTCCTTTCTACACATGACATACACCATAGGAACATTAATCGTCATGTAAATTAAAATGAAAATATCATAGCGTTTAATTAATAAAAACATTTTCAAGCATGTTTAGCATATCTGTATGCACTTCATCACATTATCCTTAATGTTTTTTATGAGTGTAACACAACAATTCTCAATTGCTTTCACACATTACAACCATCATTATTATGGTGTCAAATCATTTGCGTTCATAAATGTACTAGCTTTCTTATCCCATAGAACGTAATGTGCAGCAAGGAAAGAATTGAGGGCTCTCCCCTTCTTCCAATTCTTTCTACATCGCCTGGGACTTTTCAGCCCAGTCAATTTATCTCTAAGGTCTCACTGCCTTTCCTTAACCATAGCTTCAACCAAGCCGTATCAATTAAACGTACCCATTTATTCATTCAATCATACTCAGGGGTTTACTGGCCTCTTACCACCCATACTGGTTTCCACAACTGCTCTTTTTCTGAGAAGCCTTGGGTTAGGCTCATCCTAACTCTTAGGATACTTCATCATGCTTTAGTAGTGACTCTTTGCTCATAATGAATCATGAACATGTGCATCCTACACTCTTCCATTCTGTTATCAGAATGGTCAATATTCAGTTATTAGTCTTATAATACTTACATGATTCTTTCAAAATGTAATCTAGGATTCTTATACATGGACAGGCCTTGCAGCCCATTGTCCAACCTTCAACAATTATCAGGGTTGTGACTTTGTTCTTCTGACAGAGACCTTATACAATTCCTCCACCGGGAACTCCTTCAGCATGCAACTTCCTTGTTGCAGATCCATCACCACTTGTGATGGCCTTAACCTTGAGTCAGCCTTTTAGTGGTCTACCAAATATTCCCCTTAAGGAATATAAACATGCATCTTTGTTAACTTACATCTATGATGTACTTAAGCACTTTCATAATCCTAAGCTTGTATGTAGCTATCGTAGGTATATTTCATAGCCTACATACATGTCCATTCTTTTTTTTAAATCAGTCATCTCAGGATTGTTCATAGTCCTTCTCATGTGATCTTCAAAGGCATAAACATTTGCCTCTTACCATGACATCAGAGCATCCTCACTCGTTTACTCTTTCATTTAATTGCACTGGATTTTCCTAGGGGAATGGAGTACATTCCCCTTAAGCTATCATTCAAGAAGGAACCTTCATGACTCTTCAGAACGGAGTCAACCATGTATCCATGGTATTCATTCAATTTTGGCAAGTGTAATTCTTGCCTCACATTTCACTTATCAGGGCAATCATATTGGACCTCTAGTATACTTATACTTTTACATTATACATGTGCATTACTTGCACATTTAATATCATTCATACCTTACCGGTATTAATATCAGGGTTCCTATTATGAAGCTTCACAATGCATTAATCTCATGCACTCAAGTATGATTGAACACAGCTAAGTATTCATCATACTGGTTCATGCCTTCTCCTCATGTGACCACCGAAGATAACCACGATCCGAACTAAAAGGCGCTTCACATTTCGCAATTTCGAGATTTCTATTGTAAGGAACTCTGGTTCCTCGATTCCTCGAAACTCAATAGGCCGAAATGCCGACCTCTGAAATAATGAAATGTCGATCCCTGGTGTTCTCCTCCAAGGAGGTGTCTCCCCGGCTCTTCATGTTTCGCAACTTTGAAACTCCCGATGTCAAGCGTTCTGACTTTCTGTCTGCGGGATTCCAGAAATATCGATCCTCGATATCCCAATATGACCGCAGCCCCACTCCTCTTTGTGTTGTGTTGTTGAGACTTCAGGGTTTTCATCCCCAAGAATCTGGATTCCTCGTCTCCAGGACTTCCGAAATGCCGAATCTCGGTATGCCGAAATGTTGGCTTCCTATTGCGTCCCTTCAGCGCCTTCGGGATTTCACGTTTCGTGATCCCGCGATGCAAGGGTTGCCTGGTCCTTGCTCCTTTGACTTCCCAGTACCCGAAATACCAACATGCCACTATTGAGAGATCAACGGAAACGATCCAATCCGCATCCTACAACCCTGATCCTTTTTCGACATTTTGTGGAGGCGGTCAAGAGTTTCGAACTCTTGCCCTTCGCATCCCCGGTACCAGGAGTGTCGAAATGGATCCCTTCGGGAATTTTCCCGAAACCTCAATCCTCCACCACTTGTCCTCTAGCGATGAATGGTCCCGACACTTTCGTGACTTTGTGGCCCAAGACCTCTAGTCTCTCGAACTCTTACCTCTCGGACTCCCAGTATCCGAAATTGTGAAATTCTCTCTAGACGATCAATGGTCCAGATCTCTCCTTGATCAAGGGCTATGATCTTTTCGCGAATTTCTCATTGCTTATCCCAAGTCCTTTGGTTTTGCGAAATTCCGGTATCTCCTCGCAACTAACCAGTGTGCTACTTCTCCGAGATCGAACAACTTGAAACATTTTGGTTCTTTCTGAATCGATCTTGACTCCCGATCCTATCCAATCTTTAAAACTCTTTTCTGAAGGATTTCTCCCGCTATCTCTTATGAGATTTTAAGTTACTTACAACACTAATCTCATAGTCATAACTCATACGGATACTACCCTCTCTTTATGGGAACAACCAAAAAGGGTCACTCTTGGGAATTAGCAACAGTCCCAAAGGACTCCTCTTAATCTTTCTCAAACGGATTATCCTTGTTGTTGATCCTAACCATTATAGGTCAGGTAATCTGACCCTACATATTTTCATCTGTCCTCTCAATCGTGAGGAGTTATAGGCTCAGATTTTAGTCTTTTAATAATGCAGTAATCATAACTTCCTAAGGATCCTACCAGTCCTTACCAGATTTCCCAAATTATGAAGGAGTTCTTCATTTGGATCTTAATTCTTACCTAACCAGCCATCTCATTGCAAGAGACTCTACCTGCTTTAGTAGGTAGCCATCATCACACTATAACAAAACAACTCAGCTCATGTCCCTTTTCTGGCTAGTGCAGATTCATAGCACAATTTGTTCCACCTCTGTTATTCACACTCAGGTCTTATCAGTAATACTGATCAGTGCATTCCTACTCCTATAAGAGTAGTTATCATTTTGACAAAGGAACAATATAATTCCTTTGTTGGAATTCAACAAGAAATCCCAAAATCACAGGTTCAATCTGCAACCCTTCTCCTCAAGGATTAAATGTAGATAACAACATCTCCTTACGCGGCTCGTACATGAGCCCAAGCATGCCAAGTGTTGTTACCATGCTCTGATACCAATTTGTCACACACCCACTACGAGAACTAATATTTTTCGGCTTTTTCCTTCCTTTCACCAAGGAAGAGAATCCCCGAATTCCTATGGGGCCTGATGTAGACCCTACCATCCCTTATCCTTACCCATGTGATCATTGGCTATGACCACGGGCCTTACCGGAGAGGTGTTTCCATATTTTGCGATTCGGGAAATCGCGATGCATGTGTTCCTCTAATCTCTTGTCTCTCGAAGTGCCAAAATTCGAAAGGGACCAACAATTTGTCACATCTAACAATGCCTCGGATTAAAACCTAGCATCCCACCTTTCGGAGTTTCGCGTACTGGGTTTTCGCGGTAGAAGAGGAAGAGGGGTTCATACCCTTCGATTTTCCAGGTGCCAAAACACTGAAAAACCAAATCTACATGCGCTAAGCCGTATCGGGATTTCACAAGTCAGGAATTTGGGATTGGTGTGTACCAGGGACTTGCTTCTAGATATCCCAGGTGCCGAAATACAGAGACATCAAGACTTATCTACGCTATTATTATTTTGGGGTTTCACAAGTCGGGGTTTCATGACCGGCGAGTACAAGGGAACTGACCCTTGGGTTTCCTAGGTGCTGAAACACCGAAACATCCAAACTCTAGACACACTATGTCATTTTGGGGTTTCACAAGTCGGGATTTCGGGACTGGCAAGTACAAGAGACTTGCCTTTTTAGGTATCCCGGATGTCGAAACTCCGATGGGTTAGATCTCTGCCACATGTCGCCCTGGATCCAACGATCCAGAATAAACCTCGCGATTTCAGTGATTGTGAATCCTCATTCTTCACCACCCTTATATGCCTAAGTTTCGAAACCCCGATGGCTTCCGGATGTTCGCCACCTATCCTCCAACGATCCAACAATTGAAGTGATTTCGGGACTTCTTTCATGCGCCTATCTCCGGATCCAACGATTGTCGGTCCCTACTCCAGATCTGACGGTTCTATATCATCCGTTCAGATCCTCTCCTCTTGCACGTTATCCTGTGTGTTTGGACGTAGGATTTCAATGGTCCAGATCCACACTCTACAGTTGATCTAAGGGTTGTTGTTGCTCTTCCTCCTGAGCTTTGGCTTTCTTCCAGATCTTGAAATATTTTGACACTTCAAAGGTCTCAGCCCTTGATACTCTACTGCGAGTCGACTATTGGGTCTCGCCAGCACTTACGAACAGTGTTGTCCCTCCTGAGCTTTCTCAGATATGAAGGAATTAAGAGTTTTTCACTCTTTCTCCTGGGCTTGACTCTTAGAAGAGTCTTCCATGCACCCCTTGCGCTCATTCATCAAGTCTAGGACTTAAGTGAGTCTTGGTCTCTACTTGCCTCACAAGGAGCCTGTGCATAACTACACTACCTCTCATGAGCTTAACAAAATTCGTCCTCCAAGGGACTCTAGACAACTAGGAAGGTTGGCATGTGTACATGAGACTATGCCTAAGGTCGACGAACTCACCGTTCGTGGCTCTAACTCAAGCCGCCTCAGGACACAAGTATTTATGAGTACCAATCATGTCCTATCCATATAATCTCTATTGGTCTAATTATACAGCCAAGCAGTAAGGAAAGAGACACAGTATATCCATTCAAAAATCAAGCACAATTCCTGAAACATACACCGTATAACCAAATTCATGCCCAGTTACAACTAAATTACACAGAGTAAGAAATCACTTATCTATTGTAGGTTGCCTCCAACCAACTAACTGTGGGTGTTTGTCCTTCCACCCGACCATAGGCTTAGAGGCATTCAATATTAGCACTCTGGCCACCCCCGTGCCAAGCCATGATATCACCAAGGAACTCTCACTCTTCTCGAGGGTTCTCTCTCTGTTTCAGTTTCTGTTCGGGTCCTATTTTCTGCAACTCGGAGATTTCTCACTTATTTGTGGCCTCGGCGAGGTTTCTCAAATGCTCTTTGGCATCAAGCTTGCGAACTTCTGTTCGTGATCCGTTGGAGAGCTTCGCGCCTCTCCCTTGCAAGATCCCATTCTCGTCTTTGTTTTCCTTCTCCTCTCCCCTGTGTCCCTATTACCTTGGATGGTTTTGCCAACCTATCCCGTTCCTTTTGTCAGAAAGAAACTCAGGTCTACAGGTCCCTGCAGTACTTCGGGCTGAAAACCCATGTTTCCATTCATGGGGAGGGTGGTTGGTGATTCAACCACCGTTCTTTCTTCATTGACTGCTTTTCTTTCCTTGGGATTTGAAGGAGGTTTGTCATCCTTATCATGAAGATTTGGGGTTATTTGATATATGAACCCTCTTGTATGGTTTTCACATTCTTCCTCTAGTGATATCATGGCCAATACTTTCAAGGCTTCATCCCCACAGTCAGTTATTGGCAACTCAAACTATAATACATTTACATTTTCCTCATGCATTAGCATGGTAATTCCTATTCTATGATTAACTACAAATTGGGGGAAACAGGGGTGTTACATAAAATTACAGTCGACTTGGAGGAATAGGCAGGTCGGGGATGAACGGGTTGCTAAATGCCTAGATCGTTTCCTTCTAAAGGAGGAATTGGTGGATTCTTTGGCTCTTTCTCGACAATGGGTTTCTTGTAGCAGTGAATCGGGCCACAATTCGATTGTACTGGAATTATGCAGTAGGGTTCGTCAGGCTCCCAACCCCTTTAATTTCTTTGAGGGTTGGTTAAAGGATCTAGAGTATCAAGCCTTGGTACATAAGTTGTGGACCCCCTTAGGACAAGACTCAACTACTCATGTTGCTATTCTTTTTCTGGACAACTTAAAAAGAGTAAAATAGGCAACCATTTCCTGGGCACATGAGAAAAAACTAAAAGAGGAGCATGAGTGAATACATATTGAAAAGACCCTGCTGGAATGGTAGGCTAACCCTGGTAGGGGTTTCTGTTCTAGGGAGGACAAGGATGAACTGGTTCAAATGGAACTTCAGAGGAGGGCTATTCTAGCTGATAAAAAAGATTTGTGGAGACTCAAAAGTCATGCTATCTGGCTTTCCTACGGGGATGAGAATACAAAATTCTTTCATTCCTTTGGTAAACGTAGGAAAATGAAAAATATTATTTGGGGTCTTACTTAGGGGGATGGTTAATTGGTCAACACTTTTGAAGATCTGTCATCTTTGGGGACTTCTCATTTTAAATAACTTTTCAAGGCACGGGTGGGATCCTCAATTGCTGAACTTGTAAATGTGGCTAGGCTCTTCCCTCATTTTGTAGAGGAGGATGAATGTGTGTCTTTGATAGCGGAGATGATTGAACAAGAATTGTTGGTAGTCATGCGTTCTTTTCAGAAAGGAAAGAGTCTTGGTCCTGATGGTTGGTCGATCAAATTTTACTTGGGTTTCTTTGACTTGCTGGGTAATGATATTTTAAAAGTGGTGGAAGAATCCAGGACAAATGGGCATATTCGTGAACCACTAAATGCCACATTCATCGCTTTAATTCCCAAGTTGGACAATCCTACTTATTTTGATGATTTTCGTCCTATTTCTTTATGTAACTGTCGATATAAGATCATTTCTAAAGTTATTAGCCGAAGACTAAAATGCATTATTTCTAGGTATATTTCAAGCGAATAGTTTGGTTTTCTTAAGGGAAGGCAGATTCATGAGGCTATTGGGGTTGCTCATGAAGGTTTACATAGTTTAAAAAGAAGAAAACTTAAAGGTGAAATTATTAAAATTGACCTATCGAAGGCCTATGATAGGGTAAATTGGCTTTATATCTGGATGTTGTTGATACATATTGGCTTTGGGGTGGATTTCACAAATTGGATTATGGGATTCCTATCCTCTATTTCTTTTTCCATTTTGATTAATGGTTCAACTTCCTTGTTCTTCAAGGTAGAAAGGGGCATTAGACAGGGATTCCTTCTGTCTCCACTACTTTTTCTTTTGGTTGCTGAATGTCTTAGTCGTTTCTTGATTGAGGCAAAGTCTGCTGGAAATTTTAGAGGAATCAAAATCTCACTGGGTTTGTATATCTCCCATTTACTCTTTGTGCATGAAATCTTAATTTTTTGTGATGATTCTAGGCAGGATATTGACAAATTGTGTGAGGGTGTAACTCTCTTTAAATAGGCTATGGGCATGGTAATCAATGAAAAAAAGTCCATCAGTACACTCTCTTTTCTGGATGGGGGGGATTCACAATCCATCTCTTCTAGGATCCCCTTTCGGGTCTTTGATTTGGATGAAGGTTTGAATTATCTTGGTTTTCAATTGAAACCCAATGACTATCGGAAGACCGATTGGTTGTGGCTCATTTCTAAACTTGAAAAAAGGTTAAATAATTGGAGTCATCGTTGGTTATCTAGGGTTGGTCGTTTAGTTCTTGTAAGGGTAGTATTGGAGGCTATTCTGGTTTACTGGATGTTGTTAGCTTGGATAGCAAAAGGTATTTTGGAGAAGGTGAGGAGCCTGTGCTTTTCTTATCTATGTCAGAGCAACAAGGACAAAAATATTTTTCGCTGGGTTCGTTGGGAACATATTGCTACACCAAATGCCTTGGGTGGCTGGGCCTTAAAGAATAATTTTTATTTTTCAAAAGCACTTGCTGCAAAGAGCTCTTGGCAATTGATTAAAACTACTAGTCTATGGACCTGCGTAGCTCAACAAAAATATATTGCCCCCCTATCTATTCTTGATTGGATTCGAACTGCAAACAAATATTCATCGAGTTTTCTATTATCTGGAAGGCTTTGATTAAGGATTTTGATCTCATTGGGAGCTGTCTAGTTTGGTGGGTGGGTTATGGGTGATTGGTTTGTCTTGGTATGGATCCGTGGCCTGGTAGCCAGATGGGACACTTATTGTTAGTAGGAATTCAGAATAGACTGGATCGGGGTGGTTTCTATTATCTTGCTTAGGTTGGGGACCCCATACAAACAAATTTGTGGCATCAAGGTTGGTTGTCGGGGAACAGGCTTGGTCTCCAGGATGAGGACTTTTTCATTGGGATAGATATACTCAGGAACTCTGGAATGCCTCCATTCGGTTGGTTGATAGAGATGATGAATTTATTTGGGATGGTGTTGGGGATGGGTAATATACTCCACGTGCAGGTTATATCAAATTATGTTTGGACCTTCATCATCGAGATCCCCTCTGGTGGTGGAGGAAGATCTAGAAACAATCTTGTCCAGTGAAGGGAAAGTTGTTGGTTTGGTCAATTCTGGAAAACAATTTTCCTACATGGGATAATTTACAAAGGCGTCTTTTCTCTAGGCCGGTACAATGTGCTCTTTGTAAAACTCAATTAGAATCAGTGGATCACATTTTTTTACATTGCCCATATGTTCGGGATGTATGGGATTTTGCGAGGATCTTGTTGCCCACCCTCTGGAGCTGGCAAGGAAATTCTTTTGTATTATCTTTATAGGCATGGCTTTGTGGTCGGGGTCAAGTGGAATATTGGGATTTTCCATTTATCCTGGCTTGGGGGATTTGGATCACTCGGAATAGGCAAATTTTCTAGGATGAGATCATTCTAGGCAAAAGGGTGGCAGTTAATTGCATTGGGATCTTGATTTCTTTCCCAATCTTGGGTGGTGGTACTTTGGCACAACCCTATGTCTCTAGGGAGGTGGTTCCTGAAATTAGTCTCTCTTGGGGATACTTCGATGGTGCTTCCTCTTCTGATCAGGATATGTGTGGCGAGGGTGGATGTATTTATCTCTCTAACTCTCATTACTTTACTCTCAAAGTTGGTTTGGGGATAGGCACAGACAACTATTCTGAATTAATGTCCTTAAAACTTCTTTTATTATTCGTTGTGGAACAAGGATGGAGATCACTACAAGTATTTGGTGATTCTTCAGTAATCATCAATTGGGATATTGGGGTTCATGGATGTCATGTCTCTCAGTTGCTTCCGATTTTAGACGATGTACTTTACATTAAAAATTTATTTGACTCTATCTCTTTTTCTCATATATACAGGGAGAGGAACTAATTGGTGAATGGGATTTCCAAAGAAGCCTTGCAGCTAGCCTTTTGTCAATGGTATATTGAAGAACATACATCAACAAGAATTTGTGGATTCTACCACAGACCCTTTCATGATAGACATGATTCATGATCATTTTGGTATCTATGTTCTTTTTGTGGGGACAATATTCTAGTTCATGCTGGAACACATCTTGTATATTTGATATAATATTTTTTGTAATGGTGGGATACCCACTATATTGAGGACTTAAATGTCGGTGGTTACTTCAGATGGATATTATTTTTGGGACTGGTTATTTTGAAGACATTTGGTTTTGTATCTTTGATGCATGTTTTGCATCTCTTGGTGGTTAGAATCTTTTTATTGGAGAATATGTACAAGACTATGTCAAT
>JASDQU010100727.1:104147-124539 GCA_032191745.1 Picea mariana | reverse complement strand
TATATATATGTGTGTGTGTGTGTGTGTGTGTGTGTGTGTGTGTGTGTGTGTGTGTAATTTTGTTATTATATAATGAAATTATGAATTTATCTGAGGAAAAAAAAACAATTGGCAAGTAGTAGGCTAATCATGATGTAGCTCATATTTATTTTTTAAAGTAAAGAAATAAACATATGCATCAATTTCATTTTCCAAAAAAATATAATCTCTCACTCAACCATGTATTAAAGTGTTCTAAGTGAGGATGTTGGTACCTTTTCAATGCCCTACAAAATTCCCCCCTCTTTCTCATTTTTCCAAATGGATGACATTGGGAATTGAAATGAAATACATGTCGATAACCCCAAGGGAATCAATGGAATATGATCTTGAGATGTCCATGAACTTTCACACAAGACAGTTTAACAATTGAGCTATCCCTTAGGGCTTATATGCATCCATTTCAATATGTATTAAACATTTTACTTGAAAAATTATTTAAAAAGGACCTTGTGTCCCTATATTTTAAAATTTAACTCATCCCTTTACCCTCAAAGTGTTCTACAAATGATTTAAAATATAATATTTAACATTTTTAAAATAAGGTCCCCGAGGTGTAGGACTGTCGGTGACGGAGTGTGTTGTTAAGCCACTCCGTGTTGTTAAAGTCATCGGTTCGAAACCCACGGGGACAAAAAATACAACCATGTTAAGGGTTGGTGTGGCTTAGGCCGGGTGCGATCCTTGAGTGATTTTGACGGCCTAGATGCCCCTGAGTCATGGTTTCTCAAGCCACAGGTTAATCCCATAGCCAACAGGTCCGGACAAATTAACAAAAAAAAATAAAATAAAATTAAAATAATATATATTAATGTAGTATTATATAAGAATAGTCTTATGCGAAGTAAACCACTAAATTAAGACATATAAAAAATTAAATGATTGTATAATAATAATATAAGTTTAAGGTCATGGCCTAGCCTATATATATATATATATATATATATATATTCCAAGAAAAAATCGTGATTTTTATTCAAGCTTGAATGAAAATTACAAACTTTAGGTATCAAAAAGCAACATGAAATTTGCATATGACCACTAGAAGTCACAACATAACATGATAACATGACATATATGTCCAGAGACAAAACTGCAAAAACTTTAAAAAATGATTTCAATCTCCATAGAGGGATCTTCTCCAAACTACATTAATGCAAGTATTTACAAAAATATACAGAAACAAGAGCTAGCAAAAAGAAAAAGAAAAACTTTATAGACCAAGCCAACACCAAGAGTAGTCATATAGAAGTTTGAGATGCCATCCTTTATTTCCTCCCAAGAGATGTGACCTTTAGGTATGCGTTGACTTTCCTTCAACAATTCATTGACCTCTTGATTTAATTCCCTAAAAACAAGTGAGAATGAAATGATCTCAAAAGAACCAACAACATCAAACAACACATCACCCAAAGGTCCAAGATTTGAATTATCATTTATACAATTGTCCAGACCTTTTCATCCAATTTATGATCAAAAAGGGGTCTTCAAACACCTATAACCTATGAATGTTCATGCCCTTTGCACATATTAAAAGAATCTTTAATGATTGAAATTGTGAAAACATATTTGACCACGAATCTAAACCAACATTGATATTAATGTAGTGTGAATCTAATATAAAAAGTATCTCACCCACACTGCTAAAATTAGAGATACTTTACCAAGAACCATCAAACAAATGATAAGGAATAGATTTATCCACCTGAAGATCACCAATCTACCTAATTGATTTTCTTTTAGATACAATCTTACATCCAAATACTAAATCCCCAACCCTGGAGATGATTTGAAACGTAGGAAGAAAATTTGACTAAAAAATGACATTATTCCTCGCCAGCTAGATCCCCCAACATATGACATGTGGAAAAGATCTTACCTACTTTTATTCCTTCTTTCCAAACTATTTTTTCAAAAAATGCTTAACATATATGCTACTCCAAACATTTGGAACACCCGTAAGGGGTTCAATTTCCTTCCAAGCCTACTATGCATATGAACAATGGATTAACAAATGTGAAATATTTTCCTCTACTACACCACATAAAAGACATATACTTGGACCTTGTCTACCCCTCTTCTCAATGTTCACCAATGTCAAAACCTTTTCTTTCAAGGATAAGCACGTTTTTTTTTTTGTCTTTTTGGATGCCTTGAATTTCCAAATAGATTTCCACCACCAAACTAGACCTTGAGGATCCAGGATAAACAAGGATGCATAACAAAGCCTAGTTGTATATTGACCACCAAATTTATTATAATCCTAAGCCAATGTGTCTAGTTCTTCTCATATTCTAATATGATCCCTCTTTAATTCGTCAATATAGGTCCCCTACAACTCAACATAAGGCCCTTATAAGACAACTATGTGTGCCTGCATCCACCCTTGAGACCAAATGTGAGTAGTGTTCTGATATTTTACTTGAGAAAGAATTCAAAACCCCATGTCTTGTAAATCAACCATCATTTCTTCTAGCCAAATATTCATTTCAACCCCTAGAACGACATCCAATCCCAATATGACTTGAGTTCCTTCACCTACCTTCCATGCTAAATAATTGCTAATGATTGGAAATTCCATAACAAGGGATTTCTAGTTATTTGAAACATTCTTAGTAATCTTCCTCAAAGATCTAAGCCAATCAATAAATGAACCAAGTTTAAAAACTTTTTCTCTATAATTGTTTTCCATAATCCATTTCATTCAATACCCCTCCTTAAACTCTTTGTTGCAAAATTTGTAACAAATAGATGATATTTTTCAACCCCCATCCCCCCTCTTCCTTCAGCTTTGTTAGGATTATACATTTAACTAATGGAATCTTTGATTCCTCCTTTATTCTAACCAAAGAAACTGAAAACAAACCTTCCTAATATTTTCAAGGACCCCCTTTGGAATATGTGCCATTGAATGGAAATAAATAGGAATCTTCTCTAACATATATTTAACATATATTTAAATAGAGTTAGCCTCCCACCTATTTATAACCACCTATTACACCATTGATTAATTATAGCATCAATTTTCTCTAGCATCCATCCCTAGTCCATTTTTTATATCCATTTTGTTTCAAGATATATCTAAAATACTTGGAACCTTGATTGAGATAAATATAGTTAAATGTAAATATCCATGTTAAGTTCTATTTTAATTCCCCCTCCATACCATTGAAAGAAATAGAATATTTGATCACATTTAGCTCCATACATGTGGTTGTACTAAACACGTCCAAGATATCCTTCAATTTTATTGCCTCCCCCAAGCTATCATTTGAAAACAATAGAACATCATCCACAAACAATAGATGATATCAAATGAAAGACCCGCCAATCCTCACTCCTATAATGACACCCGACCACCTTGCTTTTAACATGGACCTACCTAAAGCTTCAACCACTAATAAGAATAGCAAGGGGGAAAGATAGCACCCTATAATATGTTTTAGATAGATTAATCGATAATACCATTAAAGGAAGATTGTTTACTTTGATTGAAAGTAGACCCTCTCGAGATGATCTAATAGATTAAAAAATCTACCTCCCCGCCAAGAAAGCAAACTACTCTTGAGAAATCATCGCAAAAAATATTTTTTTAATCATTACTGCAAGAATCTTGGTTATTATCTTATAAACAAAGTTTCATGATAAAATGGGCCTAACCTACTCAAAAGAAACACACTTTTTCTTCTTATGAATCATGGCCAAGAAGGTAGAATCAAATTCCTCAAACACGTTACCATTATTTCTAACCTCTTTCACCAACCTCAAAAGGTCATCCTAGAGAGCTCAAAACAACTTATATCGAATTCCACCAACCAACCATCCAAACCTGGAATTTTTTCCTTCTTAAACATACACGGAGAGATCATAAACTCACCCTTGGAGATATCCTCCATCAACATCCTTATCCTCCTCATTAACAAATTTGGGAAAGAAAGAGGTTAACTTCAATATATTCCTTCCCAAGTTCCCAAATATATTTTCTTTATGATGAATGAATTTAATATTTTCATCACCTTTCTCAATCCATATAGCCCTACTCTTCAAGCAAATCCCATCTTCCCTCCACTATATTATTTTATTCTTCTCCCTTTCTAGCTCTTTTAATAAAAAAAAATCTTACTCATTAAAGAAGCGTAGAGCATTTCCAACATATAAATCTGATATGGTTTTTTCAACTACTTTCATATATATATATATATATATATATATATATATATATATATATATATATATATATATATATATATATATATCCCTTTTTTCAAAGACTCAATCCATAAACACTACTTTCAATTTATTTAAATCCCTTACAAACTAAAAACAAGTTATTTTTATGGAATTTGGATCAAATGCATCCCCATTTTCTTTTCACCGGTTCTTGAAAATCATCATCAACTAAGAAGGATGCTTTGAATTTGAAAGGACTACCTGTCTTGGCATCCAAACATTCCATGTGAATAAATATTGAGGCATGTTCGATATACCACTAGCCTCAACCCATGATCCTGACTTTTCAACTTGTGATACAAGGGACTTGGAAACAAGAAAATGATCAAGCCGCTTAGAGATACCCATCTATCCATCTTGATTATTCCACCAAGGCCCCAGGTGTGGTGGAATGCCCAACTTTGAACGTTGGGCATTCCCCCAACTTCCTAAACATCTAAATGCCAAAAATTATCATAACATTTTGAAAGACATGAGTAAATCCATACAAATTATGAACATAAGAAAATGTAGAAATAATATATGGCTAGAAAATATTACGTAGTTGGATTCTTGTCATAATTGTATGTGTGATTGGGGCATATTTTTTTTATTTTTGACCACTATGGTCCATGCATACTTCGATCTTAAGTAGGTATGATTGAGTCCTCCAAATCTACTTTTTCTTAATGATCCAATGGTTCAAATTGTGGATATTGGGATTTTTGAATTACTTAGACTTCCTCTACATGATCCACCCAACTTACCCTAGGTTGATAGCTGGGCTAGGGGGATTCTACCCAGTCAATTGGATCTAATACCGATGGATAAGAGGGATTATTTATTGGAGGATATTCACGAGGGGAACTAATTGTTTCCTAGGTCAACTTGGACTCTACTAGAGGTGGCTTCAATTCCAAGATGATCAACAAATGTTCTTCCTTTGCACCATTTAACCATGTAGGTTTGAGATGAGATTTATTTGGACATTTTTTCTTACAAGCCTTAGTACAATGTGTTGCAGGATGCCATGTTTAATAACAACCTCTACATAACAATATACCTACTCTTCATCCAATTTTTGGGTCCAAGAATAGTTTTGACCATCAAATTTATTCTATTGGAAACCCTATGTTGAATTCCATATCCATGCAAATGTGGGTATATGTTGCGATGCAAATATTCTTGTTTCCTCACTTCTGAAACGATACTTTCCAAGGGCATTACCTATAACACAAAAAAAATCATATCCCTAACAATGAAGGGTAAGGTTCAAGGACCTAACCCATACTGGCGTCGTGGAGAGGGAGTTTGTCTTTAGGTGGAAGGAGGGTTTCCAAGGCTTGATGAATAAACTAGAGTTTCCCCAAAACCAAGGTCTCAAATTGAATATCTGATCTCTATATATTGCTATGTTAAACTTCACTATGAAGAAACCCTTAGCATAAGGGTAAATGAAGGCCTCATCTTGAATCTTTAGCTTCCAGACACACGAGATCCAATGGTGTATAACTGCAAGACGGGGCCAAAGGCCATTAAATGAGCACATGCCACCATATGTGTTGTAGAATGTCGCTTGAACCACTACATCTAGGACAATGAGGAGGGTTAAGGTCAGATCCTTTTGAAACATGAATCGCTTTAGAGGAAGTGATCCATTGCCATGCCCATTCTTTTCCACATCATTGAAAGAAACCCTAGCATAATCGCCATTGAAACCAATTTTTTCTGCTAAACTGGAAGGAACATCTTTAGAGCCTAAAGGAGTGGCCACGATGCTTGAAGAGGGAAGCACCTCGACAACAAGAGTAGAGGGAAAAGAGGTGGGCCCTAAGAGAAAACCTAAAAGAGGAGAGAGATGGGGTGTCACCACCAAGGGCATTGAAATAGAAAACAAAGGACATGCAAGGAAGTGCAATGAAGATAGAGAAAGGATATAGGGGGGAAGAGCTTCTCATTAGATATAATAAGAGCACAATATTGAATGGCTAAGGCCAAACCTTGATTGTCGCATGCAAGGAGAAAACCAACGAAGGCATTATGTTCTTATGGGTTGGTGCATTTTACTACACATCGACGACGAGGTCAATTTGCTCTCCAAAACCACTTGTAAAAAGCTTTCAAAACGGATAAAACTTTTAAATTAAACTTATAATATCAAAACCAATAAAAGTTTTGAAAAAATAAGCACATTAGAGTGGAGATTTACCTCATCTAACAAAAATAGATTCATCCTAACTTTGAGTTTTTCTATTCGTATATAATTTGAATAATTATTTATTACACCCATTTCATAGAGTTAATATGAGTTATTGGAAAGCCCATTTATGTGAACTATAATGTGGCACTTGTGATAATAGTTTATAAATTTTATAAGTACTTTTGCATTTTATAAGTGCAAGTGGGTACCTCAATTCTTATTAAAATCCTTAATTACAACTTGCAATTCTATTATGATGTACTTATCTCGTAAAAACGTTTAATGTATTGATTAATAAAGAGATGGGTTGTCGAGTGAACATATTGCTTGAAGCAACATGTGGTCTCCTGGACGAACTTTAATGATTTGTGTTTCTTAAAATTACGCAGAAATTTGAGTGACCCCATAAGGTATAAGGATCTTTTAGGTAAAAATTGTTCGGCTTGCACACATTCTTACCAAGATTTATGTGGGGTCTTTAAGCTCAAAATTATGTGAGACTTCGAGCCTACGTAGGGTAAGACAATCACAAATATCAAAAGAATAGACATTACAACTATAGGTTAATGGACAAAATATATTTGGGGATCCTAAGGATATGGATGTAATGATCACCTTTTCTTGGAAATCTAATATTATAAAGAAGGTATTATAGGTTCGGGGATTATAAGGATATGAAGATGGATGTAATGATAACAAAGGTCCTTTTCTTTGGAATCTTATTATATAGAAGATATTATAGGAGTAAACGAAGGTTGGTGTTTTAAATAAAATTTAAAAAGTAAAAATAATGGATAGTGAAGAAAGAAAAGAGGGTTAATAATTTAAATAAAATGTAGAGCATAAAATAAAAATATAACAAATTAGATTTTAATATTATGAAAGTATTTTAAAAAATTCGAAAATGTAGAATATGGATTTTTTTATCTTCAATTAAATGAAAACATCAAATTATTACTTATTAAGAGAAAGTCATTAAAAAATAAATTATTAAAATATTATAAACAATTTTATATTTAATATTTTCAATAAAATTATATAACATTTAAACTATAGTTAATGTTTATAATCAAGGTTGTTATGGGAAGGACACAATAGGAGGAAGGAGCGGTAAGCATTATCCACCATGTAATAAGTCAATAATTGGTTTAGTGCATGGTTTTTTAGGCAATGGAAAGTACCATGGTGCACATGCAAAAATCAGGATCCATCTTCAAGACAAGAAGCCTGGATTAAAAATTGAAGAGAAGCGCTTAATATAAATACTAAAGGAGATAAAAAAACAACGAATATCCTCCAATGGCCAAGAGGGATTCTTTGTCTTCGCTCCACATTCTTCAGTTACCAAGGGGAATTTTATGAACAAACTAGTGGGGTAGCAATGGGATCTCCACTATCCTCAATCGTCACCAATCTCTTTATGGAAAACTTTGAAAAGAAAGCCTTAGACACCTACCCTCTAAAACCAACAAGGTGGAAAAGGTATGTTGATGACACCAATGTACTTTGGCCCCATGGGAAGGAATAATTGAACAAATTATTTCAACACCTAAACAATATTTTAGAAGACATAAAGTTCACAATGGAACTTGAAGAAAATGGTAGCATCCCTTTCCTAGACGTTCTAATTAATAGGAAACACAATGGAAGCTTAGGACATATAGTTTATAGAAAGAAGACCCACATAGAGAACTATCTCCACGCAAAATCCTATCACAACCCCAACCATAAACTAGGATTCCTAAAAAATCTAACCACAAGGGCCATTAGGATCTTAGATCTTAGATACAGAACACTTTGAATAAGAAAATTATCACCTTTCCAATATTTTCAGGAACACTGGATATAAAAATAAAGACATTAAAAATGCAATAAAAAAAGCCAAAGAAAAAACAAACATAGCACCTAAACTCCATGACAACCAAACCCCTTATAACAATGCTTACCTTCCTTACATTCAAGGAGTAACATACAAGATTGCAAGAGTCCTCAGCAAAAAAGAGATTAAGACCTCCTTCAAACCACATGAAACCATCAAACAAAACGTGAGACCCATCAAAGACAAACTTGACCTGCAAATTTGCAAAGGAATTTACAAAATCGAATGCTCTTGCGGTAAATGCTACATCAGTGAAATTGGGTGCTCCTTTCAAGTTAGAATTAAAGAACATGGGGCTGACATAAAGAACAAATGTATTCGCACCTCAGCCTTAACATAACACTCCCTAAAAACAAAACACCATGTGTGCCTAAAAGATACAAAAGTCTTAGCAAAAGAAGATCACCTATTTAAACGTCGCATTAGAGAATCGATTGGAATCCAAAGAAATCCTAATAACCTTAATAGAGACAATGACCTAGAACTAAATGAAAATTGGCTCCCTCTAATAAAAAAGAAATTGATAGTTAAGTAATTAACCTTATAATATAAAAAACCCTAATTCCAAATTAAAAACACTTTTAATTCTAAAAAACTAAAAATTTCTAGTCTTCTAACACTAGGTTTAAACCATTAAAATATGTATTAATTTAACTCTTAAAACATATAAAACTTTTAATGTAAATCACTTTAACTACTTAGCTTTTAAAACCCTAATTATAAAACAACATTAAAAATAGAAATTTTAAAAGATTGAGAAAAAGTAAACCCCAAACTAGAAAACAACATACAAAATTATAACCACTTAGTTTTTAAAACCCTAATTATAAAACAACATTAAAAAATTAAAAATTAAAGAAAAAAAAAAGTAAACCATAAACTAGAAAACAACATACAAAATTATAGGTGATAAGAATCAATCTTGATTAAACTTAAAAACACCAAAAGTTTTAAATCTAAATCCTTAGATTCAAAACAACACTAAAAAGATTAATTTGAAAAAAAATATATTAAAACTTAAAAAACAATTTAAACTAATACTCAAACTAATTAATAAATTAGGGTTACTAGTTAACCCTTAAGGTTTATTTTTTGCTATTTTTTGCTCAAACTAATACAATTTGAGGGCTTAAAAAGTTGAAACATCACTTTAAGAGGATGTCAAAGTATAATGGTCAATTCACGTCAAAGTATAATGCATTTCAAATACATATTTTATATTGGTTAATTTAATGGATTTGTTTTATTTTTATTTATTTTTTGGTTATTTATTTTTTCAAAATTATTAATAATAATTTATATTATTATAAATATATTTAACAAAATTGTTGTGGGATTTTTTATTTTTAAAAATATTAAGATTAAAGATAATTCAATGATAATTTCTCTTCATTTATTTTTAATACTTGATATTAATCTTTAAATATGAGATTTTTTTAGATGAATAGTTTAACCAATTTAAACAATTAATCAAACAATTTTTAAAACACATATTTTTATATTTTCACAATAATTATTGTGATACAAGAAATAAAAAATTATATAATTATATTATTAATTTTTAAATTTATTTATTATTTAACTAAATTCTAGGTATTTTAAAAATACAATGATATCATAAAATATTAGTATAATTAATCATCAAATATTTTTATTTATAATTTTAATTTTAAAAGCCATCGAAAAATATGAAAATTTTCTAAATTTTAATCTTCGTAGATATTCAATTTTTTATACTTTTGAAATTCATTATATATCATTTGAAATGAAATGATTTGTTGGTGGTACATAAGGGTAGACTTCCACTCATCTTGGGTTGTGGTTGGCCCTTGACCAAGTTCTGAAGTTACTTGGTCATATTTGACCGTTTTTGGGACTTTGACAGCCTATTGAAGATGGAGCGCCAGACGAAGCAAAGATCAAGGGATCTCGACCCACTTTCGGGTCCCTTTTTGGGTTTTGGGACAATGTAATGGGAAAGAGATGTCAGCCCGTGGGTTTACCCACGTTTAGGCCCACTTTTGTAACGTATAAATAAACATCTAGGCATCTAGTAGGGGGAGGATTGTACCTATTGGATGTAAGCTAAGTGCTAATAGTCTATGTAAGTGCTCTATGCACGACTGTAGAAGGTTTACAGAGCTAAGTGCAAGTTGTTGTAGAAGTTATAGAAGGCTTTGTGTTGTAAGTGCAAAGAAGAAGGATCTAGCGAGCTGCGCAAATCTTTTGTCCTATGCGAGGAAGGTTTTTTGGTGGCTTTGTGCCTGTAACCAATTGGAGACGCTAATAAATAAGAAGAGTTGGTGGACGTAGCCCGAGGGAAGGGGGTGAACCACGTAAATCTGTGTGTTATGCTCTGTGCTTTGACTTGATGTGGTTATCTATGTTTTGGCTAAGTGATTTGATATATTTAGATAGATCTACTTATACTTTGTGCTTCATTAGATGTGTATGAATAGTAGATCTGATATGTACAAAGATGCTTAGTGCCGATCTACTGGATCTGATCTGTTTTGCTATTGCTAAGTGATAAAATACCTTAGATCTAAGTAAACGTTGTGATGCTATGTGCTATCTATGAAGTATAATAAGGGTTGAATATTGATGAATAATTGATGCTAAGTGTTCTGTAAGCAATTTAATCACATATCTATGTCCCAACTAAGGTCGCAGACACCTGAGTCTTGCAACCACCCCTGCCTCTACCTCGGGTGAGTCTTCATCTACTTTGCAAGTGTTGCCGAAAGGACTGGTAGTTAGGGTTTTTTTGGTGCGTTGTTGTAGCATTGAACCCTGGGTCTGCCCCTGTGCCAACAAATGGTTCTGTTGCCGTAACTAAAACTATGATTGCTAGGAACTGAGGAAGAGGAAGCTTTGTGCAAAGATTTTTCCTGAAACTGCAGAAGCTCTGTGCCCTAGTACGTAGTATTCCACTTGATATGAAAATATTTGTGCTAAAGAAAGAAGGCCGGATCTGAAGAAAAGAAGCGAGATTTGAACACTTTGTGCTCTAAGAAAGGTAAAAGTGGAAGTTTCTGAAGAAAAGAGGCCAGATCTGCAGAAAAGAGGTAAGATCTGTAAGCTCTGTGCTTTGATAAAGGTAAGAATAGTCAAAATGTTTTAGATCTGGAAGCTTTGTGCTTTGCAAAAGTAAAATAAGTGAAAATTTGTGTTTCTAGAGTACAGATCTAGGTATGTTTGATAGATTCTGTTCTAGCTTGAAAACTAGGGCTCTGATAGATAAAAGAAAGTTTGATATGAATATATCTCATACGTACAGTAATAGATATGTTATACCTATGCATAGAAAGAATGTTATACCTATGCATAGATAAGCCGACAAAATCTATCTCATAGAAAGAATGTTATACCTATGCATAGAGGTGGAAGATTGCAATATCTATCTCAAATATAGAAGAAGTATTACCCCTGAGTCTTAGGAGAGAATATCATCAGCGCAAAGTGACTATGTCCAAGGAAAATAAGAATCAGAATGGGAAGAGAATCACCGAGACAAAGCTCACTGGAAAGAAGGCTAGGAAGCTAAGTAAAAAGAGAGCTAAGATCGACAGGCTACAAAATACTCTAGAGGAAACCTCGCAGAATGAGAAACTTACAGAAATTGAACTTTGTCGAGATATCAAATCAACGACATAGGCCACTTCACCATGGTGAAGAAATATAGTCGTTGGAAGCCGATATAACCATTCGACTACCGCTCCGAACGGGTTGAAAAGCTTTGATGGTTCGCCACTAGACCATTGGACCATGCCATAAGGGATAGAACATGAGTTAATGATGCCTCATACCCATTGCAAGCAGACCATTGTTAAGTTTCTTACTTAGTCTGTCGCGCCATGCACCGAGAATACTTTTTGCTAACTAAGAATTTGAGCCCAGAGCCTGAGATTATTTTGCATTGTGATCATCTCCTTGTTCCCGTACCCTCCATTGCAGTCTATGAATTCAGTTCACACCTGATCTAATTGACCCCAAGCTTGTATGTCGAATGAGCTCAGCGTCGCAGAGAAAGTAGTCGAAGAAGTTTTGATTGAATTAATGACTGAGAGAGTCATGTCGGAAAGAAGGATGTCTGCAGGTGTGCAAGCATCATCAACAAGAGGAGTCCAAGCTTCTCCCTCAACTGCTCGTGGAGTAGGAACTTCCAGAACCACGGTAGAGACAAGAACAAAGCACATAGACGACATTGCGATGCCAAGCTTATTCTGTGCATTTTGTCGGCTTATCTACCACCTCTCAGCGGCGCCATCAACTGTGACAGTGTCCCTCAAGGCTTCAAGTATACTTTGATCACCGCATACCTTCCGAAAGGGGTGTGCACAGTTCGTGCCGACCAAGATAAGCTCACAACATTGAATTTTAGTGACTTCAACCTTGGCGACCGGAAGGCTTACAACATGCTCTCCCTGCACAAGTATCTAACCAGGACTAAAGGAAAGAATTCCAAGATCATCCTACAGTCATGGACCCAAAACCTCGCGCAGTCCACACTACTCAATGTGATGAAGATTCCGCACTTCGGACGACATCAGGAGGTGAATTCATGTGTAAAGTTAATGCTGTCGTGATATCACGATGGATGCCTATGTCTGAATCGACGCATCACTATGGATCCAACCTTGATCAATCGGATCACAGAACTTAGTATGCAAGGCCCTGACCCACGTGAGTTCTACCCTGGAAAGACCTCATACTGAGCATTAGTGCAGAGAATTAAAGAAACTTATGGTGATGTTGAGAAGGGCATGCGAGGCTACAAGGTAGCCTCTATTCAGAGTGGCGCAATGCGCCTTGCCTGTAAGTTGATCGCGAGCAAGCTAGTTTGTAAGAATAGACCAACTCAAGTGACCGGATTTGTGGTCGACCTCGCAGGGAAGGGCACAGAGGGACTACAAATGAACTGGGCACAGTACCTTGTCAATCAACTAGAGCTTGATTACAGAGAAGCACAAGACCAAGGGTATGAGTTCCACTTTAGTTGGATTCTCATACTGATTGCTTTCATTGCTTGGGAGCTACCAAAAGGCGCCACTTTCTCGGATATCGAACCCTTCGAACCACTGGTCGTGAAGTTCTGTACGTTGTGGTATTCTAACGACATGAACAAGCAGTGGAAGTACAATGTCATCTTCCACGCCTATTACAACCAGTTGAAGATCGCAATCCAGTTTACACCGCGCATCACCCCGAAAACACTTCACAGGTTTAGACCCTTAATGAAATTCAGTGTGGACCACCACTTCACCTATATTACAGTGCGCGCTGCTGAGCATAAACAACAACTCCAGTCATATTACAAGTTGACAGAAGATGACTTGGAAGAGATTACCAAGGACCTCCTTGTTCCAGTAGACCCCGCAGAGATGTCCAATGTGGATAGCCCTGAAACTATGTCGGACACACCTGGACCAAGCAAGCCGAAGAAAGATGATGAAGTGCATGATGTCCATAGCACATCGGTGAAGACCACTTCGATCTCACCTGAGTAGGGAGATGATGGTGGAGAGCTAGGTGGCACAGAAGTCGAGAAAAACAAAGGCAAAGTTACTCCGCCTAGAGAGGAGGAGGATCCATCCAAGAAAATGAAGGTTACCCCACCAAAGCCTTCGTCTTGGAAGAAATCTAAAGCCACCATGACTATGTTTAAGACTACCCTCACCCCAGACGACTTCGACTTCTTAGTCACTGCGTTGAATGACGCTTCACTAGAGATCACAGAAAATCAAGAAGTGAAGAAGGATGAGGTATTCAGCCAAGTCAAGGGTGAACTTCAAGAGGTGAAGCAGGCACTACAATCAAATTGCACAGTTTCTATTGTGCCCTCGACAAGTGGAACAAAAGAACCAGAAGATGAGCCAGCCCAATTGCACCAGATCACCGATAAAGTTGAAGCTTGCCTTCGACAAGCTTAAGAAGAGACAACGCAAGCCACCCAATCTTTGGTGCAGGCATAGGAAGATCTGCTAGGACAACGCAATAATGCAGAATGAGAATAACTAGCTCTGTAAGCAAACTGGGAGGAAGAGAAAGCAATGCTACAGCAAGACAAGGAACAGTTACTCGCGGAGCAACTCAAAGTACAGGAACGGGTTCACAGAGCACTTCACTCTGTGACAGTCATCGAAGTCCAGACAGAAGAATGGGTTCTAGAGCAGGTGGCACAATTGGAAGGAGTGATCCAGCAGCACATCGCAGACCTGGAACTTTGCACTATGCCCAAGACTCCTCAAGAAATAAGAGATCTAAGAGAGGCAATTGCCCGCAGCGTAGTTGACCGATTAAAAGCCTTTGCCTTGGAATACAAGGAGCTGAGCTCCAAAAGCGCTCAGATGTATGAAAACCTCACAAAAAATCTAGAGTTACAGGCGTTAGAGTCGCAGCTCCAACACGCAAAGCAATAGGTAGACACGTTACAAGTGCAGTTGAAGGCCTTGTCACCAGTGGAGAGAATGAAGAGGTTTCCAGAGCAGCGCACGACCTAGCAACAAATCCACATGATCCATACCAAAGTGATGGAAGTCTCTCAACGACTTCAACCAGTGCAAGAGAAAGCATGCCAACTATTTAATGAAGTTCAAAGCCAAGGAGTAGAACTTGAACAGGTTGTGAGTACAACAGAGCAACGCCTAGAGGGACCAGTCAATGACACACTCATCTAGGAATTCACTGAACAAGAGGTCGTCGCACTATAGCAGGTCGAAGTAGCTTGAGCCAAGCTCGAGGTGTTCGAAGCAGAATTGCTCAGACTAGAGTGACTCGGGATGAGTCACAGGCGAGTGTTGGGGGCGTGTTGGCCCTTGACCAAGTTTTGAAGTTACTTGGTCATATTTGACCATTTTTGGGACTTCGACAGCCTATCGAAGATGGAGCGCTAGATGAAGCAGATATCAAGGGATCTCGACCCACTTTCGGGCCCCTTTTTGGGTTCTGGGACAATGTAATGGGAAAGGGATGTCGACCCGTGGGTTTACCTACATTTAGGCCCACTTTTGTAATGTATAAATAAACATCTAGGCATCTAGTAGAGGGAGGATTGTATCTATGTGATGTAAGCTAAGTGATAATAGTCTATGTAAGTGCTTTGTGCATGACTGTAGAAGGTTTACAGAGCTAAGTGCAAGTTGTTGTAGAAGTTATAGAAGGCTTTGTGTTGTAAGCAAAAGGAAGAAGGATCTAGCGAGTTGCGCAGATCTTCTGTCCTATGCGGGGAAGGGTTTTTGGTGGATATGTGCTTGTAACTGATTGGAGACACTAATAAAGAAAAAGAGTTGGTGGACGTAGCCCCAGGGAAGGGGGTGAACCACGTAAATCTGTGTGTTATGCTCTGTGCTTTGACTTGAGGTGGTTATCTCTGTTTTGGCTAAGGGCTTTGATATATTTATATAGATCTACTTATACTTTGTGCTTCATTAGATGTGTATGAATAGTAGATCTGATATGTACAAAGATGCTTAGCGTCGATCTACTAGATCTGATCTATTTTGTTGTTGCTAAGTGCTAAAATACCTTAGATCTAAGTAAACGCTATGATGCTCTATCCTATCTGCGAAGTATAATAAGGGTTGAATATTGATGAATAATCGATGCTAAGTGCTCAGTAAGCAATTTAATCACAGATTTGTGTCCCAACTAAGGTCGTAGACACCTGAGTCTTGCAACCACCCCTGCCTCTACCTCGGGTGAGACTTCATCTGCTTCATAGGTGTTGCCGAAAGAACTAGTAGTTAGAGTTTTGTTGGTGCGTTGTTGTAGTGTTGAACCCTGGGTCTACCCCTATGCCAACAGTTGTTAAGACAAATTCTTAAAGAATTAGAAGTTGTTTAAATTTTACTCAAAAACCACTTTTACATTTAAAACTTCTAAATATTGTTTCTATTATTTCTACTTTCTCTCCAAATATAACTCTTAAAAGATATTAAATAAAACTTATTAATATTGTTTTTACTATTTTTACTTTCTCTCCAAATAGAAGTCTTAAAAAATATTAAATTAGAATATAAATTTGAAATTTATTAATATTTAAATAAAAAATAAAAAATTAGATAATAAAATGTTTAACGATATTTAAAATACACATATAAACTCTTTTGAAATACCCAGGAGGGGAGATCATCAGGGAAAAAGAGTTGGTGGATTACTTAAGGGAAGGGGAGAGAAACTTTATGAATCAACTTTTAGGTTTAAGGATGAACTTATCAATAAATGGAAAGTGATTATGGTTCTTAATATAGTGCAAGACTTAAAGAAACAAAAGGGAAAAAACAAGGTAATGTGACAATATCTTTCTAGTATTCTCCCTCTTCTCAATTCAACAGTAAGTTACAATACTGGTTTATAACCTTAAGTGACTCCAGTGAATTTTAAATTATAATGTAAAGTTTTCTTCAAAATATTTTATATTTTAGATTAATAGTTTAATCAATTAAATTGATCCTTAATACTCATATTTTTTTTTTTTATAATTATATTTATATATATATATATATACAAAAACTTGTTTGGGGTTTAGATTTCTGGGGTTCATACAATATAGGTCTGAACCCCAAGCTAGTTTTTGCATGTGGACCATAATACGTTCCTTTGCCTAGAAAACCATGCACTAAGCTAATCATTGGTTTAGTGCACGGTGGATAATGCTTGCCGGAAGGAGCAATCAAACATCATATGAAGAGGAGGCTTGTACAAGCATGTCCCAAGTGGAAACTAATAGTCATTAAATTTCTTAGTGTGAGATTTGGTGGTAGTACTAATCAGAATCTGGACCAGGGGTCAAAATTTAGCCCAAAAATCAAAGTGTCCGGAATCACCTCAAAACGAGCAGGTGTGTAGCCCTCATCGTTATGAATCCAACTCACTTCGAACAGGGTCAAACAGACATCGGATGAGTGAGATATAGCGATCTGTTCGATTTGCCAAACAGGCAAAAAAAAAAAAACGCTAACTGGATAGTCCCTATTGCTGACATGGCAGGGGTTGTACAGCTGACGTGGCATGTATGTATGTTGAGGTGGAAGTTGATGACATGGCAATCATTTATTGTCAGATGTGGACGAATCCTATTTTGCCACATGGCATCATTGTAGCAAATGGTTTGGTGCCACGTGACCCAAGCGTGGGCTGCCACGTGGCACCTTTGTATATGGTGTAGTTCAAAATATTGTGGAGTCCATGGGGATCGAACCCCGGACCTCCCCCACCGTGACAGAGTTTTGGCAAAGGCCGCCCAACCGGCGCGCCACGCATTGTTACTTATTATATATACCATTTTATATATATTTAAGTTTGATTTAATTAAAAGTCGGATGGAGGTCGGGCTAGGGCTTAGCCCCAGCCCCCAGTTTCAATGCGCCTACCATATTACCATACCTCACGGATTTTGCACAGGATTCGCGCAGGAATTTTGAACACATATACCCACGTGCTTGGACACTTGTCCATTACCCATACAACTTTAAACTTGGCCCTTTTTGGTGCGTGGGGACATGGTCACATGGCCCATGCACCCAACGCCTATGCGGTTTGGGGGCCTTAATTCCATTAACCGTTCTAGAGTTCCGCCCATTTTGAGGTTATGTGTCGGTGCTAGGTTTTATCACGGAAATGAGCGCGGGTGCTAGGTTGGACACACAGAGGTGCATTTTGACGAACCAGAGACAACAAGCTTGAAGGAGGAAAATGGCAGGAGGCCTAACTTCATTTTTTGGCCAAATGAGGTGTCGAAAAAGCCCAACTAGGGGTTTTTGGATGTTTTGAATCCATTGGCTCTATTTTCAAAGGAATTTGAAGACTTCTTTTGTAGGTTTTATACCATTGAAGTTTCAGGGAGCTCCATGGAGCTTGAAGCCCCCATTGATGGAGGTCATGCTTAGATGAGCCCAAGTCTGTTTTCTGTGACTGAATAGTCATTTTTGACTAATTGTTATGCTCTGAACATATTGGGATAGGTTTCAGAGGCATTTGAGGACTTTTACAGGTGTTTTTTCCACAAGGAATATCAGGGAAGCTCAAGGCCACATGTAGAAGAGGTCATGCCCGGATGAGCCATGATCCGTTTTCAGAGTTCTATTAGTCATTTTTGGGGTTTTTATGTATTCTGAACCCAATGGTACAGTCAGTAAATCCATTGGAGTTGAGAAGCAGCTTGTAAAAGAATATTTGACAAACTAATCCCAGAGAGCCTAGTCCATTGATGGAGGCTCAAGGAGATGTAGCCCAGTTGGGGGTGAACTCCTTTATCATCTTGTTATTGTTGTGAGTTTGTTGGTTTATTTGCTGCAAGTTATGTTTATTGTGTATTTGCTTAAAACACATATTTAATCTTACAAAGACCTCACACATAAACATTTAAAAGAAGCATGAAATTGACACATAAAACTTCTTGCATAACTAAGACATTGAGCAAGGTCCTGAAAAGTTTATTTTAATGGAGTAGAGGATGCTTGCATAACATAACAAGTCAGCCCCCTATTTTCAGATCAAGTACACAACTCTCAATGAAAGGAGAGTGGCAAACTCTAGAAGTCATGATGGTGAGTGTGATGATAACGATGAGAGAAGAATTATCAAAGTGTTTCTTTGGTGGGTTAGGTCGATAATGCGTAAACCAACAGGGAAGTTTGAGTCCAACCAAAGACTCATTTCAAAAATTTGTGAGACGTGTAACAATGAGAGAGAGAGAGAGAGAGAGAGAGAGAGAGAGAGAGAAGGCCAGGGGAGGAATTGACTGCATTTTAAATAGGTCTTTGAACCTTGGGAGGTGCCCAATGTATAGAGCAGGCCAAAAATTGTTAGAGTTGTTAGGAGAGTTTGGAGAAGAAAGAGGTCGTGGAGCGGGCAAGTAGCTAGGCACAAGCAGAAGGGGAGCGTTGTGGACATGGGGAGATGGTCGAGAAAGAAGAAAAACATCTATGGTTGCAGGATGGCCAGACGTGCTGTGAAGGGTGGTAGCCAACAGGAGAAGAGAGCTGAGGAATCCTCCTCCCACAAGCTAGTGAAAAAAACCAAGGTGACCAGAGAAGATTGGATGGCAGGTTCCGGGTACAAGTATCTCTCCTCGAACACAGAGAAGAAGGTAGCATCCAAAATAGAGGACGTCATGAGAGTGCATAGGAAAAATACAACAGAGGAGGTGATCATGGAAGAGGTGAAGGAATGGGTGGAACGCCCATTTTATACCAGGACCAGAGAAACCAAATACTTTATATTGATAGAAACATATTGGATTGTTAAGGCAATGGTGTCTTAGGTTGTAGAAAGGAATATGAAGGAACATGAGGACACCCTACATGCTGTTGAAATTCCAGAAGGAAAATTTAAGCTTTTCTGCAAATCTCAATATGGAAATAAGTTCAGAGTTGCTCCATAAGGTCAAAACCAGGAGCAGATGAAGGCAAAGGAAGATAACCCGAGCTCTCTGGGCTCCAAGGACCAACCTATCCATATTGAATATGACGAAGATGGCAAGGAAGCACGAAGCAAACACCAAGATCGAGTCATACCAAGCTGAAGCTAAGAAAAACTGGGTTTGAATTGTTTTATGTGTTTAATTTTAGTAGATATTATCAAACTTAGATGCATAGGGAATATAGAAGTCCAGAAGATAGACTTTAGTGACATTATCTCTACACTGATAGTTATGATTATAAGTTGTCTTTTCTTAGAGAACGAACTCAATACTAAATTCTAATGAAACTTGATTGATTTCTAGAAGATGGACACTGGTTTTCATTTTGGCAATTCCCACGAAATAGCTGTAATTTTGTGTTGTATATAAATAGAAATACATAGATGGTTTTTAGCTGAAAAGAAAAACGTTTTTAATAAAATTATGGAACATTTACCAGCTTATAAGGGTTTCGGCCCTGGAAAAACAACCACTCTTTGTTCAATGATCTATAGGGGTTGGACAGGTGTTAAGCGACTAGTTCACGCGGATGTAATACAATGCTTCGACCGAGTTTCTCACCAGTTAATCCTCGAGCTCCTACGGAAACAAATAGAAGAGGGGGCGGGGATCCACAGGGGTCGTGCTCCATTCTTTCTTT
>JASDQU010100727.1:0-14188 GCA_032191745.1 Picea mariana | reverse complement strand
GATTCGAAAAATTGGGAATCCTAAGCACAAAGCGTTCGCGCATTTCGGAAATCCAAAGTCCGGAATCCTGATAAGGTGGAAAGCTTCGTTGTAGGGCCAGCTGATGTCATATCGGGATATCATGGATTCCGAGGACAAAGTGTCCATGCATTTCAGCATTTGAAAGCCCGAAACCCTGAAAGGAGATAGGACTGCGGTCACATAAGGGGAGGTTGTGTGGACCAAGAGTCTAGCCCAGGGGACCAACTAAAGTCGAAGCATCTCGGGATATCGGAGATCGGGGAATCGGGAAGGCAAAGGTTTACGACATCAGGGATTGGAAAACACCGAAGTCCGAATTCTACTTTTCTATGGTGAATGGAGAAGTGATTAGGCCTAAAGGCTGTAAGGAGCAGAAAAACCCTGTGGGTTGATTTTATCATAGATTTCGAGGAGGGATCAAAGAGCCACTTCGGCTCGAAGGCGGAATTAGAACGATCCTTAAGATCGGGAGGTCATCGCAGAGGCCTTTGCCGAGGTAGAGGGTGTGTCTGCGTCATCAGACTATTTAGGAGGTTCAATAGAGCCAAGCTACAAAGTTGTAGATCGAAATTCGACCTGGAACGGTCGAAATTTGAGTTTTAATGACCGCCTAAAGAGTTGCAAGAAGTTGGGAAAATTGACGGCCGAGATCATGTTTGATCTCGAGATCGACGTCGAGATCCATTTTAATAAATTTAAAAATCCATAAGGTATCGTTCGTTTGGAAGGTTGAGAAAATCAACAACAATGATTCATTTTCGACCATTTAGAAAATAATCAGATCGACGACCCAGATTCCCCTGGGTTTTTGTCGAAATTTTCTAAGTGCAATGTTCGACAATAGAATCCGTCGGCGACCGATGGTCAGATCAACGATTTTGGTGAAGTGTTGGAAATTCTCCAAGAGGAAACGTCGATAGCTGAAGGATGGGGGTCGACAGAGTTGGATGGAGTTGATATAATCAACGACCAGGATTCATTCGGGGGTTTGTAAAATGGATGAGATCGACGGTCTAGATCAATTGGAGAAATGTTGAAAATTTTGTTAAGTGTTAAAGTGCACCAAGAGAAATCATCGACGACCGATAGTCGGGACGGATGAAATGGCGAAGAGTTTGATTTGGCCATAAGACATATTTGACCTCTGATGGTCGAAGGTCAGCTAAATTCTATGAAGTATTTCGAATCAGGGAAGAAAAATCATCAATGACCGACATGATGATGGTTGGGTGTTTGCCAACTCGGCAAAGTGTTTGGTCGTTCAAGAGAATTGGTTGATGGCTAATGGCGGAAAGAGGATGAAGAAATCACCATCCGTGTGTCATGCCACGTCAGCATCCTCGTGTTATGCCATGTCACCTAATTTGACACCTCAAGATTGTTAGAAAAATAGGACCGTGGAGCAATAAAATAAAACAAATGCGGAAACAAAACACAGAAGATACACAATACAATAGAGACATAGATTTATGTGGTTCACCCAGTGTGGGCTACGTCCACCAGAGAAATTGTCAGGTCCTTCCTTTATTATTATCCAGCATATGAAGGGATACAACCTAAACAAACCCACTGTAACTTCCTCTTCTTTCTCTCACAGTCTCCTATCTCAGAATACAATATTCACACTCAACCATAGCCGCAATACATTTCCCTCATAAAAGAGGGTTGCCTTCTAGGGAAAAAAACCCTAACATAATCTCTATTGTTAGATCTGTGACCTTATAATGAACGGTCCAGATTTACAATGAAATTACAATATACATTAACAAGGCAATTTTTCCATCAGGGGACGCTGCCCCCGAACCCCCGTTGGGGGCCCGCTTGCCCCCAGACCCCCCAGCCGGGGGGATAGCCCCCCTGGACCCCGCAGAGGGGGTACCCCACCTCTGCACTCCCCCACGTGGAAGAGTGTAAATACTTCTGGGGTGTAAATACTTCATGGGGTATAAATACGGCTGAAAGTAAAATACCTTTGAATCAGGAATATAATCAGGCTCCACAACCAACAATCTCCCACTTGGAGACTGATCTCAACAACTCCAACGCTGTTGTATATGTTGGACTCTAAACCTTCTTGGACCTAGAAAATTTCTCATTTTCATCTTCATTCTTGAAGACCAATTGAAACTGAGCAGGAACTTAGTTTCTCCCTAGTTACTCCCTTTGTTAACATGTCTGCGGGATTCTGGCTAGTGTGTATCTTTTCCAACTTCAAATGTCCATCTTCCAAGGTGGATCGTATGAAGTGGTACCTCAACTGTATATGCTTAGTCTTTGAATGGAAGGCTGAATTCTTTGCAAGATGAATGGCACTCTCACTGTCACAATACAACCTGTTATTCTCTTGCTTCTTTCCCAATTCCTCCATAAACCTCTGTAACCAGATCATCTATTTACTAGCCTCTGTAGCAGCAACATACTATGCCTCTGTTGTTGAAAGTGCAACAACCTTTTGTAGTTTTGAAATACAACTTACTGTTGTTCCACCTATAGTAAAAACATACCCTGTGGTACTCCTCCTGCTATCTTTATCACCTGCCATATCTAAATCAACATATCCTTGTAGAACAGTTTCTGAACCTCCAAAACATAATGCATGATTAGCAGTACCTCTCAAGTATCTGAGAATCCACTTTACTGCCCCCCAATGTTCTTTACCTGGATTGTTCATATATCTGCTCACAATTCCCACTTCATGTGCAATATCTAGTCTTGTGCAAACCATTGCATACATCAAGCTGCCAACTACTGATGAATATGGGNAATCCACTTTACTGCCCCCCAATGTTCTTTACCTGGATTGTTCATATATCTGCTCACAACTCCCACTTCATGTGCAATATCTAGTCTTGTGCAAACCATTGCATACATCAAGCTGCCAACTACTGATGAATATGGGACCCTGGACATGTATTATATCTCCTCCTGTGTCTTGGGACACATTTCTTTAGTTAATTTGAAATGGTTGGCCAAAGGTGTACTAACTAGTTTTGCATTCTGCATTCTAAACCTCTCCAACACCTTCTCTGTGTACTCACCCTGAGACAATGTCAGTTTGCGATTTTTCCTGTCTCTTGTTATTCTCATACCAAGAATTTTCTTTGCAGCACCCAAATCCTTCATCGCAAATGAATTGGCTAATTTCTTCTTGAGCACATTTATATCTTGCATATTAGACCCTGCAACAAGCATGTCATCTACATGCAATAGCAAGATAATAAAGCTTCCATTTTCTAGTTTTTTAAAATAAACACAGTGATCAGAATGACATCTACTATAACTCTATTCTGTCATAAACCTGCCAAACTTCAGATACCACTACCTTGGAGCTTGTTTTAGGCCATATAAGCTCTTCTTCAACCTACATACCAAATTCTCCTTCCATATAAGCTTGAATAGATTCTTCTAATATAAATAGTCTTCCATATGCATCTTCTATAACTGGTAGTTTTGGCTGTTAAATTTCTCGACCCTAAACTTTCGATCTTCCGACATTACTCCCACTCGAACCAGGAACCCTCTTTTCCTGTGAGTTACCTTTCGCTATGATACCAGTTGTTAGAAAAACAGGACCGTGGAACAATAAAATAAAACAAATGCGGAAACAAAACATAGAAGATACACAATACAATAGAGACACTGATTTACGTGGTTCACCTATTGTGGGCTATGTCCACCAGAGAAATTGCCAAGTCCTTCCTTTATTATTATCCAGCATATGAAGGGATACAACCTACAACAAACCCACTGTAACTTCCTCTTCTTTCTCTCACAGTCTCCTATCTCAGAATACAATATTCACACTCAACCATAGCTGCAATACATTTCCCTCATAAAAGAGGGTTGCCTTCTAGGGAAAAAAACCCTAACATAATCTCTATAGTTAGATTTGTGACCTTATAATGAATGGTCCAGATTTACAATGAAATTACAATATACATTTACAAGGCAATTTTTTCATCGGGGGACACTGCCCCTGAACCCCCGCTAGGGGCCTGCTTGCTCCCAGACCCCCTAGCTGGGGGGATAGCCCCCCCGAACCCCCCCCTCTGCACTCCCCCGCGTGGAAGAGTGTACATACTTCTGGGGTGTAAATACTTCATGGGGTATAAACACGACTGAAAGTAAAAGACCTTTGAATCAGGAAGATAATCAGGCTCCACAACCAACAAAGATGATGTGTCATGCCACATCAACTAACAAAAGTGGTCGATGACCGATGGTCAAAGCAGTTGATTTGGGAAAGTGTTTTCGATAGTCACCGGGGATCGTTGATGAGTCGATAGTCAGGCGTCGATCGAATTGGTGGGAAGTTTCATTCGCCAATGAAGATCGTCGATGATCGATGGTTTGGTCAACCGATTTAGAATTGTGTTGTGAATCGGTCGTCGGAGAGTTGGGCTGATGATCAATGGTCGCGTCGGCATATTAGGGAAGGAGTTGTGCACGTCCAAAGGAAAGTGTTGATCGTCGATGTTCGATCSAGTCAGATCAATGGTTTTTGTTTCTCACGATTTGAGATAAATTATTGAGATTTAAAGGTTGTTACAATAGTAAAACAATTAGTTTTAAATGAAATTTTTGGTTTTTTGAAGGTCATTAACTTGTGGTGCATTTTTGAGGCCCCAAACGACGTTTTTAGTCAATCAAAACCTACGAAAATAAAGTGTACCAAGGTACACTTGCCTATGTATCTTATATAAAATAACTCGGAGAGAGCTATCCAATGAACTAAACGGTTCACAAAATGAAGCTCCTTTGATAAAGTTACAACCAAAACAATGAGAGTAAAATTTTGGCATCAATTTTACTTCCGAAAGGCATAACACCATGTTTAGAAGTTCGTTTGGGGTACATGAGTAGTCGATGGAAATATTATGAACTATAGAAGCAAACGGTGAAGTCTAATTTTGGTTATGGGTACTTGAAAATGCGTAGGAAGAGAAATAAGACACCTGTAACATACAAGGGTAATTTGGGTAAAACAACATAAACTTCTCTGGACCATAACTTTCAGCTTGAAGCTCGGATTTGAGCAAATGAATAGTCATTGGAAAGGTCTTGAGGAGTAGAAGACATAAATCAATCCAAAATTTTAAATTGGGAAATTATATTTTCTCTGAAAGTGATAAAATATATTGTTGTAGCAACAAGAAAGTGGAATTGCAACATGCAGATATTGTAACCTTTTGCTCAGAACTCAAATTGAGGCATCAGTACAGTCATCGGAGAGATGTTGAAGAGAGGAATGCATATGAGAAATCAGATTTTTGATTTGGTGCATTGTGTCCTTCATAAATTGGGATAAAAGTGACATGTAGAATTAATTGACAAAATTTCTATTCTATGCATAATTCTAACAAAAATGGTTACTTGCACAGGGTGTGGAATTAGAGGTATAACTAGATAAATCCAAGCCCAGGACCGAATATCAAAGTAATGGAAACATGGAAGATATTGTAGAAGTTGGTTGAGGCAATAAAGATATACATGACAAGTAACAGAAAGTGGAATTGGGTTCCATGAGCCATGCAATTACTTGATGTGAATATTTTTTCAAATAGTGTCAAAGTTTGGAGAAACCTTCCCAAATGATAGATGTGAGTGCCAAAGGTGATTGTTGTGTAAGGAAGAGTGTATATGATTAGGATAGTACCTATGCATAAGCTTAAAGGCACACTTAAAGTGAAATATTTTTGACACATAAACACAAGCTAAGCTTACTAACCAGGCATTCTTATTAAGTTGAAGAGCACTCTACAAAGAGTGTTGTGTGAAAAGACTTTCTAGAAAGAGGATACGATTCCACAATTGAGCATTGTGTGGGTGTGTTTTAGATTAATTCTAGGGTCTGTATGAAAGGGAAGCGAGTGTAGCTTGTACATTTGGTTGAAGCGTCAAAGAGCTGCAAAATAAAAGTGCAGGCCATGTGATGCAAGGTTGACATAGGTATAAGGAAGAACAAGGGAATAATAGTATTCGGGTGTTATAGAACTGAATAATTTACCAGGTAAATTTAATAGAGCTTCTCACCATAAAACATGAATCCAATAAGTGAGAAAAGTCATTGCATCCACATGGAGTTAAGAAGAACTCCATAGCCTTGAATGTAGGAATATAATGAAGGCTACAAAGCTTACTGCAAGAGAACGAAAAATGACATCATGAGATGAGATGTGAGTCATGGGTGGATGAGTGCTAACAAATTGTTTGGCTGTAAGAAAATTGAGAAAATTGTAAGAAGAATGGTCTTGGATATGAAAATAATGTAAGACCATAAGGAAGACTAATGTATACCACTACAAGAGCCAAACATAATGAGAAGAAATATCATACATGGAAATTTTCATTTTTCTGTATAACCATATTTGAGAAATTAATAATTGGAAATTGTTATGATATGCTAACATTTTGTTTGGTTGCATGGAAATTGAGAAAATTGCAGGAAAAATGGTCTTGGATATGGCAGTGGTGTAATCCATAAGGAATATCAATGTCTGTTGTTGCAAGAACCAAGCAATTATGAGCAGAGGATTCGTGTTTGGAAAAATTTGTTTTCCTGTGTAAAACATATTTGAAATTTTATAATTGAAAATTGTATGATGATGTCTCATATTGAATGTATGCATATGATGTATATGGGATGATTGCCATAGGTTATAGATTGCTAGTGGAATTCTAGCAACAAATTGACATTTTTCTGCGTGAGAACACCTTGGAAAATGATGGATCGCCTAAGGTACTATATAACAATGAAAGGGATTCCTGAGCCTAGAGGGTGAGTACAACAAGAAGAACCAGGTTGTCAGGCCTGAACAGTGAATTCCTGTGTGAGTTGCATTATTGAAGAACTAGGTTGTCAGGCTTGAAGAGTGAACTCCTGTGTGAGTTGCACTGTCAAAGAACCAGGTTTTCAGGCCTGAAGAGTGAACTCATGTGTGAGTTGCACTATCGAAGAACCAATTTGTTAGGCCTAAAGAGTGAACTCATGTATGATTTTCACCGTCGAAGAACCAGGTTGTCAAGCCTGAAGAATGAACTCCTATGTGAGTTGCATTGTCAAAGAACTAGGTTGTCAGGCCTAAAGAGTGAACTCTTGTGTGAGTTGCACTGCAAAAACAAGATTGTTGTTGGTTATTTTATTGATATTATTCCTAGCAGTGAGTCCCTCGAGGTCCCAACAGTGAGACTCCTAGTTACCTTTCCAGAGAGACCTTGATAAATGAATGGTGCATCCCGATGGACTGAAGACAGTTAAGGGGGCACATTCCTTGGGTCAACCCTAATAAACAAATGGGACACCATTCCTTGGGTTAGGCAAGTCAATAAGAAGAGAGATGGTGGAAATCAAGATAGTTGTAGGAGAATGTCAATGGATTATCTATATTTTTCAGGATAGGGTGCCTTTGTATATATGTTGTGGGGTCAGAGCGCCTACGTATTTATGGTTTTGGGGGCTAGAGTGATAATCCCCTTGAATTATAATGTAATTGTATAAATATGAATTGGGTTGGTGAACCAATGTGTTTGGGCAAAGAGCCTGTATTGATTTAATGTGGTCGGGGGTCGAATTGCATATTATGAACATTGAAATAATTAATAAAAGTAATAATCGTTGTCTACAATATGAAATATATGGAGAACGATGGGGGGATATTATTCCATAAGAGAGAGAGGGGTCCAAGGGGGAATTATTCATGGGTATTAATCCAACCCACATTTATGAAATTAGTATCTTTGTGTATAACCTTCTATTTTTTGATTGAATGTATGAGAAGCCAATCATTTAACTCATGTAAGAGAGTGGGTGTGAGTGGTCACATCCCATAGTTATTGGAGAGCATGGGCTGAAGTACAATCATCCTTGGGGAAGAGTGTAAGTCAAGTCAAGCAAGGAAGAAGAGGTAATTTGTATGAAGAATAGGGACACTTTTTACATGGATGTTTTGGGCAGAAAAGGAGGAGCATAGGGATGGGAAGAGGACCAACCATGGTATACTTCAGGGCAACCATTTTTTGGCTTTTTTTTTATGCTGAGAAAGATGCATGCGTGCTTGTAAAATCGGGTTGTAAGCTTGTGGTGTGATTTCATGTTGAAGAAATATCTCAAGAGCCTTGTAAAGGCTACTGTGCAAACTTCTGAAGTAGATGAAAGTTCCTTGATCCCAATTGAGGAATTCCTAGACAACCAAGTGCACTAGGAACCCTAATAAACAAATTATACAGCCTGAGGGAATGTGAGAAATGAATGGGGTGCATTCCTTGGGTAGTGCAGGTTGTGGGGAAGAGAGAGATATAGGATTGGAACTGTTGTGGGAGTAAAACCTGTGTTTGGGGGTTGTTGTGTGTAGAGAGTGGACAACCAGTGGGATGGATCTCCTTGTGGACTCATAGCCTCAACTCTGGGGTGGCCTGCTATTAAGATAAAACGAACAACAATTCCTATGGTTGGGAGGTTCATCCTTCATTTGCAGCCAGTTGGTTAATCATTAACATATAAGTGTTTATGTCCTATTCTTATGTTAATTCTGGTGTGTAAATGGTTTATATGAATGTTGTGTGTTCATTGTTTGCTTGAACAATTGTATTCATGTTTAATATATGTTTTTATATGCATTTAGAATTATGGTATCAGTCAAATGGTTAAATCTATGTGTGATATGTAGTTGTAAGCTACAAGAATTTAATAAGTAGAAAATCTCCATATTTAATGTGTATTTCACATGTAATGATGCTAAGATGGAGGATGGGTACGTTACATATTGACCATGTTTTATTATGATTGACTTTAGTCGTGTTGAATTATGAGGTTATTCTTGGTTGACTTATGTTGAATTGCTACATCTATCAATAGTTGAATCACAATATGACGCCCATCAAGGGTGATGTCACATTGCAACATTTATCAAGGGATATGTTGGATAGTGACATTCCTCAATGGTTATGTCTCATGCAACATTCATCTATGTTGACTTATGTGGAATTGTTGTGTTCCTCAATGGTTATGTCACATTGCGACGTTCATTGAGGGTTATGTCACTTTATAACATTCCTCAAGGGTTATGTTTCATTGCAATGTTCTTGAAAGGTTATGATGCATTGAAATGTTCATCTTGGTCATCTTATGTGGAGTTTCTATGTTCCTTAATGTTTATGCCACATTGTGACATTCATAAAGGGTTATGTCAAATTTGTTATATTCCTTAATGGTTTTGTCGCATTATGATGTTTATCCCAGTGTAATTATGTTAAATTGAAAATGTGGAGCATCTCCAATGATTTACTTGTCCCATCAATCTTTGCCAATTGATCCCCTTCACGCTTGAGAAGAAAAACACAATTTTAATTTAGAAAAAATCTATCTAATAAACTAATTAAAGACAAGCTACAGAATCTATGATTTTGTAGCATGTCTAAAAAAAATGATAAAATCAAACATAATCAAAACAAGAAAATTACTAATCAAAAAATTGACTTTGAATTACCAGAAATCAAACATTTGAAACCAAAATTCCTTGCAAATCAGAATCAATGATAATATTAACCTTGGTAGATTTTTTGAACAATGATATTYTGAGACTTTTTGATCTTTTATTTTCATGAGAAGAATTTAATTCTTTTTACTCATTAATTTATGTTTCTCCCTCTTCAGATCACTATTYTATCTCTGTACTTGGTTCGAACATATCTGGAGACATAGAACAACTGAATGACATCTCTCATCCCAGAACTGGGATCCACCATAATGTCCAAGATCTAAATTTCTTTTACAATCCTGGTGATCATTGTCAGGGGATTTTATTTAACGAAAATGTCTCTGATAATCATTCTCTAGTTCATAGATCTTATGGCCTAGATAAGAGACTACAACACATATTTTTTCTGTCCAAAACCAACAATCTAAATATCTACCTGAGTTTCCCTTTTCTTCTATGTGCGGATGGTCGATAGATAAGGGTATCATTTTGATGAATGTATCCATTAAACCGATGCCAAATACTTGAGCACTAGTCAAAACCTGTGAGAAAAGGTGGGGGATTTTACACAAAAAAGCACTGAACCTTTACCTCAACCACCACATAATTTATTAGAAATTTCTCTTTATAAAGTGGGAAGTATCTCTGAAATAAGAAATGACTTGTGTGGACAATAAATGACACCATTATGGAGATGGGTTTTTAATGGTTTTTTCAAATTCATAACCGTTTACTTAGAATTCAGCCCGCAAAATCATGTCTCTATTATATAATTACGGGTTTGTAAAACCTCAAGGCCATTTGGTTATGATCTTACTATAGTGGCCATGAGCTTCATAACTAGGTTAACAATTAGGGAAAAACAAACAAGGACAAGAGTAACTTGACCTCCAAGAACATACATGACTCATGACACAACAAAGTCATTATAACCAAACAAGGTTAGACAAGAATACCTCATTTCAGTAGCCAAAACTTAGAAGTTTGAGGAATAGAGTATGATGCGAACCAGACTGCCACTTAAATCATTAATGAAATTCAAGGTTGCTTACATGCTGAAGGAAAGAGGAGTGCGAAAACAAATGACCCATGTTTGCTTCAAGGATTAACACGAACCACAAAATTCTGGTTGTGGGCGAAGACAAGATTAGGGTAATCATATCTCAGTTCATGGGAAAGGATAAAAAAAGGTGAATTTTTTTTTTTAGAACAAAGTATCCTCCTTTAATTATGTTTGAGCAAGGCTTCTATGAATTGGTCATGTGATTTGACAATGGTTGTAAGGATATAGACTTTGCATGTAAAATAAGCATAACATTCATATAGTTTAAAAGTTATTTTCAAATGAAGATTGAGTTTAGGGAGATTGTAAGTTTTAACACAAATTATGGACCTTATTTAAATTCAATCATTAATAAGAGATAATGATCATGAGAGGCTAAGAAGATTCCATTAAAGTGAAATGGAAATAAACAAACAAAAAAACCCCATCAAAGTAGACCTAAGGAGAATCCTTAATTTCATGCTTAACAATCATGAAATTAAATAAAAGATCATAGCACATTTTAAATGAAAAGAAAGGATCAATCATTTATACAAAGTCAATCAAAAACATATTTACATAAAGAACTATCAATTTGACAAAAACACTTGCTAGGGAGTGAGTAAAAGATGATAGTATGTTTTTAATAGAGATACAAAACAAGGTGCAAGTTGGACAACCAACATGTCTGTAGGTTGAAGAAGGCTTTGTACACGTTGAAGCAATCTCCTAGAGCTTGATATGGAAAAATTGACAGTTTCCTGACAAGCTTGGGCTTTACCAAGAGTAAAGTTGATTCTAACATTTACCTCAAGGTTATGATTGATGATCCAGTGATGTTGATACTATATGTAGATGATGTATTCTCGACAGATGAAGAAAATCTCATCAATGATTGTAAGAAGAAGCTCACTGCAGAATTTGAGAGGAAAGACCTAGGCCTAATGCATTATTTCTTAGGTCTTGAGGTTTGGCAGAACCCATAGAAGATCTTCCTTAACCAAGGGAAGTATGCAGCTGAAATACTAAAGAGGTTTGATATGTTGGAGTGTAAATCCATGCACACACCCATGGAAACAAAGTTGAAGCCCCTAGTTGATACTTCGTTAGAATTGGTTGATGTTACTATGTACAAATAGATTATTGGTTCGTTGATGTATCTAACAAATACCAGGCGAGATATATGTTTTGTTGTGGACACCTTGAGTCAGTATCTGGTAGAGCCCAAACTTGTTCACCTTGTTGCTGCAAAACATGTGATGAGATACCTTAAGGGTACATTGGACTTTGGTCTCAGTTATAATGGAGATCATGACTTCAAACTAATTGGTTATACTGATTCAGATTGGGCAGGAAGTGTTTCTGACATAAAGACCACTTCAGGATGTTGTTTCAGTCTGGGGTTAGCCATGACTTCATGGCAGAGTGGGAAGAAATACAGTATTGCTTTCAACACAATAGAAGTAGAATACATTGCTGCATGTTTCGCTAATTGTGAAGCCATATGGCTTCGGGAGTTGTTGATAGATCTATTTGATTTGAAGATGGAAGCAACCATGATTCTATGTGATAACTAGATCTGCATAAAGATGACAGAGAACCCTGTGTTCCAGGACAAGTCAAAGAACATAGAAATCTAGTATCACTACATTCATGATATGGTGCAGAGGGGAGCCATAAAGCTTCAATATGTTGGCACAGATGAGTAGGTTGTAGATGTGTTGACCAAGCCTCTATCTCATGTAAAGTTTGAGCACTTTCAAGACAAGATTGGTATAGTCTGAAAAGACCTCCCTCGAAAGAGGGAGTGATGCCGATGATACTATGGTATCTTGACCAACAACGGGTAGCTCGGTTAGGATTTTAAATCGTAGGGGACTGATCATCCCTGGACAGATCCCGAAGGTCTGGTAAGGATGGTCTGTCAGAGTACCTGTGCATGTATATGCTAGCTGTGGTCAGTAGTGGTAGCTTCGTTAGGATTTTTATAATCCTAGGGAATCTTATGATTCCTGGGAAGATCCCGAAGGTTCGGTAAGGACGGTCTATCAGAGTACCACGTGGTAGCTCCGTTAGGATTTTATATCATAGGGAATCTTATGATTCCTAGGAAGCTCCTTAGGGACTCTCAGTGTACCACAAAATGTTGTTGATAGACCTGCCTCATTTTGTTGCCCCATGATGATGATGATGTTGTTGCTCCAGCCTTCATGCTGTGATGGTGTTGTTGCTCCAGCCTTGTGCTGTGATGATGTTGTTGCTTCAGCCTCACGTTGTGATGATGTTGTTGCTCCAGCCTCGTGCTGTGATGAAGTTGTCATCTCAACCTCGTGTTGATGATGTTGTTATCTTAGCCTTGTGCTGATGATGTTGATGATGTCGTTGTATCAGTCTCATGCTGTTGATGTTGGTGCACCAGCCTCATGTTGGTGATATTATTATTCTAGCTTCATACTATTGATGCTGATGTTGATGCTTCATGTCGAAGATGATGATGATGATGCTACTTCAGCTCCATGTTGAAGATGATGATGATGTTGCTACTTCAGCTTCATGCTAAAGATGTTGATGATGTTGTATCAACCTGTTGATGTTGTTGTTATACTAACTAATGTTGATGTTTCAGATTCCAGTTCCATGTTGTGAATGATGATGCTAATGTTATTCCAACTCCATGCTGTGAATGATGATGTTATTGATGATGAGAAAAACTTTTGATGATTTATAGATATGCCAGTCAGTGTTCTAGATGCTGTTGATGTTGCTACCCTCTCTCTCTATATCTCTCTCTCCTGATGATGTTGTATTGTAGAATGCCCTTCTTGTTAAGGGGGAGTGTTGAAATATTGTAACTGCGAAGAATATTCTACTTATCGAGTTATTATTAAATATATAAATCCCCTTTTGTGGATTGATCATGTTGGGCTTTGTAAATGACCAAATCCCATTTTGTGGATTGGTCAAACCCTAATTGTATGAGGGTAATTAAGAAGTCGGTCCTTAGGGCTAATTAAAGTGGTGTTAGCCACTAAGTGAAGAAGTAGGCCCTGCTTGATGAAGAGACACAACCCTAGCACTCCTCAACTAGTATAAATAAGAGAGGATAGCTCCTCATTCTCACACTCACTCATGTCGCTCATATAGTGCACAAGTTTGAAGGAAGCTGCAGTTGTTGGAAGAAGAAGAAGAGAGAGAGGCACATTGCTCGATGTTGGATATTCTCTAGTGTTTGGTTTATTACCTTGGCATTGTATTGACAATCTATATTAAGGAAGTTTTTGTTGGGTTTTCTCCCCCATGAAGGTTTCCCAGGATAAATGCTGTGTACTTTGTGATTGTGTTTCTTTCAGTGATCCTGCTTATGCTATTATTATCTAGTAAATTGAAAAGAACTGAGTAGAAGATCTAAAATTAACAAATTCATCTTTCTTTATTTGTTAACTAGTTCTTTCAATAAGTGCTATGATCTCTCCTTCATAGTAATTTCCTAGCATCTCTTTTTTTTTTTAACAAGAACGATTATGTTTCATTAATTGGCATTCTGGCAGGCCAGAATCAGAAAGTTACAAATCTGAAGAAGGTTGGTGACCTCTAACAGTGCTGCCACCCTTCTTGTGATTGTCTTGGGGAACCAATCCCATCTACTGCT
>JASDQU010100726.1:695424-728522 GCA_032191745.1 Picea mariana | reverse complement strand
AATTTTCCATTAATCTTTCTAAACCCACTTTCCTTATCTCACATCCTTTAGAATGAAATGTGAGGTTGTAACCTTGATCACACATTTGACTGACACTTATAATATTGTGTTTTAACCCTTCCACATACAAGACATTTTGTGTTTTAGTCTTTCCATTATCAAGAGTAATGGTACCCTTTCCAAATATCCTTCCAGAAGAATTATCCCCAAAGGTAACTCTATGTTAGAGGATAAATCCGTGAATGCGGACACAAACCAATCTCCCTAGATCCACCTGGATCTAGAACAAAACAGGACAGAATGATACTCTTTCCCTAGATTTTAACTATTGAATGAACTAGGAGGCAAGAATCATGAACATACCGTATGATCGCTTCCTTGGGTCTTTGTTGTACCAATTTCGCTCCGATGCTCTTGCGCAGTCCAGACCAAGATAGTTCAAACCAATCGAAGTGAAAACAACTCAATATATTCAACAGTTAATCTATACATATGATCAAGGAGTTATGTAATAAAGTGCTATCAACTTTATGGGAAAGGGACACATTACTGTATTATATTGATAGAAAGAAAAACTTACAACGTGAGCCTTGATGTTGCAAGCCTCCTTTCGATGGCTCCTAGATCTCACACACACACTTGCTCATGCATGAAGAAGATCAACCACTTTTGATAACCTTGCTGGTGTCTCTAGCTGCTGTAGCATCAGTCCTTCATACATTAATCTTCCACTAATTCTCCAATCAATCTCTTGCTAGTTTGCTTCTAAACTTTTCCATGAGCATTCCCCTCAATATATAGGAGAGAATAGATTAGTTACTTGGATAGTAATGATCCCAAGATATCAGAAAAACCAGTACTTAGATAACCATTCGAATGCCAACTCATCATTCTAGAAGATTCCCTTCTAGAAGGTTCGAGAATTTATCTTTTTCCTTCCTTTAGAAGATGTTCGCACCCTGATAGTTAGGTACAGTGTGAACTTCTCGCACCCCAGCTTAATGCAGCCTGCAAGAATCATGCATTCTCGCAGGCAAATATATATGTAGCCTGCGAACCTCCCTTAAAAGTATGATTTCTGGAAGCAGACAAATGTAACTTTTCTTAGGAAAGTGTTCTAGTGAAGAGCCTGATTTCTCCATCATCATTACATCATTATGACAACCAAAATTATGGATAACACTCTACTTGATTTGTCTTCCTTTAGGGTGAGAAATCTGTTTTGATCCCTTTTCATGTGTTTTGAACATCCACTACCAATGTACTATTGGCTTCCTTTGTCTTGAGCATACATTGCAAGTCCACATTTTTCCTTATTTGGTTCTTCTTGCTTTATTTTCCACACCTTTGTGTATTCTTCTCTATGCTTGGTAAGAACATCTTCTTCCCTTTTTTTGTTTAGGAGACTTTATTATGCTACTTCTACAGTCATGTGATATGTGCCCATAATTATTTCACTTATAACATTTGGCATTGTAATCAAGTAGGGGAGAAAATGAATTCTAGTTTTTGTTAGCAAACCCATGAAAACTTATGGTATTTTTTCTCACATAATCATCCTTTGAGGTCGTGTACAGACCTTTATTTTTGTTTCTCACATGGTCACTTCTTGTATAAGCTCTACAATCTATTGCTTTATGGTCAAGGTAATTGCAAGAAAAACAATAGCCAAGGGAGAGATTTTAATACCGGGTTGTGAAAGGCATTCTTGGTGGAACAACTCTTCTAAACTCATTCTTGTTGTTCTTGTGAGAAGAATCAAGTTTCTACTAGTCATCGTGTCCTTTCTTGTTGTCACTTTCATTGTTGATGGATCCTTTGAGAATGTTACCATCGCTATTAGGATTTTCTTCAGGAGTATTATAATTCTCATCGTAGCCAAGACCAGTCTTGATGAATGGTGACCTTTGGAAATTGAGGATCTCATTTAAAGTTTTAGTGCTCTTTTGAAACTTCAACTAAGCATTTTACATATTCATTTCCTTCTTTAATGAGAAAACTTCATACTCTAACTTCTCACAGGGTTCTTCCTTCTCTTTGAATTGACTTTTCACTACTTCTTCTATTCCTTTTGCTTCTTCTAGTTGAATCTTCAGGTTGATAATTAACTTCTCTGTTTCTTCAAGATCATGATCCTTCTTTTCATGTTTATTCAATTTATCCTGCTAATTTATATTATTTTTCCTAATCATGTCTATTTCTTCCAAGGAACTAACAAGTTCTACTTCAAGGTCATCTTCTTTTGAATCCATCTTTTCTTTTTGATTATATTCATTTTCTTCATCAGCATGCTTTGTTTCCATGGTTATGGAGAGATATTCTTCTTCATCATCACTATATTCCCTTTCTTCATATGGACACTTAGTAGCAAAATGTCCTATTCTACTACAATTAAAGCATTTGAAGGGTAGATTACCTTTGTATTTTCCAGGTCCTCTTTTCATCTTTCTCACAAATTGTGCTTCTTCTGTATCGTATTCACAGCTGGAACAATCACCAGATCTATATTCATCAATGTTTTATAGCTAGTCCCAAATATTTTTAGTTGATGTACATTGCATTACCTTGACAGTCTAAGAATCTGATAGGCCACTCAAGATGACATCTATTTCTTTTGCATTGTTTTCACTTGTCTCCTTCCTAGCTTCATCTATATAACCCATTATGACGGATTACCATATACTAAACCTAAGGGTCATCAAATATGTATTCATTATTATACTCCATAATGCATAGTTTGTTCCATCGAACAAAGGATCCTTGTTTGTGGAGAGTCCTTCTGTACAATCCATGTGTGCTAGAGATTTTCCTTCCAATGGTTAAAATGTTTCTGAAGGAACTTGCTCTAATACCAATTGTTGAAATTATGCTTCTACTTAGAGGCAGATGAATCAATATAAGATACTTTTTACTTTAAGTGAGAATTAATCAATCATTCATTAATAGTAAATGCATATAAATTCAAATCACAATACAAAAAGTTTAATTTTGAAACCTTTGTGGGAGAAAACCACAAAAAATTATCTTTATATAAATTCAAATCACAATACACAGAGTTTAATTTTGAAACCCTTGTGGGAGAAAACCACAAAAAATTATCTTTATAAATGTCTATAGGCACCAACCTATTGTTACAAAGCTTGTATCCACAAACCTACTAGAGACACCAATCTCTTCAGCTGAGTACAAACTCAACAAGATATTGTGTAGGCATTGTTATCCCCATTTTGTGGATAACTAAGGAGATGATGTCTCAAGGCCCTTAGGTTGCAGATATGGAGTGTCGCGAGACTACATGATCTCAGTTCCCTTTGCATAGATGGAAAACCCACTCACCACCACAGATGGTCACAGGTTTACAAATAGCATCCACCACACCAGTTGGCTTTTGGAAGGCAGTGGACCTTGCTCCATGAGGTACAAGTCAGTATGATGGTGAGCATCATTTAAATATTTAATCCATTTGATTATGTTGTATCTTAGCTTGCTCTAGATTTCATGATATGTGCTTGGACATTATGCCTTTTTCCCTTCTTCACCTTGGTGGTTGAAATTATGCCCTAGTAAGTGGTTTTCCTTGGGAATGGGTTTGCTAATTGGAACTCCCTTGATGAGCCATTGTACCGTTCCCGACCATACTTACCATTTTCCATCATTTTTCCCCTCCATGTCCTTATCTCTTGGGATTTTATCATGTATTGACCCAAGAAGGGGTTGTCCCTCATTCTATGGGAAGAAGGGGCTAAAGGCCCAGAGGGGTTGGTGTTGGGTAAAATATAAAAGACTTATATAAACCTTCCAGATGCTTCTCCCAGGGATCACACAAGAAAGCAATGAAACGCTTATCTTTAAATAAAGGGGACCCACAATATAATAAAGAAATGCTTAAAAGGTTGGTTGAAGGATAGGAGGTCTCATCACGAGCCGACCTATCACATCCATGAATATCTAGTGGTATTAGATTACCATCATCTGGTCACCAAACCAGGGTAATGGCTCTCAGTTGCATGGTTGGGAGAAAGAGGGTCTCATCATGAGTCGGCCTTCTCATTTCCATTAGGTGTTTGTGGGTGACACTGCCACCATCTGGTCACCACGCAAGGGCAGTGACCTTCAATCTCTCCTTATGTTATTATGAAATAAAATATAAAGAAAGAAAGATAAAAGGAAAATGATGGGCTTGGAAAAAGTGCATTGTGGACGAAGGCACCACACACCCTATACAAAGGCACCCATGAATGACACACTATGACCCTATGCCTATTGAATCTTGACCCTATCCACATCATACACTTTACATGGCCTAGAGAGGGACCTCTTGGAGGCTCTCCTTGACCTAGGGAAAGATCTACCCAATAGGACACCTCGTCAACCCTCCCATACTTAAGCTTGACAAGTTGCATACTGTCTTTGAGCTATTAATTGTTTGATATGGTGATCTTCGATGCACATGCTTGGATGGCCTCTTTATTGATTGGATTAAGTTATCATGATGTTATGACTTGAGATGCTTGGATGGAGTGTTCATTTGTCTTTGCAGGACCTAGCAAGTGGACAGTTTTGGGAGAACAAGCCTAGCGTGGGTTTCCATGGGGCTACAAGACCACAGGTTGGATGTCAAGGGCCCACATGTCGAATGAGAGAGACCAAAATTGGAAGGCCTCAAAGATTACTTGGACAGCATAGCCTAGACCCCAAATGCCAAAAGTTTTGCCTAGGAGAGGCAAAACATCACTTCTAGAGACATGATGTCACCTAGGGGGGTTAGGGATTGGTGGTGAGGTGCCACTCATTTACACTTGGAAGTTTTGAGGAGAAGAGGATCTTCACCATGATGAGATCACTTATATGCTTGACACATGGCCTTTGGAGGCCCATCCATGCTTCTCCAACACCAACGACTTCCTCAAAGTGGAAAAATGTCCCCTAAAGGGTTGACGTCCTCCTAAATTAGGGTTTAATTTGTGCAAAAGATGAAATTTTAAGTGAATTGTTTAATATCATTTTGTTAAGGGGGAAATATTAGGGTTGTTGACCCTTAATCTTTTGTTTTACTCTCTATTTTGTGAACAAGCTATGTTAGCTAAATTTTGTATAAATAGAGATCATAAGATCTCATTTTAAATCATAACTCTCCCTCTTGTGAGAGACTTGGTCTAAAATTTTCGGCCCCCTTGGCTCTTTTAGCTCTTGTGCACTTGTTTTATGGCTATTTTATGAATGGTTGATGGAGGAAGGACTAGCAGTAGCTTTGGATGATGGTTTCTAGCTCTTGTGGTGAATTGTCTTAGTATTTCTCTTGATCTTCGTATGGTTTTTACTCTCTTGCTATTATTTTATTCAAGTAAAGTATTATTATGCTAGGAGCTAGGTGGGAAGTATAAGGGAATACACCCCCACCATAGTTTGTACCTTCATTACCCTAATGGACATCCATCCCTCTGACCTCATCTTCCTAGTTGTATGCCCCCTATGTATCTTCCATCCCTCTGCACCTTGTGATGATGTTGTTTTGATCTAACAGTTGTTAACTCTGCAAAATGTGCAGCTAACAGAACTTTGTTAGGTTGATTTATTTAACAAATTCAGGAAATTATGCTCAATTATGGTTCCATAATACATCAGAATTATTTCTTCTAGTTTCCTGGAAGTTTCCTGCCCAGATCGATTTTCTGAGTGAGTAGTTATATTCTACTTTTCAATACCTTTCCAACGCCTGCTTCCATGCTCAATTCTGAGTCTTGAGCATGAAGTTATGGTTATTTGCAAATTTTCCTTCCTAGGAGGTAATCTCTGTACAACTATTCTTCTTCTTCAGAGCCGAATTAGATCTTGGACCCCTGTTGGATCCTCCCTTCAGGTTCACAGGTACTTTTTACTTCTTTGGGTGTAGGTCTGTACAAATCGGAACCCCACAGACTCCTTCTCCAATCCCCTTTTGTCTTTAAAACAATTTTCAGGCACCAACCCTTTTTCTTCAGCTCTCAATATCATGTGTTGCAACTATGACCAAGCGTTTAGCTTAAAAGCGCTTATCCAGAGCTTCGAGACGTTAGGGATCTAAAAATTTGGGATTCATAGGTTTTCATAGCATCACACTTTACTTCTCCCGAACATTGAACCAACTAACTCTCAGAGAGACTTTTCAGAACTTCACACTTTAGAGGTCCTTATACCATTACACCTTAATTCTCCTGAATTCCCAGGCTGGTGATTCAGCGTTTCATTACTCTAGCGCTCCGCTACTTCATGGTTCAAAATTTTGGACCACACCACAGATTATGCTCCCCGAACTCCTAACGGGCGAACTTGCTGAGAAGATCTTTGGAGCTTCATGCTTTGGAGTTTCTTGCAACAACATACTCCTATTTCCCCAAATGTCGAATCTCTGAACTTCTGAAGTCTTATCAGCAACTATGCACTAGGGGGTGATACATGGCGAAAATATGGAGATGACACATGGCTCAATCGATGGGTGACACATGTTAAGCTCCAATTGGTACCACAGGTCTGTAAAAAACATGAAATAGGATGACATGTAGCACACTTAATATGGGTCCATGTCACACTAGGTGACGTCAGCATGCCACGTCACTTCGGCTCTCTGGAACTTCAGGACTTTGGACTTCAGAGGACTTCTCAGCATAACACAATAAATCTCCCCAACATTGAACTTCTAAACTCTTGAACAGGTGCACGTCACCCTAGGTGATGTCAGCATGCCACGTCACTCCGGCGCTCCGGGACTTTAGAACTTCGGGCTTCGAAAGATTTCACACCAGCATACTTTAAAAATCTCGAATGTCGAATTTCCAAACATACGCTATCTAGAGACTCGAGGCTTCAGAGCTTCAGAACTTCAGCCTTCAAACAATCTCTCACTAGAACACTTCAAAACTCTCAAACGTCGAACTTCCGAACTTTCGAACAATTTATCCCCAAGAACTTCAAGACTTCGGTGTTTCGATACTTCGGAACTTCCGCACCAAAACATCTTTTCACCCATAATTATCCCAACGGCCAAATACTTGATAATATCTAGACAAGTGTCCCAGACAATGGATGGTACTGATTTACTCTGATACTTCAGATCTTCGAGGCTTCGTGGAACTCTCAACAAACACTACAAATTTTTTGAACGTCGAATTAGCGAATAATCGCTTATCTGTGGACACGTATACTCAAACACAAACAATCGAGATTTACTCTAGAGTTCGGGACTTCGGAAGATTTTCTTTTAGCGTCTTAAGGAATCGCTTCTCCCAGAGTATCGAATCTCTGAATTGCTGTGAGATCTACAACTCACACTCGCTCGTGCCCAAATATGACAACTGGGATCTGATATTCTCCATTGTGCCTCACCTCCTTATCTGTGCTTGATCCAACAGCCTAGATCTGTGCTTGGCCAAATCCAACGGTCAAGTACTCCTCCCAGTGATCTAAGCAATGAAGTCCAAAGAAGTTGAGGGGTTAACAGTCGTGCTCCTTTTCCAAATCAAACGGTTGTGAAGGATTCATACATTTCCCAATATATCTCATCCATTCTCCTTCTCACAAGGAGATTTCTCTTCTTTTGGGAACATAAGAAATCACCTGCGCACTCCTTGTGCTTCAAATTCGACCCATCTTAGGTAAGAGTTTTCCTGAACATGTGTTAGTTATGAAATTTTCACCACTTGGTCGATTTCTTCAAATTTTCCAAGAATTTTAACAACAGAAATTGGGGATTTTCCCAGTTCCACACAAGTGACTCAATCAGCTTGCTCGACCCATATAGGCTCAGTGTTGGAAACTAGAGCTCTGATACCAGGTTGTAACAAACCCATTCATAGACCTGTTGGGCTATGCCACACAGAAACTCTTGTGAAACTTAATATATTGTAACATACCCGACCACCCAAGTTGGGTCATGCCACTTCATAAAAACAATAATTCCATCTGTGTGTGTGTGTGTGTGTGTGTGTGTGTGTGTGTATATATATATATATATATTAAAGTAGACAAACATATTCTGCAAATACATAGATTCATGCAGAAATAACAATAAAAATATACATACAGCATACACAGGAAAAACCCATAATCATAAACACATATATAAATACATGGTGTGTAAATTAACACACAATTGATACTTATATTTTATAGAAGATCACCAACTGTGTGCAGGCCTTCAACAATCCTCCCAGCCTTAGACCACACTGCTAAGAAATCTCAGCAGTGGGTCACCCCCGAGCTGGGACTAAACTCCACCCGGGTAAAGGGGATTTCTAACCAGGCGAGAGCAACACAGACAACATGAAGGATTATGTCCCAGGAGCCAACTCAAACTACCATACTATAGTCTCCCATTCCTCACATGCATGTCCCACCCTAGGAAGTGTGCCCCTTCTCTACTCAATAATCCTTCAGCTGCCCCACTTCCCTTCTAAGGCTTCAGCAACATGTCGTACAGGAAGTCTCATATCACTATAGCTACAGTTGGGATCCCTTAGGAAATCACTTTCCCAGTAATTCGCTCACCTAGAGAGAGTTTATCACTAGCCTGAAAACCCGCCTCTTTTATCCCACGGGCCTAACAACCCACCTCTTCAATCCCACAGGCTTGACAACCCATTTCTTCAGTTCAATGCTTAAGTCAACCAGTTACAGGTAATGGTGAATACAGCAGCAGCGTTTAGCTAATGCATGGGTGATGGAAGGAACAACATTTAGGGCATGGAACAGATGATGGCAGCAATGATGCTATGGTGAGGAATAGTATGGCTCAGTTAAGGTACAGGTGCGTTGATCGTGATAGAGAGGTACCACGTACAGCTCCAAGAGTGTGTGCAAGAGTGTGAGGTCAAAATGTTGGAGTGAATGGAAAATGGCTTGTGTGTGCAGAATCGTGAAATGCGCTAGTGAATGGGAAGAATGGGAAAATGTATTAATTTCCCCCACATATATCTGCATGCACCCTTGATGACACATGGATCTCAGGGATCTTGTTTCTCTCCACTTGGGATTCATTCTCTTTCCCATAATAACTTAGGATAAAATATTTATCCTCACCATAGGCTTTAGGAATAATATTATAATATTCCCTTGGAGATAAGCCCTCTAGCTTATCCCCTTTCCTAGGCTTTTAGCCCTCCCTTTCCCTTCCTAGTGGAGTTTAGTCCCCCATACTCTTTTATCATGATTGGTCTACATGCGGCGATGTATTAATGATATGAGTGTTTACATATACAAAAAGAGGCTCATTGGCCTTTAGCATCTAGGCTCCCCAGCCTAATCATCACATAAGCCTCCTGACTTATAATAACCTATTTCACCAACCTATAAAAAATATTTACAATATCAACTGGGGCTCGGTCTTGGGGTATTACATATCTATCATCCACCCATTTTGAGACATCTTACTTTAGGTTTGAAGATAATTTGGGCTTGTCGCCTCTATTAATAATTGAATGGCCATAAGTATATAAGAGTGGAACTATCTCTCACAAGGAGATATTTAAAATAATTAGCATCCATGAAGATGGAACCTTCTAACTTAAAATTGATGAGTTATTGGGTTCCCTTAATATAGTTGTTTGATGTGCGTCGAACTTACCCAAGAACAAGATTTGCAACCTTGATAGAAGTACAAAGAACTTTGCATGAGACAAAGGATTGAAACTTGGTAGCCTCGAAAATACAAAGAGCTCTATGCAAAACTCAGAGATAGAACTGAGAGAGAGACAAGAAAGATAATTATGCACAAGGCCTCCATCCTGGTGAAGCGAGTAGGCTATAGATCCCTCTATTACGGATCGGTAAGGCTATCATTTCTTAATTGCATGTAATATGACCAAAATGTCCTTCTCATAAATGGGTTTAGGTAAGTTCTTTTCTTTAATTTGGAATATTTTGAAGGCAATGGGCCTTCCTTCTTTAAATAAAATTGAACCAATGCCATGCCCAGAGGTATCACACTCCATAATAAAGGACTCTTCGTCTTTTGGAATATTTTTTGTATAAACTAGGAATCAAACTGCCAGACCAACTTCACAAGTAGTGGATGAGGCCAAACCAGATCCTAAAGACAAAAGCAAAATCAAATCTCCCATGAGTGGTGTATCTCCTTCTTCTTTGGGGAATATAGTTTATTGGGTTCTAAACAAGGTAATCCCATGTATTGAGCTACCACCTCGACACTTCCCAATGTTGGGACCTTACAATGTACTTGAATATCTAGCAAAACAATTTACCCATATGACATTGTGAGATGCCCTTAGGACACCTTCTCATTTTGATAATTTCTTTCATGTCTTGCAATATCCTCCTATTCCATGACTAGAATTTAGATCTCCACCTTCCAAATAAGTCCCATCTCAACCAAAGGAGGCATATGATGTCATTGACTTAGACCTGGGAGTTCCTCCCTTTTTATGTTCCAATGAAGATTTTTGATTTTATGCTCCATAACTATGTTATAGACACATAAGCAAGGCATAATGTCATGCCTATTCAAGTTATGAGTAGGCTATCTCTTGAATCCATTCGTCCTTGGATTCAAGAATAATAGGTAATATCAATTATATCAAATAATTCTCCATTCCATTTAGCCAAGCTCCCAATGTGGGCATGCTCATACAAATGATCATAACTAATATACTTGAGGCATTTGGTATGCCTTTAGTGAGATAGTGGTCCATCAAGGGTAAACAAGGATGTTACTTCATGGAGGGAACCCACTTTACCTTACCTCATAAATGGGTGGAAGTTACCATTAGGAGAGAACCCAATCATTCAAAGTAGGTTGTACTTATTCCTTACAAAAGTAGGCATGTGTCCTTCCAATATATGCGAACAAAGACCTATATTTTATTGTCTTAGGAACATCTTTAGGTTCCTCTTCCAAAGCAAGAGGAAATCATTTGGAGCATGGACTTTAATGGTGCCAAATTCAAGAAAGGTTCTAGCATTAGAGTCCTTCTGTGTGATCCCAAGGGGAAGGTCATTATTTTCTCTCTTTTTTACAGTTCCCCAACACCAATAACATGGATGGATATGAAGGGTCAGTTCAAGGTGTGCAAAAGGATTTATACTTAAGAATTCACCATTTTTGGGTTAGCAGTATTTCAAAACTAGTTGTGAACCAGATTAGAGAGAAATATGTGGTTCATAAACCTTGTCTCAAGCAATACTACTGAAAAGATAAGGAACTTATTGAGAATTTTTTATCTTTCAACATTCAAGCAATTATAAGAGCCATGAACTACATGGTGATGCAAGAGCATTGTAAGCAGTCAAGCGAGCGTGGAGGCGAAAGACAGTTGGGAAGCGCAGCACGCATTTTCTCACATTTTGAGATATTTTTGAAAACATTAAATGTAATGGTTAAAAGGAGGCGTACTTGCATATTGTAAATAGATCATGAGAGATTGCTCTCATTTGTTAAAAGTTAAGGCATTTATGCATAGTTAATGAAAGTAGGCAGATTTAAATTCCAGATTAGATAGTTTTAGGAACAGGAGGGAAAACGACTATAGACACCCTCACCTTTGTATCATTGTAACATTAGAGAGCATTGTTGTGTCATAAACATAGAGCAGAAGAAGAACGAAGCTGTAGCAGAAATTTGTAGAGAAGAACCCATGTACATAAGCTTTGAATTAATATATGGAGCTTTGAATCAAACTCATGGTGTTATGATGTTTTTTGTGTATACATGCTGAATGATATGCTCATGGTTGTTTATTCTTTTTGTTATGTATTTGCTTTAATATTGTGTGAATGTATGATTTCATGTTGAATGTTTGAAGTCTGAGAGAGAGAGAATGAGTTTCAATTGTTTCTCTTCCTGAGTGAGAGAAGTTCCTGCAAGGAGTGCAGTGAAATCGTCCGCAAGGAGTGCGTCGACAAGGTTCAGAGTTTATCTCTGAAAGCTCAGGAGAGATACAGTTGTTCTCATTCCTGCAGAAGTGTAGGTGAAGCACAGAAGCCGTACAAGGTGTGCACAGGCTAGTTGAAAGCTCAAAACTTATCAACTAAGGGGTGAATTGAAGGATTGTTGTTGCAGGAGGGTGCGCAGAGTTGAGAATTCAAATACTTAAAAGTATCTAATGGATTGTCGCAAGGAGTGCGTTCAGGAGTCTTTTCGAAGACTCGAAATTGTGAAGAAAGCTCAGAAGGGGTAGCGTTGTTGAAGTGTTCAAAGGAGGAAAAGGTTGAACTACTTTGAAGGGAGACAAGGGTCGAAGTCATCCAGCAGAAGTTAATTTCCAATGGAAGAAACTTGGTTTATTTCGCAGGAGTCATCAAGGAGCAACGAGCGGTCGAAATTCTCTGTGGGGAATTCACGAAACCACAAAGACCGTAGGATCCAGGGAAGTTGCAGGGTGGTTAGATGCAGGCAAGCTTTCCACTCTAGGATCCAGAATCAATGTGGACTGTTGATCGTGCTTTACCCAAGCCATCAGATCATTTTGACATTTCGGGAATCCTAACGACAAGGAGTCGAGCACAGGGAACGAAAATCCCGAAGTCGCAAGTTGCGACAGGAGTTGGATTAGAGTTTCAGGATTTCGGCACTTCGGGTGTTGAGAAATGGAGAAGGCAGCGCTTTGGGAGTGAAAGTATCGAAATCCGGAAAGAGTGACAGGTTGCGTACTTGTCACCAGGTGGATTCAAACCTTGTTGACCGTTTCGGGGTTCGGAGATTGAAGGACTAGGAGCCTTGCATTTGGATTCGCGAAATCGCGAAGTCCAAAATCCCGATGAAGTGAGAAGCCCATTGGGAATTCAACCTTTGTTGATTGCATCGGAGTTCAGCAATTTGGGTTTCAGAGGTTATAGAGATAGGAACCCTCGACAACAGGGATCGCGAAATCACGAAACATGAAGTCCTGAATTCGTGAAGGGCACGATCCTATTTCGGGTAAGAAGATATGGGTTGATGCTTCGTGTTTGATCATGTGAGCACACTCATAAGGACCTGTGGATACATTGTTGTGTGTGAAAGGTATTTCCCGAGGGGAAACCAAAGAGTCAATTAGACTCAAAGGGCAGATTTAGAGCGATCCTGCGCGGACCTTGACCCGAGGGTTTGGGGGTCTGCACCAGTTGTGGTATCAGAGCTTGATTCTATTTGTATATTGCAAATGGAGGAAGTGAGAGGAGGAAGGAAGAATATTTCTCAGCCATGTCATCGAGAAGAAGAGATAGACCAATGCCTAATCCAGTAGTGGAAAGGGAAATGCGCGAACTACGTGCCAGGCTTGATGCCATGGAGACAACACAGAGGCACACAGTCAACACTGTGGATATCAGTGAAGCTGACAGTGAAAATGAAGTTGGACATGGAGAAGAAGTCGCAGTCGAAGATGCTATAGACGAACGCCTATTCAGGGTTGTTGCAAGGATAGGTGCCAGGGAAAAAATGGAGATTCTCATGTATGAAGGGAACTTAGATGTTGAAGAGCTTCTAGATTGGATTAGAGCTTTGGATGAATATTTTGACTATGAGGATGTCGAGGAATATAGGAAAGTCAAACATGTTGTCACAAGACTTAAAGGGCATGCAGCATTATGGTGGGATGAACTGCAGGCTGACAGACGCTGTAAGGGCAAGCAAAAAATCAAAAGTTGGGATAGAATGGTTGCGAAGATGAAAGCCAAATTCATCCCCAAGGATTATCAAATCACTCTGTTTTGGAGGATGTGAAACTTGAGACAGAAGCTGATGACAGTGAAAGAATACACTAAAGAATTCTACAAACTAAACATCAGAGAAGGTCATCAGGAAAGTGATGATGAAAAGGTTTCCAGGTACATGAATGGTTTAAAATATGACATCCAAGATGAGATGAGCATGATGATCATTCGGACTGTAGAAGATGCTTATCAGATGGCTCTGAAAGATGAAGAAAAACTAAGCCAGAAGCAAGGTCAGAGAGGCCAAGGCAGAAGTCAAGCCAGAGGCAAAACAATTTCCCAAGATAGAACTCAGAGACCTCAAGAAGAGGGGAAGAAACCTCAAACTCGGCATGAGAGAGGAGGAAACTCACAGAGAGGACAGTATGCTGATAAAAATACTTTTCCTCGAACTAGAGGAAGAGGAAGAGGCAAAGGTGGAGAAATAAAATGCTTTACCTGTGGAAAAAATGGACATAAATATTATGAATGTCCAGATAGAAAGAAAGAAGGAGGAGAGACTCACATTGCCGAAGCACAAGGACGGAATGTTGAGGTAGAAGATGTTGAGGGTGGAAGATCACTGATGATGAGAAAAGTTCTCTTAACACCAGAGAAGGAGGCAGAGAACCCATCCCAAAGGAACAGACTTTTTCGGACTGCTTGCAAGACCAAAGATAGGGTATGAAAAGTTATCGTGGACAGTGGTAGCACATATAATCTTGTTTCTACAGAGATGGTAGAAAATCTGGAGTTGGAGACTATTGAACATTCAAGCCCATACAGAGTTTTGTGGCTACAAAAAGGACATCAGGTAAATGTCACTAAACAATGTTTAGTTGAATTTAAAATAGGAGGATATAAGGATGAAATACTATGTGATGTCATTCCCATGGATGTTTGTCATCTATTGTTGGGTAGACCATGGCAATATGACAGAAATGTGGTTCATGATGGGAGAAAGAACACATACACCCTAGAGAAGAATGGGAGGACACACATGTTGCTGCCAATTAAGGATAAAGAAGTGAAACTAGAGGTAAGCAACACTGTACTTCTCATGAGTGGGAAGGAACTTCTTAAGGAGGTTAAGAAGAAGGAAGACACACAATTTATTGTGGTCAGGAAGCCTAGAATTGTTTTAACTAGTACAAGAGTGGATGATTTACCAGAGGAAATCCAGAAGTTGCTGGAAGAGTTCGCTAATATAGTAGTGGACGAACTACCTTGTTCGTTGCCACCGATCAAGAGTATAAGTCATCATATTGATCTTATACCTGGAGATAGTTTACCAAACAAAGCAGCGTATAGGTTGACGTCGCAGGAGAATGAAGAAGTCAAGAGGCAAGTCCAGGACTTAATGGACAAAGGATTGGTTAGAGAAAGCTTGAGTCCATGCGATGTTCCAACAGTGCTCAGCCCAAAGAAAGATGGAGGCTGGAGGATGTGCACAGACTCAAGGCCAATCAAAAATATTACCATCGGATATAGATTTCCATTACCAAGGATGGATGATTTGATGGATTTCTTAAGTGGAACAAAGTTTTTTGCAAAGATTGATTTGAAAAGCGAATATCATCAAATTTGTATGAGAGAAGGTGATGAATGGAAGACAACATTCAAGACAAATGAAGGGTTGTATGAATGGCTTGTTATGCCATTTGGCTTAACAAATGCACCTAGTGCTTTCATGAGATTGATGAATGAAGTCCTGAAGGATTTCGTAGGAAAATTTGTCATCGTATATCTTGACAATATATTAATTTTCAGCAAGACAGAAGCAGAACACTTGAAGCATTTAGCTACAGTGATGAGGAGATTGCAACGAGAGAATTTGCTGATAAATATGAAGAAATCAACATTTATGAGGACAGAACACATTTATTTGGGTTATGTTATCTCTGCAGATGAGCTGAAAATGGATCTGGATAAGGTAGAGGCGATTAAGAATTGGCCATCACCGAAGAGTGTGTTTGAATTTTGAAGCTTCCATAGATTAGCTAGTTTCTACAGGAAATTCATCCGAAATTTCAGTGGAATTAGTGCACCGATGATGGACACGGTGAAGAAAAGACACAAATATTTTCATTGGACAGAGGAAGCAGAAAAAAGTTTCAACTTGCTGAAGAAAAAGATTATTGAGCAGCCAATTTTGGTTTTGCCGGACTTTAGCAAGACATTTCAAGTCAAGTGTGACTCTATTGGATTTGCAATTGGAGAAGTCTTGAGCCAAGACGACAGACCGATCGCATACTTCAGTGAGAAACTGAATGAGGTGAAGATTAAATACTCAACATATGACAAGGAATTCTATGGTGTCATACAAGCGTTGAAGAAATGGAGACATTATTTGGTTCCTAAAGTGTTTGTTTTGTACAGCGACAATCATGCTTTGCAATTCGTGACTCGATAGGATAAGTTGAACCAAAAGCATGCTAAATGGGTTGAATACATGCAGAATTTTACTTTTGTAATTAAACATATTTATGGAACTGCTAACAAAGTTGTTGATGCTTTGAGCAGGAAATGTTTGCTGATGCAAGAATTTAGAGTCAAAACTTTGGGTTTTGATAATATTAAAGAAATGTATAGAGATGACATAGATTTTAAAGAGGCGTATGAGGCATCTAAGAATCCAATTCTCAGGGACAGAAGCCAATGGACCGAATATATGATCCAAGATGGATTATTATTCAGGGACAATCAGTTATGTATTCCAAAATGCTCCATGAGGGAGAATCTGTTGAAAGAAAAACATAGTAAAGGATTTGTTGGACATTTCGATCGTGATAAGACGTTCTCAAAACTGAATGGCTCATATTTTTGGCCAGGGATGAGGAAAAATGTCAAAATATTTGTGGACAGATGTAGAATTTGTCAGCACACAAAAGTAAAAAGGAAAAACACAAGGTTATACCAGCCATTACCCATACCTGAGAGGCCGTGGGATGCAGTAAGCATGGATTTTATATTGGGGCTACCAAGAACGCAAAGAGGATTTGATTCAATCTTTGTGGTGGTAGAAAGATTTTCAAAGATGGCACATTTCATACCATGCCAGAAAACCAGCGACGCAACTCATATTGTGAACCTGTTTTTCAAAGAAGTCGTCAGACTTCACGGTTTTCCAAGGAGTATTGTTTCAGATCAGGACACCAAGTTCGTAGGACATTTCTTGAGGACTTTATGGAAAAAGTTGGGGACAAGTTTGTCATTTAGCTCAGGGTATCATCTTTAGACAGATGGTAAAATAGAAGTTGTGAATAGGAGCTTGGGAGATTTGCTAAGGAGCCTAGTGACTGAACAACACAATCAGTGGGATCATATTCTGCCATAGGCGGAATTTGATTATAATGATTCAATCAATAGAAGCACAGGGCAGAGTCCATTCCAAATTGTATATGGAATGCAGCCAAGGAAAGTTTCTGAATTGAAAGATTCAAAACAAAATGAATTCAGAAGTGCTAGTGCAGAGGACTTTGCAGAAGCGATGAAAGAGCTTCACACCCAAATTAAGGAGCGATTGCAGAGTTCGAGCCAAGAGTATAAGCACAGAGCAGATCAACATAGGCGAGAACTTCAGTTTGAAGTTGGTGATCTAATTCTTGCACATCTGAGAAAGGAGAGGTTCCCAAGGGGAACATACAACAAGCCGAAGATGAAAAAAATTGGACCATGCAGAGTCTTGAAGAAATTTGGGGCAAACGCATATGAGATTGAATTACCCAATGGGATCGGAATTTCACCGATATTCAATGTTGCGGATTTGTACCCTTATAGAGCTGAAGAAACAGGACCAGAGGATGAACAGAAGGAGGTTCAGTGGACCAAACAAATGCCTGTAGCTGAAAAGCCACAGATGGAAAGTATACTTGACCAGAGAGTCAGCAGGAAGACCAGGAGAAAAGAGTATTTTGAATACTTGGTCAAATGGAAGGGACATCCAGTTGAAGACGCCAGTTGGGAGAATGAAGCAGAAATTTAGAAGCATGGACAGACCATGCAAGATCTCATGAACAGGAGTTCATGAAAATTTTCAAGCGAGGGAGTATGATCCAGGAGCATCGTAAGCAGTCAAGTGAGCATGGAGGCGAAAGACAGCTGGGAAGTGCAACACGCATTTTCTCACATTTTGAGATATTTTTGAAAACATTAAATGTAATGGTTAAAAGGAGGTGTACTCGCATATTGTAAACAAATCATAAAAAATTTCTCTCATCTATTAAAAGTTAAGGCATTTATGCATAGTTAATGAAAGTAGGTAGATTTAAATTCCAGATTAGACAGTTTTAGGAACAGGAGGGAAAACGACTATAGACACCCTCACCTTTGTATCATTGTAACATTAGAGAGCATTGTTGTGTCATAAACATAGAGCAGAAGAAGAAGGAAGTTGTAGCAGAAAGTTGTAGAGAAGAACCCATGTACAGAAGCTTTGAATTAATATATGGAGCTATGAATCAGACTCATGGTGTTATAATGTTTTATGTGTATACATGTTGAATGATATGCTCATGGTTGTTTATTCTCTCTGTTATTCATTTTCTTTAATATTGTGTGAATGTATGATTTCATGTTGAATGTTTGAAGTCTGAGAGAGAGAGAATGAGTTTCAATTGTTTCTCTTCCTGAGTGAGAGAAGTTCCTGCAAGGAGTGCAGTGAAATCATCTACAAGGAGTGCGTCGACAAGGATCAGAGTTTATCTCTGAAAGCTCAGGAGACATATCGTTGTTCTCATTCCCGCAGAAGTGCAGGTGAAGCACAAAATCCATGCAAGGTGTGATCAGGTTGGTTGAAAGATTGGAACTTATCAACTAAGGGGTGAATTGAAGGATTGTTGTTGCAGGAGGGTGCGCAGAGTTGAGAATTCAAATACTTAAAAGTATCTGAGGGATTTTTGCAAGGAGTACGTGCAGGAGTCTTTTCAAAGACTCGAAATTGTGAAGAAAGCTCAGAAGGGGTAACGTCGTTGAAGTGTTCAAAGGAGGACAAGTTCGAACTACTTCGAAGGGAGACAAGGGTTGAAGTCATCCAGCAGAAGTTAATTTCCAGTGGAAGAACCTTGGTTTATTTCACAGGAGTCATCAACAAGCAACGAGCGGTCGAAATTCTCTGTGGGGAATTCACAAAACCACAAAGACCGTAGGATCCAGGGAAGTTGCAGGGTGGTTAGAGGTAGGCAAGATTTCCACTCTAGGATCCAGAATCAACGTGGACCGTTGATCATGCTTTACCCAAGCCGTCAGATCATTTCAACATTTCGGGATCCTAACGACAAGGAGTCGAGCACAGGGAATGAAAATCCCGAAGTTGCGAGTTGCGACAGGAGTTGGTTAGAGTTTCAGGATTTTTTCGCTTCGGGTGTCAGGAAACGCAGAAGGCAGCACTTTGGGAGTGAAAGTCCTGAAAGCCGGGAAGAGTGACAGGTGGCGTACTTGTCGCTAGGTGGAGTCAAACCTTGTTGATCGTTTCGGGGTTCAGAGATTGAAGGACTAGGAGCCTTGCATCTGGATTCGCAAAATCGCAAAGTCGAAAATCCCAATGAAGTGAGAAGCCCGTTGGGAAGTCAACCTTTGTTGAGTACATCGGAGTTCAGCAATTTGGTTTTTGGAGGTTATAGAGATAGGAACCCTTGACAACATGGATCGTGAAATCACGAAACCCGAAGTCCCGAATTCGCAAAGGGTGCGATCCTATTTTAGGTCAGGAGATCTGGGTTGATGCTTCATGTTTGATCACGTGAGCACACTCATAAGGACATGTGGATACACTGTTGTGTGTGAAAGGTATTTCCCGAGGGGAAACCAAAGAGTCAATTAGATTCAAAGGGAAGATTTAGAGCGATCCTGGGCGGACCTCGATCCGAGGGTTTGGGGGTCTGCACCACATGGTAGATACTTTGGCCCTAGTTGGATCATTATTTATATCAAACTTCTTATGGTACATTAACGATATCAAAGTGCAAGTCTTACATAGGCCTATATTACCTAATATTGTTGATGCATGGCCAATCTTTATCCTAACTTTAGAACTTAGGATAAAATAATTATCCATACTTTATATTTAAGAAATATTAATATAATATTCCTTTTTGGCTTAAGCTCCCTAGCTTAGCCCCTTTCCTTAACTTAGCCCCTCCCTTTCCCTAACCAGTGGAGTTTAGTCCCCCATCTCTTTTATCATGGTTAGTCTGGGCGCAGCGATGTATTTATATTAATTATGAGACATGTACAAAAACAGGCGCACTGGCCTTTAACATATAGGCTCTCCAGCCTAATCAAAACATAAGAATCCTAGCTTATAATAACTGGCTCACCAGCCTATAAAACATAGCATATCCAGGAATAGCTTATAATAGTTGGCCTCACAATCGCGCGCACTCAAGTTGTTACGCACGGTATCCAGGAATGTGCACACTTCCTCCTTTTACTATGCAGTACATGCGTGCAATATACCGTGAAATGTGCATATAAAATGATGTCATACATCTCACCAGCTTAAGTACATTTGCATTTACATTTACAATTGGGTTCGACCTTAGGGATATTACAGTTTCCTAGGCGGAAACCTCTCTAAGTCATGTGGAAAAGATGAAGTGGATGGGGGATTAAGACCTTTGGGCATGGGGTTCATGACATACAAGGACCGTACCAGGTCCATTGGACCTTTACAAGTCCTATGGCTCGGTTCCGGAGCTGTTTGATTTTCCGATCCAGAATGCGTACCAAATGCACTTGAAAAGTGCCTTCTTGCTCCACCTAAATCACATTCCAATCAATAACCTGATTAACATCAGGTATATATATTTCTTTAGCAATGATACATGGAATACATTATGAACAAACATAGATGCAGGCAATGCAATCATATCAGCAACTAGACCAATCCTCTCTAGGATTTCAAACGACCCACAATAGCGAGCTGCCAACTTTGAACAATTTCCCAACTTCAAGGAACTTCTATCGGCCTTCACTTTCAAGAATACATGGTCTCCCACATTAAATTCCCTGTGAGTTCTGCCCTTATCAGCATAGATTTTATGTATGTCTTGGGAAGCCTTTAAACTTTTCTTTATTTTTATCATTTTCTCCTCCATTTCCCTGAGCAAATCAGGTCCAACCACTGCTATGTCTGTTAGGTTATCCCAACTTACTTGTGTGTTTCACTTTCTTCCATAAAGTGCTTCAAATGGGCTCATCTTTAGGGATGCTTCGTACCCATTGTTATAAGCAAACTCTACCAAGTGTAGGTAGTCTTCCCATTTTGATGGTTTATCCATCACATACATTCTCAACATATCCTCAATCACTTGATTCGCCCTCTTTATTTGTCCATCTCATTATGGATGATAAGTTGTACTAAAATTCAAATTTGGTCCAAATCCATTAAATAATCCTTTCCAAAATTTTGAAGTAAATTTTGGATCTTTGTCAGACACAATTGTCTTGGGTATGCCATGTAATCTAGCAATTTCTCTCATATAAACATCAACAATGTTTGTTGCCTTGTGAGTGATCTTAACTGGAACAAAATGGGTAGCTTTAGTAAGCTTATTCACCACCACCATGATAGAATCATGTTGCTTGTTTGTTATGGTCAGTTTGGTAATGAAATCCATTGTTCAACTTCCCATTTCCACTCAGGAATGGGTAATGGTTGTAGCAAACTAGTTGGGTGTCTATGCTCAGCCTTTACCTTTTGACATTCCAAACATCTAGCAATAAAATCAACAACCTCTTTCTTCATGCCTGGCCAATAATATTGGCTCTTGATAGCTGCAATAGTTTTCTGATATCATGGGTGCCATGCATAAGGTAAATTATGCATTTCACTCAATATCAGATTTTTCAATTCATTAGAATTTGGTACATAAACTCTGCCCCCTGTACATGAGAATTTCGTCATTATTTAGCTTGTATTCCTCAATTTTCTGATGCAAAATACTTTGTTGTAATTTTGTCACTAATTCCTTGTAATGCAAATCTAATTTGGCAACCTCTATAATTCTGTCTTTCAAATCTGATTGGTACATGCTAATGGTTGTAGCATGCATTTCATGCACTCTTCTGCTGAGTGCATCAGCCACTTTGTTCTCTTTTCCCTTGATATGATTTATATCAAAGTCATACTCACTTAAATATTCTAACCATCTGCTTTGCCTAGCATTTAGAGTTGGTTGATCAAATAAATATTTCAGACCATTATGGTCTGTTCTTAGCTCAAACATTTTCCCCATGAGGTAGTGTCTCCATTTCCTCAAGGCATGCACTATGGATGCCAACTCCAAATCATGAGTGGCATAGTGTCTTTCGTTATCCTTTAACTTCCTTGATTCATAACATATAACAAACCCATTTTGACTGAGGACTCCACCAAGTCCCTCTTTACATGCATATGTGCATACAATGAAGTCTTCATTTGGGTCTGCAATCCTTAGTATTGAAGCACTTGTTAGTAACTGTTTCAAGTGTTGGAATCTTTTTTCACAATCCAATGTCCACTTAAACTTCACACCCTTTCTTTGCAAGGAAGTGATTGGGTGTGCAATCTTTGAGAATCCTTCACTTAATCTCCTGTAGTAGCCTGCAAAGCCCATGAATGATCTTACCTCTGTCACGTTCTTTGGCTCTGACCATTCTCTAATGGCTTCTATCTTCTTAGGATCCACTCCTATCCCATCCTTTGAAATGATGTGCCCCAAATAATGAATTTTCTTTTGATAAAATGAGCACTTGCTCAACTTGGCATACAATTGATGCTCCCTTAATACTTGCAACACCATTCTCAAATGATGCTCATGCTCTTCTTCTGACTTAGAGTATATAAGAATGTCATCCAAAAAGACAATGACAAACTTGTCTAAATATTCTCGGAAAACACCATTCATTAAGCACATGAAAATAGCTAGTGCATTTGACAACCCAAATGGCACCATTGTGAACTCATAATGACCATACATTGTTATGAAGGAGGTCTTGCTTATATCTTCCTCCTTAATCCTTACCTGATGGTATCCTGACCTGAGATCTATCTATGAAAATATATTTGCATCCTTCAATTGATCAAAAATATCATCAATCCTTGGCAGAGGATACTTTTCTTAACAGTCACTTTATTCAACTGTTTGAAATCAATGCACAATCGTAAGGTTTCATCTTTCTTCTTCACAAACAAGACTAGGGCACCCCAAGGTGACACACTTGGGCATATATACCCCTTCTTCAGAAGATCTTCAAGTTGCATTTTCAACTCCTTCAGCTCTGGTGTACTCATTCTGTAAGGATTCTTTGACACTGGAGCTGCTCCATGCATTAAATTTATAGAGAACTCAAAAGCTCTCTTTGGGGGTAGTCCTAGTACCTCCTTGAACACATCTTCAAAGTCTTCCAAGACTACATGATCTTCCAAATTTGGCACCTTATCTCTAGGTGTCTCTTCCATATATGCTAAAAAACATTGACACCCTTTCCTGTAACATTTCTTTAGTTGCAATGATGAAATCCCTATGATGGTTACTTCCTTGGGAATTCCCTGCACTCTCCTTAGTTTCCCTTCCTCATCCAAGCAAGTAAATGTTTGTTATGACAGTCTAGGAGAGCATGATGTTGGTCCAACCAATCCATCCCAATTAGACAGTCATAGGAACCTAAAGGTAAGATGTTCAAATCTGCCTTGGTGTTCAGTCCATTCATGTCCATGAGGCAGGACATAACCATCTCATTAACTTTTCTTTTAGCTCCTGTAGCGAGCTGCACCAATGAAGATTTCCCATGCTTGCTTCTTGGCAAATGCAAACTTTCCACCATCTTAGAATCTATATAACTATGACTATCTTTTGAATCATTTAAAATAGCAATGGTTTGGTTATTGATCATACCTTCCACCTCAATCATATGTGACTGATATTTTTCTTGCTTGTTGTCTAGGGTTGCATAGATCCTTGGTACATTTCTTCCCATGTCCTCCAATGTTTCAGCTTGTTGTACATTGTGAACAGTTCTCCCTTTTTCACCTCTGTGAGGACAATATCTGTACATGTGATCTCCTTTAAAACCCCAACATTGAATAGGTGGTTTCCTTGGCCTTTGACCCCCTGTTTCAATTGTTTTGGGCTCTCTAGGAGCTTCTTGTCCCTGTGAATTATTTATGAAGAATGGTGGCTTATATCCCTTCTTCCTCTGATCCATCTTGAATTTATTTTTGTCTTCCCAATATTTTTTGAAAGTTGGCCTTGCTTTCTGTTGATCATATAGGCATTTAGCTCGCCTTATGGTCTCTCGTAGTGTCTTGGGATCATCATACTGTATTTTTTCACTGATGAATGATGGCAATCCACTCAAATACCTTTTTATCTTAACTATCTCATCCTTGATGAAAGAGACATACTTCAGAAGTTCTAGAAACCTTCTCTCATTTTCATCAATGGTCATACTCCCCAGCTTTAGTTCGAAGAACTCTTTCATTTTCTTGTCATAGTATCTTTTAGTCAAGTATTTCTTCTCAAAATACTTCTTGAATTCCCTCCAAGTGACACTTTTCTCTTTAACGTGTTGCACCTGCACAAGTTGATCCCACCACATGGATGCCTTTCCCTTGAGTTGATAGATGGAAATTCTAACTTCTGCATGAGAAGAATAGTTATGCAATTGAAAATACTTTATCATGCCCAGCATCCATGTTTCTGCATCTTCATCCTTTTTTTTCTCACCATCAAATGTAGGAGGTTTGATTTTGTTCATTTCTCCTTGCAGTTCATCCACCCCAGACCTCTCATGCTTTCTGACAGGGGATGGACTTGAGCTTATGTGTGATATCTTATTGGAATTCCTCGAGGAGTGGTGGTGATGCCTGCTAACACTTCTTGCTTTTATTTTCTCATCATGAGACCTGTGATTTCCTGACTTGCTTGAGCCACTCTCCTTATCCAATTTCTTTTCTATTATGTTCAAGCTCTCCAATAACTTCATGTTGAAGTCATCCTGCTCCTCCTCGGATTTCATAAGCCTTTCATTATCATCTTTATGGCTTTGGACATCCTTCTGCAAATTTTTAATGGTCTCTACCATATTCATGTTTTCATCTCTTCCTTCTCCATGTCCATTGGAGTTTGTTCCTTCAATTCCCAAATGGACATCCATCCCTCTTCTCTCATCTTGTTGACTGTAAGTCCCCTGTGCCTCTTCCATTCCTTTGGACTCTAAGATGATCTTGATCTGATCTATTTGTTGATAACTCTTTCCAACGCCTTCTCACATGCTCAATTCTGAGTCTGTAGCAGAAAGTTATGGTCATTTGAAATTTCCCCAATAATTTTTCTGTTCGTTTTTCAACTTAGCGCAACTCTGCGCTGTAAATATGCAATTTTTCACCTACTCCATTGAAATTTCCATATGATCTCAATTGGGTTTCTGTATAAACATATTATGGACATTATATCCAAGTTTCACCTTATTCTGGGTTCTGGGCTGCTAGTTACAGTCTGCTGAAGTTCTAGGCCAATATGTGCTTTTGGTCTAGAATGTTACAGGCACCTTATTTTCCATATTAAACACCTTTCACATGCCTAGAAATTTAATTCAGCTATGAGACTGTCTTCTATGGTTCAATATATTTCCATGGACTACTCCTGCACCTCAATCCGATTCCGGAGTAGAAAGTTATGGCCCTTTGAAGTTAGTTGGGTCATAAAATTTACCCTCCACTATTTCTATTGTAACTTTCTCAAAAAAGCTCTGTTTGACGAACAATTTACACCATTAAAAAGATCTATCCGAGCTCTTTTATTTGAGCTGCAAAGACATGGTGTATTTTTGGTACACCTCTGTCTTGTGGTTTTTGAGTTGTTAAAAATGCTCTTAAGGCCCTCAAAAACGCATTGCAAAAAGATGGCGTTCAAATGATATAAAACGTCGTAGAAAATCGTTGATTTTCTGCTATTGTTCTCCCTCCAAACGACTTCGCGCGCACAAATTTAAGCCTGTACACCCATGTTTACCATGTGCAGCAACAACACAAAGTAAATTGTGCTTCGCGCATGTTAAACCCACTGTGTATCAATTGTCTGTCGCGCCACTAACTTGCGCGCACTACTTTTATTTCGCGCTCCAATATCCACTGCGCGCAGTTTTTGTACTATGCGTTGGTATCCACCATGCGCATTTTTTGTACCACGCACTGATATTCCATGCACATTTCACTCAACATGCTGCACCATGCCAGAGTTTAGTATGCATCCACTGCGCACCAAAACTCTGCGCGCACCATTAACAAAATTGTCGCACGACAACATATACTCACATTGCGCACGCAGCTACCAAACTCCACTGCACTATGCCAATACTCCGCGCACCATGTGCGCCATTATTATGAATCTCCACACCATGCACATTGCACAATGCCAAATTTAGCGCACGCACACGCACACCAACATTTTTCTGCACGGCGCCAAAATTTAGCGCGCGCACCAGAAAAACACTATTTTTCTGAGCGGTACCAAAATTTAGTGCACACACCCGCACACTAACATTTTTCCGTGCGTCACCAAAATTTAGCGTGCACACCAGCATGCCAATATCTTGCCACGCAATGCCGAATTTTACCTATCACAAGCTTTCCACTGTGCATCATGCATTTTTAGTGCACCCACCTATGCACATTCACCTTTATGCGCATCAAATCCTCGTGAATTCCGATGCAGAAATTGGGGCTTTTTCCTAACTTTTCCCAATTTACCATAGACATTATGCAACCATGAAATTCATTCAATTTCGCCCCGAAAACACCAATTCAACCTCTGCAACAACAAATTGTTGTGGGTTGACATTTATGGAACGAATTTCCCCAAAATCAATTCACAAATTGAGAATTTTATTTATTAATCTCGCTCCAACTGTCATGGCTTCACTGTAACTTCAAATTCAACCAATTCCAGGTTTTAATTTGCTAGAACAGATATTAAATCAATAATATCTTACCACATGGCCAAATTTCTCAATTTCCCCATGAATTTACCAACCAAAATTGGGGCTTTTCCCAATTTTTGTACCATAATGTAGCTGGACTTTCTGCAACTCGAAATTTGGCCACTTTGAAATAAATCCTCTGTGAAATTTTGCTTCAACTTAACTTGTTTGGCCCATCCAGGCTCAGTGTTTAAAATTGTAGCTCTGATACCAATTTGTAACATCCCCAACCATCCATGCCGGGCCACGCTACGCCAGAGAACTCTCTTGTTCTCTCTGAGGAACATACTATAACACACCCAACAACCAACTGAGCTATGCCACATAAATTTTTCTAACTGCATGCAATTAAAACATATGCACACAGAAAACTTGCGGAATCTTTACATGTAAAACGTAAACAAACAAATACGTTTCGTAAATGCATGGATTCACACTGAAATAACAGTAACATAGACATGCAGTATATACAGGAAATTCCCTTAAACATATAGACAGTTATAATAACGCATAGGATAAACCCATAAAATTAACACGTAAATGACAATGCAACATGTAAATTTATCACACAATTGACACTTATCTTTGTGAGAATATCACCAACTGTGTGCAAACCTTCTACAAACCTCCCTACCTTAGACCTCATTGTTCATCACTCTCAACAGTGAGTCACCCCCGAGATGGGAATAAACTTCACCCAGGTAAAGGGATTCATAACCAGGCTAAAGGCTCATGGACAACAAAAAAGACTTTGTCACAGGTGCTCACTCAACTAACAGCCTACAGTCCCTCATTCCCCACATGCCTGTCCCACCCAAGAAGTGTGCCCCTTCTCTGCTCAAAAGTCCTTCGGCTGCCCTACTTCCTTTCTGGGCTTCAACAACAGGTCGGACAAGAAGTCCCAGAGCATTGTAGTTGCAGTTCAGCACCTTCAGGAAATCAATCCCCGGCAATTCTATCACCTAGAGAATTGCTCACGGGCCTGACAACTCGCTTCTTCAGTCCAGCACCCAAGCTAACCAGACACACCAACACAAAATGGATATGGATATGGGTTCAGGTACAGTCATGAGATACCAAGGATAGCTCAATGGGTGTGAATACTCATGGATGATTGATTGCTTGGATAAATGATGGAAGGAATGATGGAAAAGATGATAGGAAATGAACTAAGTCCCAATAATATGTATGCATGTCCCCAACTTGACACTTGTCATGTTGGGAGCTACTTTGGCCCACTTGTCCCAACTTTAGAACTTAGGATAAAATAATTATCCATACTTTATATTTAAGAAATATTAATATAATATTCCTTTTTGGCTTAAGCTCCCTATCTTAGCCCCTTTCCTTAACTTAACCCCTCCCTTTCCCTAACTAGTGGAGTTTAGTCCCCCATCTCTTTTATCGTGGTCGCCTGCGTGCAGTGATGTATTTATATTAATTATGAGACATGTACAAAAACAGGTGCACTGGCCTTTAACATCTAGGATCTTCGGCCTAATCAAAACATAAGCATACTAGCTTATAATAACTGGCTCACTAGCCTATAAAACATAGCATATACATAAAGGCTCGTTGGCCTCACAATCGCGCGCACTTAATTTGTTGTGCACGGTATCCAGGAATGTGCACACTTCCTCCTTTTACTTTGCAGTACATGCGCGCACTATACCATGAAATGTGCATATAAAATGATGGCATACAACTCACCAGCTTAAGTACATTTGCATTTACGTTTACAATTGGGTTCGGCCTTAGGGATATTACAGTTTCCTAGGAGGAAACCTCTCTAAGTCATGTGGAAAAGATGAAGTGGATGGGGGGTTAAGACCTTTGGGCATGGGGTTCATGACATACAAGGGTTTGTATTGTCTCATTTATGAGTTCTTTTGTAGAGGGTGTGTTTCACCTTCGTCTTCAATTCATATTTTTTCCAAGCCAATTTATTACCATTTGTTTTTTAAGATGTTTCCAGGTTGAATCCAAGGTGGGACTTCTACCTAAGCATGAAAAACATTGCCTACCTTGACTCTACTCCAGTCACATTATGCTTCCCCAAGTTGAAGACAATGTGTGGGACTTCTACCTAAGAATGAAAAACATTTCCCACTCACGCTCTACCTTGGTTGAAATTTTTATATTGTTATTTTTCATGGGTCCCATCAATTTCTTACGAGAGACATTTTATTTTCCTCAGGATCCCTGGGCGAGCCTCTATAAGTTTTATTATTGGATTTTATCTTTTTCCACCTACAACACTCTGGTCCTTCATCCCCTTCTTCCCATGAAATGAGGTACAATCCCTTCTTGGGTCAATACACCCGAAAATCCCAAAAGATAATGAGACGAATAATGGGTGAAGTGTGAAAAAGGGTCAGCGTGATTGGGAATGGCACGATGACTTGTCAAGGAGACCTCCCAGTAGCAAACCCATCCCTAAGGGTGACCACTTACTAGGGCGCAATGTCAACCACCAAGGTGAAATAGACCAAAAAGCATAATTTCCAAGTAGATGTTCTATAATCAAAAGTATCTTTAAACGCAACATACGCAAATGCCTGAAATATTAAAGTGACACTTACCACAATACCTAACTTGTACCTCGTGGAGCAAGACCCATCATCTTCTGGAAGCAATTTGATGTGGTTGATGCCATCGTCACAAGTCCAGGATGTGTGGTGGTGAAGTGGGTCTCTGTCTGTGCATGTAGATTTTGTCAGTCATTTATCTCTCGGTACTCCATGTCTGCAACCTGAGGGCCTCGAGACATCATCTCCTTAGTTATCCCTAGAAATTGGGGATAACAGGCACCAACCTACTAGAGACACCAATCTCATCCACTGAGCACCAACTCAATAAGACTTGTATAGGCACCAATCCAAGATCTTCATACATAGAGTACTTCTGACTTCACATGCATGCTTCATACTTCATGTATTTCAGAGCATAATCATACCCTTAACTTTCATGCTCCAATGCCTCTCCTTGCTTCATACCCCAGACATAGCTTCAAACCCTAGTTAGATTTACCCTTTATTCCCTAACGAACTTAATATTATCATTCCTAGAATATAATTCTAGACTACAACATCACAACCTCAAAACAATGTAGTTTGCAGCATCATAGATCTTAGTCCTTAATAGTGCACCCTTGAAAATCCAAGAAAACTCCTCTTGTGCACCTTTAGACCCCAAGAATATTCCCTAGCTCCCCTTGCGCACCTAAAATCTCTTCTGCACACTTGTACTTGCTCTTCTTGCTTGGATACTCTTCAAATGTGCACATTTATCCTATATTTATAGTGTTTTTGTGTTCGCTTATGGCACAGACTTGTAAAATTAGCTGGGTTGACCTATACTTTTTGGGTGGGTTGAACTAACAGAATATTTCATATCTCCTCATTCCTATGGAGTTAGAGCGAATGTCATATACCATTGTAAATTTCTCGGAATAAAATTTCAATCATATATGTCCTATGATCCCATTTGAGCTAGGTATTCAGAGTAAAAAGGAATTCAAAGATAAGGTATCCAAACTGAGCATCAAAAATCCAAAAACAATATTTCCAACAATATCCATCTTACAATCTCTATCTTGGACATCTGTAGTCTCCCCTTGTCTTTTAAATCATTGACAATAATATTTCCAACAATATCTCCCATTGCCATTGATGGAAACCCTTGGTCAATTATGTAATACTCCCCCTGTCTGCAAATCTCCTTGTGTCTGCAATTCTTCCTCTATCTGCAACTTCTCCCCCTTTGATATCAATGGAAAAGGGATGGTCCCCCTAATCTTGTGCTTCCCTTCACTAACAAGATGAGAGGGATATCAATACTAGATTTTGTCTAAGATATTCGAATGTGTCTCTGGGAAGAGGTTTGGTAAAAGTATTTGCAACCTGATCTTTGGTGGAAATGTATTCCAACTTTCGCTTACTTGTCCATACAACATTTTTCTCCTTTGACATCATCGAGAATGTATACATTTATTGGGGTTCTACTTGAATTTGCCACTAATCTTTATAAACCCACTTTCCTTATCTCACATCCTTTATAATGAAATGTGAGGTTGTAACCTTGATAACACATTGGACTGACACTGATAATATTGTGTTTTAACCCTTCAACATACAAGACATTTTGTGTTTTAGTCTTTCCATTATCAAGAGTAATGGTACCTTTTTCCAAATATCCTTGCAGAAGCATTATCCCCAAAGGTAACTCTGCTTGATTTGTCTTCCTTTAGGGTGAGAAATTTGTTTTGATCCCTTGTCATGTGTTTTGAACATCCACTATCAATGTACTATTGGATTCCTTTGTCTTGAGCATACATTGCAAGTCCACATTCTTCCTTATTTGGTTCTTCTTGCTTCATTTTCCACACCTTTGTGTATTCTTCTCTATGCTTGGTAAGAACATCTTCTTCCCTTTTTTTGTTTAGGAGACTGTATTATGCTACTTCTACAGTCATGTGCTATGTGCCCATAATTATTTCACTTATAACATTCGGCATTGTAATCAAGTAGGGGAGAAAATGAATTCTAGTTTTTGTTAGCAAACCCATGAAGACTTATGGTATTTTTTCTCACATAATCTTCCTTTGAGGTCGTGTGCGGACCTTTATTTTTGTTTCTCACATGGTCACTTCTTGTATAATCTCTAATATCTATTGCTTTATGGGAAAGGTAATTGCAAGAAAAACAATATCCAAGGAAGAGATTTTGATACTGGGTTGTGAAAGGCATTCTTGGTGGAACAACTCTTCTAAAATCATTCTTGTTGTTCTTGTGAGAAGAATCAAGTTTTTGCTAGTCATCATTTCCTTTCTTGTTGTTACTTTCATTGTTGATGGATCCTTTGAGAATGTTAGCATAGCTATTAGGATTTTCTTAAGGAGTATTATAATTCTCATCATAGCCAAGACCAGTCTTGATGAATGGTGACCTTTGGAAATTGAGGATCTCATTTAAAGTTTTAGTGCTCTTTTGAAACTTCAATTGAGCATTTTACTTATTCATTTCCTTCTTTAATGAGAAAACTTCATACTCTAACTTCTCACAGGTTTCGTCCTTCTCTTTGAATTGACTTTTCACTACTTCTTCTATTTCGTTTGCTTCTTCTAGTTGAATCTTCAGGTTGATAATTAACTTCTCTATTTTTTCAAGATCATGATCCTTCTTTTCATGTTTATTCAATTTATCCTGCTAATTTATATTAGTTTTCCTATTCATGTCTATTTCTTCCAAGGAACTAACAAGTTCTACTTCAAGGTCATCTTCTTCTGAATCCATCTTTTATTTTTTATTATATTCATTTTCTTCATCAGCATGCTTTATTTTTGTGTTTATGGAGAGATATTCTTCTGCATCATCACTATCTTCCCTTTCTTCATATGGACACTTAGTAGAAAAATGTCCTATTCTACTACAATTAAAGCATTTGCAAGGTAGATTACCTTTGTATTTTCCCAGTCCTCTTTTCATATTTCTCACAAATTGTGCTTCTTCTATATCTTATTCATAGTTGGAATAATCACCAGATCTATATTCATAAATGTTTTATAGCTTGTCCCAAATATTTTTAGTTGATGTACATTGCATTACCTTGACAGTCTAAGAATCTAATAGGCCACTCAAGATAACATCTATTTCTTTTGCATTGTTTTCACTTGACTCGTTCCTAGCTTCATCTATATAACCCGTTATGATGGATTCCCATATACTAAACCTAAGGGCCATCAAATATGTATTCATTATTATACTCCATAATGCATAGTTTGTTCCATCAAACAAAAGATCCTTGTTTGTGGAGAGACCTTCCTTACAATCCATGTGTGCTAGAGATTTTCCTTCCAATGGTTAAAATGTTTCTGAAGGAACCTGCTCTAATACCAATTGTTGAAATTATGCTTCTACTTAGAGGTAGGTGAATCAATATAAGATACTTTTTACTTTAAGTGAGCATTAATCAATCATTCATTAACAGTAAATGCCTATAAATTCAAATCACAATACACAAAGTTTAATTTTGAAACCCTTGTGGGAGAAAACCACAAAAAATTATCTTTATAAATGTCTATAGGCACCAACCTATTGTTACAAATATTGTATGCACCAACCTACTAGAGACACCAATCTCTTCAGTTGAGTACAAACTCAACAAGATATTGTGTAGGCACTGTTATCCCCATTTTGTGGATAACTAAGGAGATGATGTCCCGAGGCCCTCAAGTTGCAGATATGGAGTGTCGTGAGACTACATGATCTTAGTTCCCTTTGAATAGATGAAAACCCACTCACCACCATAGATGGTCACAGGTTTACAAATAGCATCCACCACACCAATTGGCTTCTGGAAGGCAGTGGGCCTTGCTCCATGAGGTACAAGTCAGTATGATGGTGAGCATCATTTCAATATTTAAGCCCTTTGATTATGTTGTATCTTAGATTTCTCTAGATTTCATGATATGT
>JASDQU010100726.1:676008-695038 GCA_032191745.1 Picea mariana | reverse complement strand
GTCACCAAACTAAGGTAATGGCTCTCAGTTGCATGGTTGGGAGAAAGGGGGTCTCATCACGAGTCAGCCTTCTCATTTCCATTAGGTGTTTGTGGGTGACATTGCCACCATCTGATCACCATGCAAGGGCAGTGACCTTCAATCTCTCCTTATGTTATTATGAAAGAAAATATAAAGAAAGAAAGATAAAAGGCAAATGATGGGCTTGGAAAAAGTGCATTGCGGATGAAGGTACCACACACCCTCTACAAAGGCACCCATGAATGACACACTATGACCCCTAGTATGTCATGAGCCCTATGCCCATTCAGTCTTGACCCCATCCACATCATACACTTTACATGGCCTAGAGAGGGACCTCTTGGAGGCTCTCCTTGACCTAGGGAAAGATATACCCAATAGAACACCTCGTCAACCCTCCCATACTTAAGCTTGACAAGTTGCATAGTGTCTTTGAGCTATTAATTGTTTGATATGGTGATCTTCGATGCACATGCTTGGATGGATTATTTATTGATTGGATTAACTTATCATGATGTTATGACTTGAGATGCTTGGATGGCATGTTCATTTGCCTTTGCGGGACCTAGCAAGTGGACAATTTTGGGAGAACAAGCCTATCTTGGGCTTCCATGGGGCTACAAGACCACAGGTTGGATGTCAAGGGCCCGCATGCCAGATGAGAGAGATCAAAATTGGAAGGCCTCAAATATTACTTGGACAACATATCCTAGTCCCCACATGCCAAGCGTTTTGCCTAGGAGAGGCAAAACATCACTTCTAGAGACATGATGTCACCTAGTGAGGTTAAGGATTGGTGGTGAGGTGCCACTCATTTACACTTGGAAGTTTTGAGGAGAAGAGGGTCTTCACCATAATGAGATCACTTATATGCTTGACACATGGCCTTTGGAGGCCCATCCATGCTTCTCCAACACCAAGGACTTCCTCAAAGTGGAAAAATGTCCCCTAAAGGGTTGATGTCCTACTAAATTAGGGTTTAATTTGTGCAAAAGATGGAATTTTAAGTGAATTGTTTACTATTATTTTGTTAAGGGGGAAATATTAGCGTTGTTGACCCCTAATCTTTTGTTTTACTCTTTATTTTGTGGACAAGCTATGTTAGCTAAATTTTGTATAAATAGAGATCATAAGATCTGATTTTAAATCATAACTCTCTCTCTTGTGAGAGAATTGGTCTGAAATTTTTGGCCCCCCTTGGCTCTTTTAGCTCTTGTGCACTTGTTTTATGGCTATTTTATGATTGGTTGATGGAGGAAGGCCTAGCAGTAGCTTTGGATGATGGTTTCTAGCTCTTGTGGTGAATTGTCTTAGTATTTCTCTTGATCTTGGTATGGTTTTTACTCTCCTGCTATTATTTTATTCAAGTAAAGTATTGTTATGCTAGGAGCTAGGTGGGAAGTATAAGGGCATACACCCCCACCATAGTCTTCACCATTTTATTGCTTCATCTAATTTATTACAAGGGGTTGCTAAGAGAAGTATAAGGGCATACACCCTCTTAGCTTAAACCCTAACTTAGAGAAACTTACCTTGGGGAGTAAAAGGGATTACACCCCCAAGGAGGTATCTTATCTAATCTCCTTTTGAATCAATTAATCCAATAGTAAAGGCACTAGTCATTGATTTGTTGCATTGGAGAAATATAATATTGCATTGGGAAACGTGATTTTCGGTCGTTTTTACTTCTTGCAAAGTGGATTGTTTTCCTTGTGTCTTGGGCACTTCACAACCACTACGGAGTCCCCATCTAGGGGCTACTTATTTCTGTTGTTACAAAATTGAATCATCAGCCATTAGGGCTGCAGAAACCCTAACCTACTTTCTTTAATAACTCTCTTATCAACCATTGGTTTTTACTCAAAGTTTGCACACTTACTCTCCTTGTCCTAGTGCACTTTTTGGAAAAGTTTGAGGAGATTTCAATGGATGATTTTCTTGCTGTAATACATTGAATGTTACAGCCATAAGGCTGATATGATTTTCTGCAGACAAGTGTTTACAACAGCCTTATCTTTTATGCTAAGAATATTGGTTTTTTATCTTGAGTTTAGCTACTCGTTTACTAGTTTTTCTCTTGCATTTTTTACTTGATCTTTAGCATTTATTGAGAAGCTTATAGTACCTTTTTCTTCCTGATATATATTGTTATCTACTGCTGCAAATTAGAAACAGAAAGCTTAACTTGTTGATCCAACTAACATATACTATTGCAAAGTGTCTTTTCTTGTGTCTCAGGCAGGTACAATCATCTGGAGAAGTGTTATACATGTGGGGCAACAATTTCTTGACTTTCAAAGCATATCTTTACACCTTTCACTCAAATTGGACTTGACCTATAGGGCCTTCATTTCCATCCATATTCATCCCCATCTCAATCCCCCTAGGGTCACCGAGATCTCCTCCCTAGAGTGACCTGGTCACCCTTGAACTGTGGGACCTACATCGAGGTGACATTGGGTGTAGGATTCCTAAGTTGTGGCACTTGTTCCGTGGTTGGGTCAGGATTTTCCAAACCTACAACTTGTGCTATAACATTTTGGCACCATTGTCGGTGAGGATTTTTAATACTCTTCATAACCTAAAGACACTTTGGTAAGCTATCCCAAATCCTCTCCCTTATCTTTCCTGGTGACTCCACTCGAGGAACGTTCCCTTTCCACCTCCCTTGATGAATCCATTTTGAAATTCATCTGGAGACTCCACCTTCCCAAAAACCTTCTTTCACCAAACCTTTTCCCCCTTGGAGGTTCAAGCCTTCTAAGGCTTACCAAAGAAGGCCTCCTCTCAAGCCTCTCGTTTCTAAAACCCTTTTCCATAAATCCATTCCCCTTGCTCTGATGGCTCACCCTTGGGCAAGAGACCTCTACAAACCTCTTAACGTGGCCAATATCCAAGGTTACCCTAACCAGATGCCAACATATGTCAACAAGTGGTTTCCAAAGTTCCCAGGAAACAATGTGATAACTATCGAAGATCACATTTATGTCATGGGTAGGGATATGGACAATGCAGGTATTGATCACAAAGATGTGGCCATGAGACTTTTCACTTCATCATTGACTGAAGAAGATCTTGATTGGTTTAAAGGACTCCCTGATAATCATACCACGACATATGATGCTTTTTCCGACTTATTTAAAAGCAGATGATGGGACACTTACAACTCAGTTCAATCAAATAAAGAAAAAGGAGAATGAAACGGTAAAGGAATTCATTTCAAGATTTGACAGTTTGTACAATCAAATTCCAACATATTATCGTCCCACAACATCATCAGTTCATCTCCTTTACATGAATGCCTATGAAGAGCAGTTCCAATACATTCTTAAAGATAAAAATCCCACTTCCTTGGCAGAGGCTAAAGAGTTCAGTATCGACATTGAAGATAATCTCCTTGATTCAAAAATAGAGCATTTTCAATACCCTCGCAGCAAGATAGAATCAAGGATGAAGGTTTCCAACAAAAATGTTCCTAATCTGATTGCTCTCCTGACTTAGAAGATAGACCAAATGAATACTCAGCTTTTTCAGGTGCAGAATCAACTTATGAACCGTATTATTACAGTGGAAAGAAATCAATCTGATCCTAGACCTCAGTTTGCCAGACAATATAGAGATGTCGCTGGCTGGAAACCATGACCTCAACAAGAGGAAAAGGCCCCAGATACTTTGAAACCTATTGGGATAGTTGATGTAGAAGCTTGGTGTCTCCCATGCCAAAAACCCCACAGGGAAGATGAATTCCCCCGAAAAGATGAATATTATCATGACGATATAAACTTCATGATTTGCAATCTCAACGATGAACAGGTTACTCAAGAACAGATCAATAAAGCTAGAAGAATAGGAGAAAGAAAGGGGATAATCTGGGCCTTAAATAAACTAACAAATGATCAGAAGAAATAATTGAGGAGGAGGGAAATTCTAACCTACAAAAGAAAAAATGTTTCAACCCCTCCGTCACAGCCTGATCTCCTCTTCCACCAGCAAAAAAGGTGGCTCCACCACCTCCACCGTCAGTATGTGAGTTTCTTCTTAAGACAACTTCTGCAGATGGCATTCAATTGAATATGGATGTTGCAAACATGTTTGGAAAACTGAATATGATGGTCCCAGTGACGGAAATGTGTAAGATCCCTTCTACAAGAAGGGAAATTTTGGAAATCTTACAAGTGCTAGTCGAGAAAAAGGATCCTCCCATCATGATAAACACTATGTATCTTGATCGGCCAAGGGACAAGAACCCTCCTTTCTATCTATCATTAGGTATGAATGGCCTCCGCTTGAACAACTGCATGATTGATTCAGGGGCCTCAAAAAGTGTCATATATTTGAAGGTAATGAAACAACTTGGTTTGAAGACAACCTGACCTTATCAAAATGGTTGGGGTATTGATTCGAGAAGAGTTAATCTCTTGAGAGTATGTGAAGACGTTGAGGTTTTCCTGATTGAATTTCCACATATCAACATTCTCATGGACATAGTGGTGATTGACGTTCCAGATGCTTGGGGGATGCTTTTATCTAGGAGTTGGTCTACTGCTCTTGAGGGTTTCCTTAGCATGGATCTCACCCATGCACACATTCCTATGGGGGATGACACTTTTTAGATACTATATAATCGAGAGAAAGTTGATCGACACGTAATGGATCCTAATGGTTCTGATTATGCGAATGAATGTGATTATGATGTAATCCCATGGACCATTGAGAATGATCCATCTGAGTTACCTTTTATGCAGGAGGACTCCATAGACACGCTTCTTCCATGGATAGATCAGTACAAAGACAAACTTGCAAAATACCATGGCAAGGAGCCAGGGTCTATCCATATTTTGAAGAAGGAAGATGAGAAACATGAAGAAATCATCAAAGATATAGTCCACATAGAGCCTCCATACGATGAGAATACACCCTGCATCGATTTCGATGAAGAAATTCATGTGCTCATGTGGGACAAAAGAAAGGGCAAACCCAGATATGAACAAAAATATAACAATTCATGTGTTGGCCCTTACATCATTAGAAAGAATTCTGACAAACAAAAGTATTATCTAGCATCATTAGATGGGAGAAAGATGCCACTACCAGTAGATGGGACTCTTCTCCAACCTCACATCTAGGTCACATGACTTCTTCAGGGCCCGTACCCCAGGTAAGTAGGTAAGTCATTTTGATTCCCTGCATTTGCATATTTATTTCTCATACTAGTTTAGATGCATTTCATTTCCATTCTTCTCTACTTGCATATTGATTTCATTCTTAGTTTAGAATTTTTTTGAAAAAATGTCAAAATTTTATTTTTCTAACTTAGTTGGTTTGGATTATGATCATATGAGAACCAAGATGAGTAGGCCATCCTGCACATGACAGTTTGATGTTTACTTGCAGCCACAGGTCTACCAGGAGATGTTGTGGTTCTCATGCACTCTACGGTGAGCACATGTCCCCAAGTAGGAGCCAAATGTTATCCCCATTTTGTGGATAACTAAGGAGATGATGTCTTGAAGCCCTCAAGTTGCAGATATGGAGTGTCGAGAGACTACATGATCTCAGTTCCCTTTGCATAGATGGAAAACCCACTCACCACCACAGATGGTCACAGGTTTATAGATAGAATTCACCACACCAGTTGGCTTCAGGAAGGTAGTGGGCTTTGCTCCATGAGGTACAAGTCAGTATTATGGTGAGCATCATTTCAATATTTAAGCCATTTGATTATGTTGTATCTTAGATTGCTCTAGATTTCATGATATGTGCTTGGACATTATGCCTTTTTCCCTGCTTCACCTTGGTGGTTGACATTATACCCTAGTAAGTGGTTTTACTTGGGAATGGGTTTGCTACTGGGAACTACCTTAATGAGCTGACCATACTTACAATTTTCCATCATTATTCCCCTCCATTTCCTTATCTCTTGGGATTTTAGGGTGTATTGACCCAAGAAGGGGTTGTCCCTCATTCTATGGGAAGAAGGGGCTAAAGGCCTAGAGGGGTTGGTGTTGGGTAAAAGATAAAAGCCTTATATAAACCTTCCAAATGCTTCACCCAGAGATCATCGAAGAAAGAAATGAAACGCTTATCGTTAAATAAAGGGGACCCACAATATAATAAAGAAACACTTGAAAGATTAGTTGAAGGATAGGAGGTCTCATCACAAGCCGACCTATCACGTCCATGAATATTTAGTGGTATGACATTACCACCATCTGGTCACCAAACCAGGGTAATGGCTCTCAGTTGCATGGATGGGAGAAAGGGGGTCTCATCACAAGTCAACCTTCTCATTTCCATTAGGTGTTTGTGGGTGACATTGCCACCATCTGGTCACCACGCCGGGGCAGTGGCCTTCAATCTCTCCTTATGCTATTATGAAAGAAAATATAAAGAAAGAAAGATAAAAGGCAAATGATGGGTTTGGAAAAAGTGCATTGTGGATGAAGGTACCACACACCCTCTACAAAGGCACCCATGAATGAGACATTATGACCCCTAGTATGTCATGAGCCCTAATCCCATTTAGTCTTGACCCCATCCACCTCATACACTTTACATGGATTAGAGAGGGACCTCTTGGAGGCTCTCCTTGACCTAGGGAAAGATCTACCCAATATGACACCTTGTCAACCCTCCCATACTTAATCTTGACAAGTTTCATAGTGTGTTTGAGTTGTTAATTGTTTCATATGGTGATCTTTGATGCACATGCTTGGATGGCTTATTTATTGATTGGATTATCTTATCATGATGTTGTGACTTGAGATCCTTGTTGTTGCATATTTAGGGTTTGATGCATGGATGTCAAGGTTTCATGGAGGAACCACCACATGGAAGGTAATGAATTCTCCCTTCCCTTCCCCTCCATTCATCTTTTACTTTTCTTTCATTTATTAATTTGCTAATGTTTATCGTTGTTTTGTTATTGAAGGTTTAATGGATAAAGAAGAAAAAAATGGCATTTTGAGGGTTTTGGTTAATCTATAGATCTAGTTCATAGGTGTGGCCCAAGGAAGGCCCTTGCATTCATGTAAAGAGATTTGGGTTAAAATCCAAACACCCATCTACCTCTCATTACTTACTTTACCCTTTGTATTAAATGTTGGTATTTATCTAAGATTTTCATTATTCACTTGCTTGCATGCATAGGTTAGGCTAATTTCAATTCATATGTGCACTTTTAATGCCAACTTTATGTGGGAATGTAGGTCAAGTGGAGTTCTTTCCTTTTGGCAAGTGTTGTAGGTTAAAATCCCAACATTCCCATACCACTTTTAATCTCTATACATTTTATTTTTTTTCCATTTTCATAAATTTTAGTTTGCACTAGGTTAATCTAGTTTTAGTTCAGATCTACACTTTTAATAACATATTTTTGTTGGAATATCTTGTCTTTTGACAAGCGATTTGGGTTCAAATCCAATTCCCTTACCATTTTCATTTTTCATTTTATTTATATTTTTTAGTAATGATTTTCCATTTTTATTTCCATAAGTTTTAATTTACAGATGGTTGGCGCTAAATCCAATGATAAGCTCACCACTAAGCTTGGTGCTAAATATTTTGTTGAAGTTGGCACTAAAACTAATGTTAAATTCAATTGTAAACCCAATTCTAAATACAAAAAATAGTTTGATGTCAACTTCTGCACTAGGAAAATGCTCCAACTTGAAAAGAAATGCATTATAATTCGGTGCTAAACTTTAGGTTAATGACCTATTATTTTGTAGAGAGATTTTCTTGAAAGAGACCTGTCATGTACCACCCATGGAGGAGATCTTCCAACAAGTTTATGAATCCCAAAAGATTTCCCTCTTAGATGGCTTCTTAGGGTACAATAAAATGGCCCTTGAGCCCTCTAATAGTCACAAAACTACCTTCACTACTTGTTGGGCACCATATGCTTACCACAAGTTGTCTTTTAGTATGATTAGTGCCGGAAATATTACTCAGCACGCCATGGCAATCACTTTCATTGGTTTGATGGGTAAAATCATTATATTTTATTTTGATAAGTTCTTTGTATTTTCCAAAGAACAAGGTGGCAAATTTGTCCACCTTGGACATGTCCTTCTAGGTGTCACAAGTTTGACATATCTTTATATCCTAAAAAGACCATCTTTGGTGTTCTTGAAGGAAAGCTCTTGGGACACATCATATTTAAAGAGGGTGTCAAAGTTAATCTCGAGAGCGTGATAGAAATCAAAAGGATACCTTTACCTATCAACAAGAAGGAGATGCAATTTGATATGATCCCAAGGTGGCTATATATGGGTTAAATGTATATGTAATGGGGTAAATGTATGTGTAATAAGGGTTGTCCTAATAAAGTGCCCACTTGTGCAATGAGTGAGAATAGGTATATATGGAGGTCAATATAGTCATTATTGAGATAAACAAATGATTTGATTATGTGGTTGTACTTGAGTTATTTGGACAAGGTTCTCTTATTCCTTAAAAACTTATTGTGTTTCTCGTCTCTATTAGCTCTTTGAGAGTTGTTCTCCACATTCACATCTTATGTACATTATGTGTACTCTGATTTATTGTGATATTCTAGGGATTTGGTACATAAAAAATTGGAGAAATTTCAACAACAACACTTGGAATCGAAAGAAAAAAATATATGCAACAACCAGCTATCAAGGATTAAAATTGAAGAGAATTGAATTTGGATCGATGGATCATCATTAGTGGTAACAAAAGAGAAAGAATATAAGGAATTCCTATTAGTTGGTTTTATCACATTTAAAACCATTAACTACAATCTATGACGACAAATATTTTTGAAGGAGGGTACTATGATATGACCCCAAGGGAGGTATATATGGGTTAAATGTATATGTAATGGGGTAAATGTTTATGTAATTGGTGTTGGCCTAATAAAGGGCCTAATGTGAGATGGCTAAGGATAGGTAAATATAGAGGTCAATATAGTCATTATTGAGATGAACATATGATTTGGTTATGTGGTTATACTTGGGTTATTTGGAGGATGTTATCTTATTCTTTAAGGAGTTATTATATAACTCATTTCTATTAGCTATTTTGCAATTGAGCTTCACAATCACATCTCATGTACATTATGTGTACTCTGGTTTATTATGTTACTTCAAGGATTTGGTACACAACACAATCTTTCTTTGGAAATATATGTTTTATAAGATGCTTCATTCCCGAATTTTCCCAATTTGTCAAACATTTAAATTGGCTAATGACTAAAGATGTTAAATTTGAGTGTGTAGGTTTTCACAGTTAGTCATAATGATGCATGATTTTTCTAGATATAAAATATGTACGAGATTTTGAAACACCCAATGGGACCCTCCCACACATTAGTCTTCTTAGTCTCTCAAACCAGATATTGCTTCTACACCCCTGTCGATAGCCTTGATCACTCCAATGAATTTGTAATATCCCATCAAGGTGTTACCCTAACTGAATTTGGTTTTCCTTTTAAGTCTATACACAACAATATAACTAGATCTAAAAATCATTAGAGTATATATATAAGAATCCAACAAGAACACAATATAAGGGAGCATGTCATGAACCCATAAAGCATATACAATTGTACCATCAAATCAATATATGAAACAAGGGACAAATACAACATGAAAAAAGGTACTTGTAACCTTTAGCTCATGGAAGTCCAAAATCTCCTGGACTTGCAACACGTTCGAACCCTGTGGTATTATGGTATGAAGGGGTGTTTTTACCACCGCTAGCCTCTGGTGATTGCAACCACACTCGGTATTGGCACCCCCCCTTAAGGATCTTACTACCACCTGTATCCCTTGGTGATAACAGCCACACTTGGCAGTGACGTCCTACAATGGTCCCAAGAATAGAACCAAGCGCTAGGCATAATCTAAGCTTAAATGGACCCAGTTGTTTAGGCACACTCCCATCCCCTTAGTCCATGCAGATCAAGTTAGAGCAACCAATAATTCTACTCAACCAATTGTAGAATCTAAAATGACAAGTTTTAACATAACAATGGTAAATCTCAGATAATTTGTTGTTTAAACAATGGTAAATCTCAGATAATTTGTTGTTTAAACAATGGTAAATCTCAGATAATTTGTTGTTTATTGTAGCTTCGAGAGGTATTCCCACAAGAGGTTGAGGGTCAGGCATGTGGGAATATTTGTTGGCACCATATTAGCCTTTGTTTTAGTGAATTTGGCCCCAGAATAAGGCTAGGGCCTCATGGGAGAGTTGATGGGTTTTGTGGGCTTGTGATGGGGTGTCACACCCACAAAGAGGAATAAATATTATAATTATTGTTGATTATAGAAGGGGTGCCTAAACTCACTCATTGGACTTGTATATAAAGGAGAAATTTCATTGTGACATTAGCTCATTGTGTAAGAATGGAGTTAGCATAAGTGAGTCTGCACTTGTGCTAGGAGGCTTGGTGATTTCAGCAAAGGGAAATTTTTCATGGTGGTGAATCTGGCCTAGGAGAGAGGGAATTGCATAGAGCAAATTGTATGGAGGTGTTCATACAAGTTTTATGTACTTGTATGTGGATTGCAGTCGACCGAATCATGTATATATGGAGGTTGCAGGAGGGAAAATTGTGTATGCACACAGGTTGCAGTGGACATAGTTGTGTATACATGGATTGCAATGGAGAAAAGCACATATGTACATGGGTTTCCAGTAAGGTGAATCACATACAGAGCTCTCTGGGAAGTAGCAGGTCCGTACAAGCTGACAAGTGACATGGTCTACAGCAGATTTTTGGGTAGAAGATATTTCTAAGACATTTGTTGAGGTTCAGTCTTTCTGATTTGTATGGTTATTGGAGGACAAGTTTGTCCTCAAGACTTGGTGAAATTATATTTGTTGAGAGGATGAGTTTTGTCCTTAGATTTGTTGATATTTGCATTGGCTGGGAGGGTTGGTTTTTTCCTTAGGATTTCTGAATTTGATAAGGTTATAGAACTGAAATATTGTGTCTCGTATGTGTTGATGATTCATCTCTAATCTTTTGTGTTTTTCGTTGCATATAATTTCAGTCAATAATTTTCAGTGTAAAAGTGTTCAGTGATAACAGCTAGGGTTTTACTATTACATCACTAGGAAGCAATTTTCAAATCTAAAAATTAGTCGCATATAGTTGCATGTGAAAATTGACATGGTATCAGAGCTTGGAATCTGAAGAGAATAGGATCATATTTAAGAGACATATCTGCTACAGTTGGTTGCAAATTTCTTGTTTTGTTTTCGGCGGGTCAAGATGGTGAATACATTGAATCTTGAGGACAGGTTGGATGGGGCAACAAACTTTTGGGCTTCGAAGGCTAGGGTTCTTCTCTTGTTGGAGGATAATGACCTCAAAGAGTATGTTGAGGATGCGGTCCGTAGCTGAATTGATCCAGCAGATTTGGCATTCTACAAGAAGAGGAAAGTGAAGGCCAAGCAAGTGTTGCTAGAATCCGTGAAGGATCACTTGATTCCTCACATTGTTGAGAAGACATCTTCCAAGGATATGTATGATGCTCTCGTAGGTCTATACCAAAATGGGAATATATGAAAGAAGTTGCATTTGAAGCATTAGCTTCAAGTTTTCAAGATGTTCTGTGAGGGCATGGTTGTGAACTATCTTATGAAGATTACACGGATTCAAGATCATCTTGTGGCCATCGGTGATAAGGTGGAGGATGTTGAGTTGGTGAATGTGGCATTGAGAGGCCTTCCTAATTTTTGGGAACCATTTGTGCAGGGGATCTGTGCGGGAGAGAAGTTGCCAGACTTTGATAGATTATGGATAGATTCTATCTAGGAGGAGACCCAGTTAGTGTCCAGGGATGATATGGATGGTATGATGAAGAGTACCAGTGATGAGAACCAGGTCCTTATAGTTCGCACTAGGAGAGGCAGAAGAGGTTCTCCTGCAAGAGGGGATTCTCCCAAGAGATAAGCATCTCCAGAGTTAATACGGAAGAGGGATCTTAGTAAGATTCAATGCTTTGAGTTCCATGAATTTGGTCATTATGCTTCACAGTGTCTACATCGGAGGGGAAGGGGAAGAAAGCAACATGCATCAACAATAGAGGTTGATGAGGTTTCAAACAAGTGCCAAAGGGAGATCTTGTTGATCTTATCCCTTTCAGGTACAGTCTCCATCAGAGGAATTTGGTTGGTGGATAGCAGAGCATATTTCCATATGACAGATGCATGAGAATTATTTGACACTTTCAAAGAAACTGGCTCAGGATTGTGTGTGGAGCTTGGCATGGGAACCAAGCATGCAGTACGAGGATCGGGTATAGTATCGTTCTGATTGAAGACATGTGAGGTTTTGAGGGTGTCAAATGTGTTATGGGTGCCAAAATTCGGGAGGAGTGTTCTCTCAATCTCGGAGATTGAGAAGAAGGGGTACCATGTATTATTTCGAAATGGATAGGTGTTATTTGTTCCCAAATGATCTAGCTTCATATCAGTAGTTGTTCTTAGATTTAGGGAGGGAAAATTTTGTAGGTTGAGGGGCCATCCTATGAGAGTCGTGGCCAGCAGTAGCAGAGAGACAAATGAGGAGGAGCAATTAACTCCACCAATGGTGAGGTAGGTGGCCCCACTAGTATCACGAGTTTAGAGGAAGCAGGTAGCTCCACCAGTGATGAGGTAGGTAGCCCCACCAATAGTGTCGGTTCAAAGGGAGCTAGAGTTTAGAGGGAGTCAGCCCTCAGGATCCAGGAGAGAGGAGCAGCCTCCCAAAACCATTCATAGGATATTAGACTTTAGAGGAGGTCAGCAAGTTCAAAGGGAGCAGATGGCTCTGGAGATTTTATAGACTCGAAAGGAGTTATGTTTTAGAGGGAGCATGCAGAATCAGAGGGAGATTGATCTTAGAGAGAGTTAGTTGAATCAGAGGGAGTTCCCCATCAGGTTCAGGTGGCAGAGAGGTATCTTCCAAGACTGGCAGGTAGGTGTCATGGGTTGAGGAGGCCAGACAAGAGGTTTAGAGGCAAGAGGCTTATAGGAGGTGTGTGCCCTCCATGGAGGATTTAGTTGTTTCAACAGGTTTTTCTACAGTGACAATGGATGTAGCCAATCAGGAGGAATGGAGAGTAGGATCTGCTTCGGCGATAGAGGGTACAGCTAATCAGTAGGATTGGAGTGTAGTTGTGGTAGAGGAGAGAGAGGGAGAAGCCAATCAGGAGGATTGGAGTGCAGTTGTGGTAGAGGAGAAAGAGTCACTCCCAGTGTGGCAGACAAAGGTACATCTAGATGATGGTGGATGGGATACCTCCCTCTCTAAGAGGGAGTGTTGTTTATTGTAGCTTCAGAAGGCATTCCCATAAGACGCCGAGATGTCAGGCATGTGGGAATCTTCGTTGGCACCATATTAGCCTTTCGTTTCAGTGAATTCAACCCTAGAATGAGGCTAGGGCCCCATTGAAAATTTGATGGTATTTGTGGGCTTGTGATGGGATGTCACATTCACAAAGAGGAATAAAATATTCCAATTAATTTTTGAGTTTAGAAGGGGTGCCTAAAATCACTCAATGGACTTGTATATAAAGGAGAAAGGTCATTGTGACATTAGCTCAATGTGGAAGAATGGAGTTAACATAAGTGTGTTGACACTTGTGCTAGGAGGATTGGCGATTTTAGCAAAGGGAAATTTTGTATGGTAGTGAATCTGGCCTAGGAGAGAGGGAGTTGCAGAGAGCGAATTGTATGGAGGTGTTCATATAAGTTTTTTGTACTTGTGCGTGGATTGCAGTGGATCGAATAGCACATATACACAGGTTGCAGGAGGGGAAATTGTGTATGTACACAGGTTACAGTGGGCACAGTTGCATAGATGTGGGTTGCAGTGGAGAAAAACATGTATTTATGTGGGTTTCCAATAAGGTGGATCACGTATAGAGTTCTCTGGGTAGTAGCAGGTCCGTCCATGCCGATAGGTGATGTCAGCAGGCCGTACAGGTGGTCTGCAGTAGATTTGTGGGAAAAAGATATTTCCAGAACAATTTTTGAGGTTTGGCCTTTCTAATTTGTATGGTTATTGGAGGACAAGTTTGTCCTCAATTTTTGGTGAAATTGTATTAGCTGAGAGGACGAGTTTTGTCCTCATATTTGGTGATATTTGCATTGACTGGGAGGGTTGGATTTTCCCTCAGGATTTCTAAATTTTATAAGGTTGCAGAACTGAAATATTGTGTCTTATATGTATTGATGATTCATCTATGATATTTTGTGTTTCTGCTACATATAATTTCAATCAATAAGTTTTAGTGTAAAATTGTTCAGTGAAAATAGATAGGGTTTTGTTGTTAGATCACTAGGAAGCAATTTTCAGATCTGAAAATTAGTCACATAGAGTTGCATGTGAAAATTGACATAATTCCTCATGAGATAGCCAACCCCATCAATGGGTAGGAAAATTATTTTGTAATCATTTCTAATGTAACATCTTCCAAACATTTGGCTATTGGCCTTTCCCTTTCTCATGCAAGGGAGAAATTGGGCTAGAGGGTACATTACATGTCAAAAACAAGGTAAAAGTAAGTTTTATCCCCTTCCCTTTTACCTTTTTACTCAATTTAACTTTGGAGGTCATTTTCACAAGTTTTCCCCTTTCCCCATGGCTTCCTAATATCTATGACATGATATTCATCCTCATTGAGTTATGAGTCCTTCCCTTGAATTCATTTCCTCGTCTTTTCATGAGTGCCTTAGCTTGAAACATATTAGTCCTTCCAAAATACCAATGTGTATGTAACATTATCATCATAAATCAATAGCATCATAACATGAAGTGCATCAATGGGTGTGATATTCAACAAATGTATAACAATATCAAAAACATCATCACAATGATTAATCATGATAACTCACCATCAAATATTACCAATGTTACATAGACATTAATAAGAATACTTAATGTTAATTAAATCATAAACAAGGAATCATCGATGCTTATCACTATCTAGGCAATCACACAGATGTTTAGTCTATTGTAAGCATTCCTTGATAGAAACAACAACAAGGTGAGGGTGAGTCCAGAACACCATATCCTATCTGTGAAATTAAATATCAATGCATGTATAACATAAAACATCATGTAATATATGGAAGGACACCATCCTAAATATAACATAAAACATCACGCAATATACATAAGGACATCATCCTAACTACATGTATAAGCCCTCTAATGACATATCAAGTAAGCATTGCTCATCATAATCCATCAAGGGTATAATCATGAAGTCACACATATGTATGATTGAAAGTAAAATATCAAACAAGGAAGCATCTAAGGGATGAGCATTCCAAAACCCTGTCCCTTGACTATTATCACAAGACACACAATGTCTAGCCAAAGGTAACTAGACAAAGAATTTCAATCCCACACTAGAGGAGTCATACCATGTAAATGAGGGGGGAACTAATCACATGTCATTAAATCATAATTCATCGTAAGTATATGCAATTCATCAACAACCAATCACCAAAGAAAAGTTGGTTATTAAGGGACACTTAGCCATTATCCACTGAGGGATGATACTCCTGAGCACAAGCTAGACCTTGACCTATCATCAACGATAATAATTAGTAAGGAGGCAATCATCCATAATCAACAATGAATATAAGGGTATAATTCACAACATCATTTTAGTAACCCAAGTACGTCAAGGGGTATTTTCATCCTTTGTCATTGGACATATCAAAGAAGGATAATGAATCCATTATAGAATCTCGCATCATAACTGCCATACTCTACGGAGTGTTATAGACTTTGTTATATACACTAATTCATCAAAGAAGACCATTTCTACAATTTTATTACAAAAGAATAACAAAAAATCTGAGGCCAATCACCTTAGTAAGCAATAATTTGAAGACCTCAACTAGATTATTCCTAACTAAAAAAACATGATTAGCCTTATATAGATCCTTGGAGTGTTTTGACGTTACATCCAAGGCCACAAGGCTCAAGTTTTTGTGTGGATATATCTCTTAGTCACTACTTTGAATCAAACTGAATTACATAGTAAATGGTCTAAATGGATCATGTGCATGAAAGAAGATGAACTAGGTACTAAACCAATGAAAATTGTAAAGGGAACAAGGTTCGTTGAATTGTTAACTTAATCCCATGCCATGGTCATAGCTAAACCATATCTATTAAAAGACTCGATTGCTACAAAGAGATGGCTAATGAAATTAAGTTGGCCGCCCAACCTTGGTATGAGCCCATTGTATATTTTTTTATCAATTGTCTTTGTTTACGAGACATGGATATAAAATCCAAGTGAACACTTTGTTTGCAAGTTGTTGGTATGTATTACAAGACCAAATCCCTTATAGAAGAATCATTGGTGCAGTGTTGTCCCATTGTCTTACTCTTGATCAATCCCAACTAGCAATTGAATAATGTCATGATGGGGTCTATGGAGGCCATTTTTAGCAAAAACCACTACAACCAAAGTTTTACATGCATATTATTATTGGCCTTCCCGCCCGGAAGATTCCCACGTATTGGTTTAAAATGTGAATCTTGCCAAGGCTTCATTAGAAAGAAAAAGTTAGTTTTTTATGCCCCTTAACCCCATCTAAGTGAAAGTCCTTTTCGTAAGATGTGTCATGGACTTCATTAGATCAATATCTCCATTTTCTAGTATTGGTTATATTTCTATCCTTACTATTACATATTACTCTACAAAGTGGGCAGAATTGGTACCTCTTAGGAAAATTAAGAAAGAATATGTGGTTGAATTCATTTAATTGAAAATCCTATCTTTCTTTAGAACCCCTTCTGATATCCTAGCAAATAACGGATCAACTTTTATATCAGATGTTATGCTTCATATTGGTGTCACTTGTCGCATCCAACTCTTCGCTCATTTACTTATTATCCCCAGGGTAATAGAATGGCCAAATCAACTAGTAAAAATCAGGTTGGATTCTTAAAAGAATAGTTAAAGATCACAAGCAAGATTGGTACATGAAACTAAACATTGCTTTGTAGGTTGATCAAATCACACCCAAGATGGCTATGGGATAAAGTCCCTACACTCTAGTGTATGTAAACCTTGTGATTCTATGTATTCACTTGAAAATTCCATCCTTAAGGTTGCTTATTGTTGAATCAGAAGATTATTTCTAGCCTTTACAACGTCATTTAGACACCCTAATAAAACTAGAGGAGGTTAGAAAATATGCATTCCAACACCTATAAATGAAGTAAGACATTGTCAAACAATAATTCGATAAAAGGGACACAATGGTAAATTACAAAATAGGGAATGTTGACCTTTTATTAGATAAGGTACATGAGGCCCCATCTAAACATTAAAAGTTTGATTCATTATGGTTGGGTCCATACACCATCTACGAGGTTTTAGAAACAAATGCATTGACATTAAAAACCTTAGATGGTGAACCTCTCTAATTTCTAATGAAAGGTCACCATCTCAAGTGCTTTTACACTTGAGAAACCTCATCCTGGCTTGTATTTATGTCACCTCAACTTTTCTTTATGCTTTTATATATCTTTCTTTATTTCATTTTTTCTCTTTTCACTTGTTTTATTTTAGTATTGGAAATAGTCCTCCTTGATTTCACTCACAGTTTTGGCCTTCTCATTTTAGTGCTATAGGTTGTATGTTTCTCCTTGAACTTTTGATTTGTTTGATTTCACCGTCAAAAGTAGCTTTCATGTTACTATATCATTGATTGAAAAAATATAAACCTTTTTTATGAGTGATTTTTCCATAGTAAGCCACTATTTGGTATCACCATGAATAGGATTGAGCTTGATAGTTAATAGGTCAAAGTAGATAAGTTAAAGTCTTAGGAAATTAGTATAAATGTTGTCTAGTAAAGTTTGAACCTTATGGCATGATGGTTAACATGGTTGCATGATTGTGACACTCCTCTTCCCATACTTGCGTTGTCACAATTCCCAAATAGTTGTGTTTGTCCATAGAGTATAATCGTTGGAGAGTTTTGAGATACTTTAGCACATGCTGCAAAGTTTTTTCATGTTTCATTTCTCCCTTGACTGATTGGTTTGATTACTAGTTTCCTTCTACTATGGATAATTGATTGAAAATAACTCTCATTTGCTTGTTTTGTGTCAATAATTTAAAGTATGCATGAAACTTTGTATTGTGCCAAAGTTCACCTTGAGCCTCAATTCTCACAATCAAGACATACACCAAGCGAGGGAATTAGGTCACTTGGGCCACATTACTAAAAAAATCCTGGGTCATTATTACTCTTCTTCCTTTCTTTGTGAACCTCAATAACAATTCCTAAGAATTATTACTCTTCTTCCTGGGCATTTCCCATCCAGTGCTAAGAATTTTGACCGAACAATTTGATTTGGGCTCAACATGGTATTTCAAATTTCTTATCTTCCCAAGGAATTAGGAGGGTTGCTCTAAGCATCCTTTCAAGCAACGATTTTAGTTAAACAAGACAATAGAATTTGTTGACATTATGGTTCTTACCTCATTAAATAGACTCAAAGGGACAAAGTGAGTGGTTATTTTAGGCTCATAGTGACTTATAAAACACTATAAAAGTTTCAATCATCAACATTAGTTCACTTTGATTTTAGTTGAAGATGGTTACATTGTTTAGGTTTCAGATTGGTTACACTTTTCTCACTGTGTTTGGGTTAGTATTGTTATTGATGTTCATATTGGTAATATTACATAGCCTACTATCACCCTCAATACATGCTCATGGCAGCCATTAAGGTCCTAGTTCCTAACAAGAGCTTTGTGCCATACAATTGGATTCAATATAGACCCATTTGGCTTGTTTCAGGCTCACAATATTTTGGCCTCTAGGGAGGCCATCCCTGACTTATTTTTCAAGTTCTAAAACCCTCCCAAATTAGCAAAGTGCATGTCTTGGCTAATCAAGTCATTTTTTATCAAATGTAAGCACAATTTGCAAACATTTTAATATTTACCCCTTTCATAGGTCACTAGGCCAACTCCATGTGAGCCAGGTCTTGCACAAAATATAA
>JASDQU010100726.1:599113-660198 GCA_032191745.1 Picea mariana | reverse complement strand
ATAGTCTCACTGGCCCTTAGCATCTAGGCTCCCCGGCCTAATCATCACATAAGCCTCCTGACTTATAATAACTTGTTTCACCAACCTATAAAACATATTTACAATTTCAACTGTGGCTCAGTCTTGGGGTATTACATATCTATCATCCACCCATTTTGAAACATCTTACTTTAGGTTTGAAGAGGATTTAAGCTTGTCGCCTCTATTAGAAGAATTAGCATCCATCAAGATGGAACCTTCTAACTTAAAATTGATGAGTTGTTGGGTTCCCTTAATATAGTTGTTTGATGTGTGTCAAACTTACCTAAGAACAAGCTTTGCAACCTTGAGAGAAGTACAAAGATCTTTGCATGACACAAAGGATTGAAACTTGGTAGCCTCAAAAATACAGAGAGCTCTATGCAAAAATAAGAGATAGAACTGAGAGAGAGACAAGAAAGATAATTATGCACAAGGCCTCCATCTTGGTGAAGCGAGTAGGCTATAGATCCCTCGATTATGGATCGGTAAGGCTGTCATTTCTTAATTGCATGTAATATGACCAAAATGTCCTTCTCGTAAATGGGATTAGGTAAGTTATTTTCTTTAAGTTGGAATATTTTGAAGGCAATGGGCCTTCCTTCTTTAAATAAAATTGAACCAATGTCATGCCCAAAGGTATTACACTCCATAATAAAGGACTCTTCCTCTTTTGGAATATTTTTTGTATAAACTAGGAATCAAACTGCCAGACCAACTTCACAAGGAGTAGATGAGGCCAAACCATATCCTAAAGACGAAAGAAAAATCAAATATCCCATGAGTGGTATATCTCCTTCTTCTTTTGGGAATATAGTTTATTGGGTTATAAACAAGGTAATCCCATGATGAGCTACCACCTCCACACTTCCCAATGTTGGGACCTTACAATGTACTTGAAGATCTAACAAAAAAAATTACCCATATGACATTGTGAGATTCCCTTAGGGCACCTTCTCGCTTTGACAATTTCTTTCATGTCTTGCAATCTCCTCCTATTCCATGACTAGAATTGAGATCTCCACCTTCCAAAGAAGTCCCATCTCAACCAAAGGAGGCATATGATGTCATTGACTTAGACCTGGGAGTTCCTCCCTTTTTATGTTCCAATGAAGATTTTTTATTTTGTGCTCCATAACTATGTTATAGACACATAAGCAAGGCATAATTTCATGCCTATTCAAGTTATGAGTAGGCTATCTCTTGAATGCATTAGTCCTTGTATTCAAGAATAATAGGTAATATCAACTATATCAAATAATTCTCCATTCCATTTAGCCAAGCTCCCAATGTGAGCATGCTCATACAAATGATCATAACTAATATACTTGAGTCATTTTGTATGCCTTTAGTGAGATAGTGATCCATCAAGGGTAAACAATGATGTTACTTCATGGAGGGAACCCACTTTACCTTACCTCATAAATGGATGGAAGTTACCATTAGGAGAGAACCCAAGCATTCATAGTAGGTTGTACTTATTCCTTACAAAAGTAGGCATGTGTCCTTCTAATATATGCGAACAAAGACCTATATTGTATTGTCTTATGAACATCTTTAGGATCCTCTTCCAAAGCAAGAGGAAATCATTTGGAGCATGGACTTTAATGGTGCCAAATTCAAGAAAGGTTATAGCATTAGAGTCCTTCTGTGTGGTCCCAAGGGGAAGGCCATTACTTTCTCTCTTTTTTTATAGTTCTCCAACACCAATAACATGGATAGATATGAAGGGTCAATTCAAGGTGTGCAAAAGGATTTATACTTAATAATTCAACATTTGTTGGTTAGCAGTATTTCAAAACTAGTTGTGAACCAGATTAGAGAGAAATATGTGGTTCGTAAACCTTGTCTCAAGCAATACTACTGAAAGGATAAGGAACTTATTGAGAAGTTTTTATCTTTCAGCATTCAAGCAATTACAAGATCCATGAACTACATGGCAGATACTTTGGCCCTAGTTGGATCATTCTTTATATCAAACTTATTATGGTACATTAATGATATCAAAGTGAAAGTCTTACATAGGTCTATATTACCCAATATTGTTGACATGTGGCCAATATTTAAATCTAACAAACAAATCTGTAGATTACTTCAAAACAACATGGAATTTGAAGTCTTGCATATCAATCATGAAGTAGAAGAGGAAGTCGGGGATATAATCTAGTTGAAAATTAATAAAGTTGTTGAATGTATGATTATACCAGGAGAGGGTGAATCAATATACAATAATTTTTACTTTAAGTGAGAATTCATCAACCATTAATTAATATTAAATGCATATAAACTCAAATCACAATACACAGAGTTTATTTGGAAACCCTTGTGGGAGAAAACCACAAAAACTTATCTTTATAAATGTATGTAGGCACCAACCTACTAGAGACACCAATGTCTTCAGTTGATCACCAACTCAACAAAATATTGTGTAGGAACCAACCTACTAGAGACATCAATCTCTTCAGTTGAGCACCAACTCAACAAGATAGTGTGTAGGCAATGTTATCGCACAAATTGTAGGTTGGGAAAATCCCAACCCAACCCACAATATGGCGAGAACTATGGGATATTATACCCTCTATCCCCTTAAATAAACCCTTCCCTCACTTTAGTGAAGTAGAAATCCTACACAAAGGGGGAATCTCGGGTGACCCTAGGGGGAAATGAGATGGAAAGTGGAGAGACAAAAGATGATACCCCTATAGTTCAATCTACGAGATGGAAGATGGCTTCGAAACAAGTCTTGGTGGTGGTTAATGGTTTCCAAATGCTTGAGTACATGCAGAAGATAGTTATGCATGCCTGAGACAAGAGAAAGACAAGTATACAATCACAATATTCCAATGGAAAAGAAAGTGAATCTTGCTGTCCTAAATTACAACAGTAAACAAATGTACATACCAGCAATGAAATCAATTAATTAATGCAGAAATAACCTTCAAAATTGTCAAATAATTATTGGAGAATGAAGCACTAAACTAATAGATAACTTTCCAATATTGAAGCACGAACTTTGATGGTGAAAGAGGGTTGTTAGATAGTGTTTTCAGAGATTTATTGTAACATCCAAGTGGTTTTAGAAAATATTTTCTACAGTAGCAAGTTCCAACCACAAAAATTAGCAATTAATCCGACAAAAAGTTAACCAATAAGCATTAGAATGATAGTAGTGGCTTACAAGCAAATTTCCATGGTTGAAATGCAAGTTAAAGTAAGAAATAAAGTATGTTTTGTTGCAACCCTAATGGTTGTAGCTTTTGATTGATTAGAAATCAAGAACTACTAGGCCAATTAAAACGCCCTAGTGGCTTTAGCAAGCTTAAGGCACCAAGAAAAGATTCCAACTTGAACAAGATCAATATCCCTCAAAATCATGTTTACCAATGCAAGTAATTTATTTCTCCAATGCAATAAATGATTAGTGCCTTGCCAAATGGGTGGTGAAGTCTTCGTGTATTAGGTTAGGCCTACTACTTCTGAAGGGATGTAATCCCTTTTACTTCCTTTAGCAAATAACCCTAACAAGGTTAAGTCTAGGGGGGTGTAATCCCTTTTACTCCTCCTAACAACATTTACAAAACCTTTTTCAACAAACAACAATGATGAAACTTGGTGGAGGGTATATTCCCTTATATTCCTCCAAGGATATAGCCAATAACAACCATGGAACAAGAAAGAAGAACTAACAAAATTGCAGAATTTTCTTACCAATTCCAAGAACATTCAAGACAAAACCCTAGTTACAAGAATTTTCATCACCATAGCAAGAGAAAGAGACTCCAATATATAGTGCACCACTTCACTCCACAAGACAATGATAAACCATAGCATGAGAGAGAGAGAGAGAGAGAGAGAGAGAGAGAGAGAGAATGATATTGCCCAAGAGGGGCACAAATTTCAGCCAAGTAGCTCTTCTCATGTGAGAGAGTTATGTTCAAATGAAATGAAATTGATCCTTATTTATACAAAACTCCTAAAACGTGTTTGTCCACATAAATTAGGATAAACCACAAAATAATGGAGCCATTCCCCCTTATTTTTCCCCTTTACGAAATAAATTCAAATTTAATTTTAAAAATGCACATAAGAAAGCCTAAAAGGTGACGTCAATTGTCTCTAGGGTGACGTTTTGACACTTTAGCAAGTCGTTGAGCAAATGGAGGATGTCTCTGGGCCTCCTAAGTCTCCTTCTTCATGTGTTAGACTCATATCTATGATGAAAAAGGTCTTCCTCCTCCAAAAAATCCAAGTGCCCATCAAAACAACATCATCACCACCAAAACCCTAGCCCTAGGGTGACTTCAAGCCCTCTAAAGTGAAATTTTAGCCTCCAAAGGAAAATTGTTGGGCTTTCAAGGGCTAGGTGAGATCCTCCAAGGTCTCTTCCTTTGCCTCCAAATACAATGTTCCTCTCTTATACTGCCCCAAGGTCTGGGCTATGGCATCCAACCGATGGGATTCATGCCCCAATGAAGGCCCAAGTTGGGCTTGTTCCTCCAAAACATCCACCTACAAGGTCCTGCAAAGACAGACAAGTATGCCCTCCAAGGATCTCAAGTCAAAGCATCATGGTAATTAAAATCACATTTAATATAAGAGTCACCTAAGGATGTACATAAAAAACTACCTCATCAAATTAAACAAGTGCTCAAAGACCCTATACAATTTGCTAAGTTTATGTATGGGAGGGTTGATAAGGTGACCTATTGGGTGAATCAGTCCTTAAGTCAAGAAGTGTTTTGTAACATTCCCGGCCATCCATGCCGGGCCATGCTACGCCAGAGAACTCTCTTGTTCTCTCTGCAGAACATACTGTAACACACCCAGCAACCAACTGAGCTATGCCACATTAATTTTTCTAACTGCATGCAACTAAAACATATGCACACAGAACACTTGCGGAAGCTTTACTTGTAAAACGTAAACAGACAAATATGTTTCGTAAATGCATGGATTCACACTGAAATAATAGTAACATAGACATGCATCATATACAGGAAATACCCATAAATAGACAGATAGTTATAATCATGCATAGAATAAACCCATAAAATTAAACAAGTAAATAACAATGCAGCATGTAAATTTATCACACAATTGACACTTTTCTTTGTCAGAATATCACCAACTGCGTGCAGACCTTCCACGAACCTCCCAGTCTTAGACCACACTGTTCATCACTCTCAACAGTGAGTCACCCTTGAGCTAGGACTAAACTCCACCCAGGTAAAGCGATTCCTAACCAGGCTAAAGGCTCATGGACAATAGGAAAGACTCTGTCACAGGTGCTCACTCAACTAAAATCCTATAGTCCCTCAATCCCCACATTCATGTCCCACCTAGGAAGTGTGCCCCTTCTCTGCTTAACGGTCCTTCGGCTGCCCCACTTCCTTTCCGAGATTCAGCAACTAGCCGGACAGGAAGTCTCAGAACACTGTAGCTGCATTTCAGCACCTTCAGGAAATCAATCCCTAGCAATTCTCTCACCCAGAGAATTTCTCACAAGCTTGACAACCTGCTTCTTCAATCCAGCTCCCAAGCTAACCAGACACACCAACACAAAATGGCTATGGATACAGGTTTAGGTACAGTCATGAGATATCAAGGATAGCTCAATGGGTGTGAATACTCATGGATGATTGACTGCCTGGCTGAATGATGGAAAACATGATAGGAAATGAACTAAGTCCCAACAATATGTATGCATGTCCCCAACTTGACACTTGTCATGTTGGGAGCTACTTTGGCCCACTTGTCCCAACTTTAGAACTTGGGATAAAATAATTATCCATACTTTATATTTAAGAAATATTAATATAATATTCATTTTTGGCTTAAGCTCCCTAGCTTAGCCTCTTTCCTTAACTTAGCCCCTCCCTTTCCCTAACCAGTGGAGTTTAGTCCCCCATCTCTTTTATCGTGGTCGGTCTGCACGCAGCGATGTATTTATATTAATTATGAGACGTACAAAAACAGGTGCACTGGCCTTTAACATCTAGGCTCTCCGGCCTAATAAAAACATAAGCATCCTAGCTTATAATAACTATCTCACCAGCCTATAAAACATAGCATATACACAAAGGCTCGCTGGCCTCACAATCGCGCGCACTTAAGTTGTTGCGTGGGGTATCTAGGAATGTGCACACTTCCTCCTTTACTGCGCAGTACATGTGCACACTATACCATGAAATGTTCATATAAAATGATGTCATACAACTCACCAGCTTAAGTACATTTTCATTTACATTTACAATTGGGTTCAGCCTTAGGGATATTACAATCCCCTCTCCTTATTTATGCACTATCCTCAGTGCATCATGTACCCATGTACAACAAAATTTCAAAAATCCCCAAAAAGATGCGAGTATTCTACTCGCATTGCATCCTCATGCTCCCAAGTAGCATCCTCGGGACGTTACCAGGTCCATTGGACCTATACAATCACTATGGCTTGGTTTCGGAGCTATTTGATTTTCTGATCCAGAATGCGTACCGGATGCACTTAAAAAGTGCCTTCTTGCTCCACCTGAATCACATTCCAATCAATAACATGATTAGCATCAGGTATATATTTCTTTAGCAATTATACATGGAATATATTATGAACAGACATAGATGTAGGAAATGCAATCATATAAGCAATTGGACCAATCCTCTCTAGGATTTCAAATGGCCCACAATAGCGAGATGCCAACTTTGAAAAGTTTCCCAACTTCGGGGAACTTCTGTTGGCCTTCACTTTCAAGAATACATGGTCTCCCACATTAAATTCCCTGTGATTTATGCCCTTATCAGCATAGATTTTATGCCTGTCTTGGGTAGCCTTTAAACTTTGCTTTATTTTTATCATTTTCTTCTCCATTTCTCTGAGCAAATATGGTCCAACCACTGCTTTGTTTGTTGGGTTATCCCGTCTTACTGGTGTGTTGCACCTTATGCAATAAAGTGCTTCAAATGGGCTAATCTTTAGAGATGCTTGGTACCCATTGTTATAAGAAAACTCTACCAAGTGTAGGTAGTCTTCCCATTTTGATGGTTTATCCATCACATACATTCTCAACATATCCTCAATCACTTGATTCACCCACTCTGTTTGTCCATCCAATTTTGGATGATAAGTTGTACTGAAATTCAAATTTGTTCCAAATCCATTAAATAATCCTTTCCAAAATTTTGAGGTAAATTTTGGATCTTTGTCAGACATAATTGTCTTGGGTATGCCATGTAATCTAGCAATTTATCTCATATAAACATCAGCAATGTTCCTTGCCTTGTGAGTGAGCTTAACTGGAACAAAATGGGCATCTTTAGTAAGCTTCTCCACCACCACCATGATAGAATCATGTTGCTTGTTTGTTCTAGGCAGTTTGGTAATGAAATCCATTGTTACAACTTCCCATTTCCACTCAAGAATGGGTAATGGCTGTAGCAAACCAGTTGGGTGTCTATGCTCAGCCTTTCCCTTTTGACATTCCAAACATCTGGCGATAAAATAAGCAACCTTTTTCTTCATGCCTAGCCAATAATATTGGCTCTTGACAACTGCAATAGTTTTATGATATCATGGGTGCCCAGCATAAGGCACATTATGCATTTCACTATATATCAGATTTTTCAATTCATTAGAATTTGGTACATAAACTATGCCCATGTACATGAGAATTTCATCATTATTTAGCTTGTATTCCTAAATTTTGTGTTGCAAAATACCTTGTTGTAATTTTGTCACTAATTCCTTGTAATGCAAATCTAATTTGGCAGCCTCTGTAATTCTTTCTTTCAAATCTGATTGGTACATGCTAATGGTTGTAGCATGCATTTCATGCACTCTTATGTTGAGTGCATCAACCACTTTGTTCTCTTTTCCCTTGATATGCTTTATATCAAAGTCATACTCACTTAAAAATTCTATCCATGTGCTTTGCCTAGCATTTAGAGTTGGTTGATCAAATAAATATTTCAGACCATTATGGTCTGTTCTTAGCTCAAACCTTTTCCCCATGAAGTAGTGTCTCCATTTCCTCAAGGCATGCACTATGGCTGCCAACTCCAAATCATGAGTGGCATGGTGTCTTTCATGATCCTTTAACTTCCTTGATTCATAACATATAACAAACCCATTTTGACTGCGGACTCCACCAGGTCCCTCTTTACATCCATCTGTGCATACAATGAAGTCTTCATTTGGGTCTGCAATCCTTAGTATTGGAGAACTTGTTAGTAACTGTTTCAAGTGTTGGAAACTCTTTTCACAATCCAATGTCCATTGAAACTTCACACCCTTTCTTTGCAAGGAAGTGATTGGGTGTGCAATCTTTGAGAATCCTTCAATAAATCTCCTGTAGTAGCCTGCAAGGCCCATGAATGATCTTACCTCTGTCGCATTCTTTGGCGCTGACCATTCTCTAATGGATTCTATCTTCTCAGGCTCCATTGTTATCCCATCCTTTGAAATGATGTGTCCCAAATAATGAATTTTCTTTTGATAAAATGAGCACTTTCTCAACTTGGCATACAACTGATGCTCCCTTAATACTTGCAACACCATTCTCAAATGATGCCCATGCTCTTCTTCTGACTTAGAGTATATAATAATGTCATCCAAAAAGACAATGAAAAACTTGTCTAAATATTCTCGGAAAACACCATTTATTAAGCACATGAAAACAACTAGTGCATTTGAAAAACCAAATGGCACCACTGTGAACTCATAATGACCATACCTTGTTATGAAGTCGGTCTTGTTTATATATTCCTCCTTAATCCTTACCTGATGATATCCTGACCTGAGATCTATCTTCGAAAATATCTTTGCATCCTTCAATTGATCAAAAAGATCATCAATCATTGGCAGAGGATACTTGTTCTTAATAGTCACTTTATTCAACTATTTGAAATCAATGCACAATGTTAAGGTTCCATCTTTCTTCTTCATGAACAAGACTGGGGCACCCCAAGGTGACACACTTGGGCTTATATACCCCTTCTTCAAAATCTCTTTAAGTTTCATTTGCAACTCCTTCAGCTCTGGTGTACTCATTCTGTAAGGTGTCTTTGACACTGGAGTTACTCCAGGCATTAAATTTATAGAGAACTCAATATCTCTCTTTGGGGGTAGTCTTGGTACCTCCTTGAACACATATTCAAATTCTTCCAAGATTGCATGATCTTCCAAATTTGGAACCTTATCTCTAGGTGTCTCTTCCTATTGTGTTGCAAATATTTGACACCCTTTCCTGTAACATTTCTTCGGCCGCAATGCTGAAATCTCTCTGATGGTTACTTCCCTGGGAATTCCCTGCACTCTCCTTAGTTTTTGTTCCTCATCCAAGCAAGTAAATGCTTTGTTATGACAGTCTAGGAGAGCATGATATTGGTCCAACCAATCCATCCCAATTAGACAGTCATAGGAACCTAAAGGTAAGATGTTCAAATCTGCCTTGGTTTTCAGTACATTCATGTCCATGAGGCATGACATAACCATCTCATTAACTTTTCTTTTGGCTCCTGTAGCCAGCTACACCAACCAAGATTTCCCATGCTTGCTTCTTGGAAAATGAAAACTTGCCACCATCTTAGGATCTATATAACTATGACTAGCTCCTAAATCAATTAAAATAGAAATGGTTTCATTGTTGATCATACCTTCCACCTCAATCATATGTGACTGACACTATGCTTTCTTGTTGTCTAGGGTTGCATAGATCCTTGGTACATTTCTTCCCATGTCCTCCATTGTTTCATCTTGTTGTACATTGTGAACAGTTCTCCCTTTTTAACCTTTGTGAGGACAATCTTTGTACATGTGATCTCCTTTACAACCCCAACATTGAATAGATGGTTGCCTTGACCATTGACCCCCTGTTTCAATTGTTTTGGGCTCTCTAGGAGCTTGTTGTCCCTGTGGATTATTTCTAAATAATGGTGTCTTAGATCCCTTCTTCCTCTGATTCATATTGAATTTCTTTTTGTCTTCCCAAGATTTTTGGAAAGTTGGCCTTGCTTTCTACTGATCATATAGGCATTTAGCTCGCCTTATGGTCTCTTCCAATGTCTTGGGATCATCATATTGTATTTTTTCACTGATGAATGATGGAAATCCACTCAAATACCTTTGAATCTTAACTGTCTCATCCTTGATGAAAGAGACATACTTCAGAAGTTCTAGAAACCTTCTCTCATATTCATCAATGGTCATACTCCCTAGCTTGAGTTCGAAGAACTCTTTCATTTTCTTGTCATAGTATCTTTTAGTCAAGTATTTCTTCTCAAAATACTTCTTGAATTCCCTCCAAGTGACACTTTTCTCTTTATTGTGTTGCACCTGCACAAGCTAATCCCACCACATGGATTCCTTTCCCTTGAGTTGATAGATCGAAATTCTACCTTCTGCATGAGAAGAATAATTATGCAATTGAAAATACTCTCTCATGCCCAGCATCCATGTTTCTGCATCTTCATCCTTTTTGTGCTCACCATCAAATGTAGGAGGTTTGATTTTGATCATTTCTCCTCGCAGTTCATCCACCCCAGACCTCTCATGCTTTCTGAAAGGGGATGGACTTGATTTTTTGTGTGATATATTATTGGAATTCCTCGCGGAGTGGTGGTGATGCCTGCTAACACTTATTTATTTTATTTTCTCATCATGAGACCTGTGATTTCCTGACTTGCTTGAGCCACTCTCCTTATCCAATTTCTTTTCTATTATGTTCAAGCTCTCCAATAACTTCATGTTGAAGTCATCCTATTGCTCCTTGGATTTCATAAGCCTTTCATTAACATCTTTATGGATTTGGACATCATTCTGCAAATCTTTAATGGTCTCTTCCATATTCATGTTTTCATCTCTTCCTTCTCCATGTCCATTGGAGTTTGTTCTTTAATGCCCAAATGGACATCCATCCCTCTTCTCTCATCTTGTTGACTGCAAGTCCCCTGTGCCTCTTCCATTCCTCTAGACTCTAAGTTGATCTTGATCTGATATATTCATTGTTAACTCTTTCCAACGCCTGCTCACATGCTCAATTCTGAGTCTGCAGCAGAAAGTTATGGTCATTTGAAATTTCCCCAATAAATTTTTTGTTCGAATTTCAACTTAGCGCAACTCTGCACTGTAAATATGCAATTTTGCGCCTACTCCATTGAAATTTCTGTATGATCTCAATTGGGTTTCTTCATGAACATATTATGGACATTTTTTTCAAGTTTCACCTTATTCTGGGTTCTAGGCTGCTAGTTACAGTCTGCTGAATTTATAGACCAATTTGTGTTTTTGGTCTCAAATGTTACAAGCACCTTATTTTCCATATTAAACACCTTTAACATGCCCAGAAATTTAATTCAACTTTGGGACTCTCTTCTATGGTTCAATAAATTTCCATTGACTACTCCTGCGCCTCAATCTGATTCCGGAACAGAATGTTATGGCCCTTTGAAGTTAGTTGGGTCATAAAATTTACCCTCCACTATTTGTGCTGTAACTTTCTAAAAAAATCTATGTTTCACGAACAGTTTACCCCATTAGAAAGATCTATCTGAGCTCTTTTATTTGAGCTACAAAGACATAGTGTACCTTTGGTGCACCTCTGTCTCGTGGTTTTTGAGTTGTTAAAAACGCTCTTAAGGCCCTCAAAAACGCACTGCAAAAAGATGGTGTTCAAATGATATAAAACGTCGTAGAAAATCGTTGATTTTCTGCTATTGTTTGCCCTCCAAACGAATTCGCGTGCACAAATTTAAACCTGTACACCCATATTTACCATGTGCAGCAACAAAACAAGGTAAAATGTGCTTCGCGCACCTTAAACCCACTGTGTATCACTTCTCCGTTGAGCCACTAACTTGCGCGCACTACTTTTATGCCGCGCGCCAATATCCACTGGGCGCAGTTTTTGTATTGCGCACTCATATCCATCGCGCATGGTTTTTGTACCGCGCACTGATATTTTGTGTGCATTTCACTCAACACGTTGCACCATGCCAGATTTTAGTACGTCTCCATTGCGCACCAAAACTCTGCGCGCACCATTAACAAAACTGTCGCGCGACAACATATACTCACATTGTGCGCCCAACTACCAAAATCCACTGCACTATGTCAATACGACATGCACCACATGTGCCATTATTATGAATGTCCACACTGTGCACACTTCTTATGTGTATGCACACTGCACAATGACAAATTTAGCGCGCACCCGCACACCAACATTTTTCCGCACGGTACCAAAATATAGCGCGTGCTCCGGCGTGCCAATATATTGTCGCACAATGTTGAATTTTACCTATCACAAGCTTTCCACTGCGCATCATGCATTTTTAGTGCGCCCACCTGTGCACATTCACCTTTATGCGCATCAAATCCTCGTGAATTTCGTTGCAGAAATTGGGGCTTTTTCCTAACTTTTCCCAGTTTACCATAGACATTCTGCAACCATGAAATTCATTCAATTTCACCCTGAAAACACCAATTCAACCTCTGCAACAACAAATCGTTGTGGGTTGACATTTCTGGAACGAATTTCCCCAAAATCAATTCACAAATTGAGAATTTTATTTATTAATCTCGCTCCAACTGTCATGGCTTCACTGTAACTTCAAATTCGACCAATTCCAAGTTTGAATTTTCTAGAACAGATATTAAATCAATAATATCTTACCACATGGCCGAATTTCTCAATTTCCCCATGAATTTACCAACCGAAATTGGGGATTTTCCCTATTTTTGTACCATATTGTAGCTGGACGTTTTGCAACTCGAAATTTGGCCACTTCGAAATAAATCCTCTGTGAAATTTCGCTTCAACTTAACTTGTTCAGCCCATCCAAGCTCAGTGTTGAAAATTGTATCTCTGATACCAATTTGTAACATCCCTGACCATCCATGCCTGGCCACGCTACGCCAGATAACTCTCTTGTTCTCTCTGTGGAACATATTGTAACACACCCAGCATCCAACTGAGCTATGCCACATAAATTTTTCTAACAGCATCCAATTAAAACATATGCACACAGAACACTTACGGAAGCTTTACATGCAAAACATAAACAGACAAATACGTTTGGTAAATGCATGGATTCACACTGAAATAATAGTAACATAGACATGTAGCATATACAAGAAATACCCATAAACATACAGACAGTTATAATCACGCATAGGATAAACCCATAAAATTAAACACATAAATAACAATGCAGCATGTAAATTTATCACATAATTGACACTTATCTTTGTGAGAATATCACCAACTGCGTCCAGACCTTCCATGAACCTCCCAGCCTTAGACCACACTATTCATCACTCTCAACAGTGAGTCACCCCCAAGCTGGGACTAAACTCCACCCGGGTAAAGGGATTCCTAACCAGGCTAAAGGCTCATGGACAACAGGAAAGACTCTGTCGTAGGTGCTCACTCAACTAACAACCTACAGTCCCTCATTCCCCACATACCTATCTCACCCAGGATTTATGCCCCTTCTCTGCTCAACAGTCCTTCGGCTGCCCCACTTCCTTTACGGGCTTCAGCAATAGGCCGCACAGGAAGTCTCAGAGCATTGTAGTTGCAGTTCGGCACCTTCAGGAAATCAATCCCCAACAATTCTCTCACCCAGAGAATTGCTCACGGGCCTGACAACCCGCTTCTTTCGTCCAACTCCCAAGCTAACTAGACACACCAACACAAATTGGCTATGGATACGGGTTCAGGTACATTCATGAGATACCAAGGATAGCTCAATGGGTGTGAATACTCATGGATGATTGACTATCTAGCTTAATGATGGAAGGAATGATGGAAAAGATTATAGGAAATGAACTAAGTCCCAACAATATGTATGCATGTTCCCAACTTGACACTTGTCATGTTGGGAGCTACTTTGGCCCACTTGTCCCAACTTTAGAACTTGGGATAAAATAATTATCCATACTTTATATTTAAGAAATATTAATATAATATTCCTTTTTGGCTTAAGCTCCCTAGCTTAGCCCCTTTCCTTAACTTAGGCCCTCCCTTTCCCTAACCAGTGGAGTTTAGTCCCCCATCCCTTTTATCGTGGTCGGTCTACGCGGAGCGATGTATTTATATTAATTATGAGACATGTACAAAAATAGGTGCACTAGCCTTTAACATCTAGGCTCTCCGGCCTAATCAAAACATAAGCATCCTAGCTTATAATAACTAGCTCACCAGCCTATAAAACATAGCATATACACAAAGGCTCGCTGGCCTCATAATTGTGCTTGCTCAAATTGTTGTGCGCAGTATCCAGGAATGTGCACACTTCCTCCTTTTACTGTGTAGTTCATTTGTGCACTATACCATGAAATGTGCATATAAATTGATGTCATACAAGTCACTAGCTTAAGTACATTTGCATTTACATTTACAATTGGGTTCGGCCTTAGGGATATTACAGTTTCCTAGATGGAAACCTCTCTAAGTAAGGTGGAAAATATGAAGTGGATGGGGTTAAGACCTTTGGGCATGGGGTTCATGACATACAAGGGTTTGTATTGTCTCATTTATGAGTGCCTTTGTAGAGGGTGTGTTGCACCTTCGTCTTCAATGCATATTTTTTCCAAGCCCATTTATTACCATTTGTTTTTTAAGATGTTTCCAGGTTGAAACCAAGGTGGGACTTCTACCTAAGCATGAAAAACATTGCCCACCTTGACTCTACTCCGGTCACATTATGCTTCCCCAAGTTGAAGACAATGTGTGGGACTTCTACTTAAGAATGAAAAACATTTCCCACACACACTTTACCTTGGTTGGAATTTTTATATTGTTATTTTTCATCGGTCCCATCAATTTCTTATGAGAGATATTTCATTTTCCTCAGAATCCCTAGGCGAGCATCTAGAAGGTTTATGATTGGATTTTATCTTTTTCCACCTACAAATATCTGGGCCTTCATCCCCTTCTTCCCATGAAATGAGGTACAATCCCTTCTTGGGTCAATACACCCGAAAATCCCAAAAGATAAGGAGATGAATAGGGGTAAAGTGTGAAAATGGGTAAGCATGATTGGGAATGCCACGATGACTCGTCAAGGATACCTCCCAGTAGAAAACCCATCCCTAAGGATGACCATTTACTAGGGCGCAATGTCAACCACCAAGGTGAAATAGACCAAAAAGAATAATTTCCAAGTAGACGTTCTATAATCAAAAGTATCTTTAAATGCAACATACGCAAATACCTGAAATATTAAAGTGACACTTACCACAATACATAACTTGCACCTCATGGAGCAAGACCCATCATCTTCCAGAAGCAATTTGATGTGGTTGATGCCATCGTCACAAGTCCAGGATGTGTGGTGGTGAAGTTGGTCTCTATCTGTGCATGTAGATGTTGTCAGTCATTTATATCTAGGTACTCCACGTCTGCAACATGAGGGCCTCGAGACATCATCTCCTTAGTTATCCCTAGAAATTGGGGATAACAGGCACCAACCTACTAGAGACACCAATCTCATCCGCTCAGCACCAACTCAATAAGACCTGTATAGGCACAAATCCAAGATCTTAATACATAGAGTACTTCTGACTTCACATGCATGCTTCAAACTTCATGTATTTCATAGCATAATCGTACCCTTGACTTTCATGCTCCAATGCCTCTCCTTGCTTCATACCCCAGACATAGCTTCAAACCCTAGTTAGATTTAGCCTTCATTCCCTAATGAACCTGATATTATCATCCCTAGAATATAATTCTAGACTGCAGCATCACAACCTCAAAACAATGCAGTTTGCAGCATCATAAATCTTAGTCCTTCACAGTGCACCCTTAAAACACCAAAAAAACTCCTCTTGTGCACCTTTAGACCCCAAGAATATTCCTTAGCTCCCCTTGCGCACCTAAGATGTCTTCTACGCACTTGTACTTGCTCTTCTTACTTGGATACTCTTCAAATGTGCACATATATCTTGTATTTCTAGTGTTTTTGTGTTCGCTTATGGCACAGACTTGTAAAATTACCTGGGTTGACCTATAATTTTTGGGTGGGTTGACATAACAGAATATTTCATATCTCCTCATTCCTATGGAGTTAGAGGGAGTGTCATATACCATTGTAAAAGTCTTGGAATAAAATTTCAATCATATATGTCCTATGATCCCATTTGAGCTAGGTATTTAGAGTAAAAATGAATTCAAAGATAGGGTATCCAAACTGAGCATCAAAAATCCAAAAACAATATTTCCAACAATATACATCTTACAATCTCTATCTTGGACATCTATAGTCTCCCCTTGTCTNGGTCAATTATGTAATACTCCCCCTGTCTGCAACTCTCCTTGTGTTTGCAATTCTTCCTCTATTTGCAACTTCTCCCCCTTTGATATCAATGGAAAAGGGATGGTCCCCTTGAGCTTGTGCTTCCCTTCACTAACAAGATGAGAGGGATATCAATCCTAGATTTTGTCTAAGGTATTTGAATGTGTCTCTGGGAAGGGGTTTGGTAAAAATATTTGCAACCTGATCTTTGGTGGAAATGTATTCCAACTTTTGTTTACTTGTCCATACAACATTTTCCTCCTTTGACTTCATTGAGAGTGTATACATTTCTCGGGGTTCTACTTGAATTTTCCATTAACCTTTCTAAACCCACTTTCCTTATCTCACATGCTTTAGAATGAAATGTGAGGTTGTAACCTTGATCACACATTTGACTGACACTTATAATATTGTGTTTTAACCCTTCCACATACAAGACATTTTGTGTTTTAGTCTTTCCATTATCAAGAGTAATGGTACCTTTTCCAAATATCCTTTGAGAAGCATTATCCCCAAAGGTAACTCTGCTTGATTTGTCTTCCTTTAGGGTGAGATATTTGTTTTGATCCCTTTTCATGTGTTTTGAACATCCACTATCAATGTACTATTGGTTTCCTTTGTCTTGAGCATACATTGCAAGTCCACATTTTTCCTTATTTGGTTCTTCTTGCTTTATTTTCCACACCTTTGTGTATTCTTCTCTATGCTTGGTAAGAACATCTTCTTCACTTTTTTTATTTAGGAGACTTTATTATGCTACTTCTACATTCATGTGATATGTGCCCATAATTATTTCACTTATAACATTCGACATTGTAATCAAGTAGGGGAGAAAATGAATTCTAGCTTTTGTTAGCAAACCCATGAAAACTTATGGTATTTTTTCTCACATAATCATCCTTTGAGGTCATGTACAGACCTTTATTTTTGTTTCTCACATGGTCACTTCTTGTATAAGCTCTACAATCTATTTCTTTATGGTCAAGGTAATTGCAAGAAAAACAATAGCCAAGGAAGAGATTTTAATACCGGGTTGTGAAAAGAATTCTTGGTGGAACAACTCTTCTAAACTCATTCTTGTTGTTCTTGTGAGAAGAATCAAGTTTTTGCTAGTCATTGTGTCCTTTCTTGTTATTACTTTCATTGTTGATGGATCCTTTCAGAATGTTACCATAACTATTAGGATTTTCTTCAGGAGTATTATAATTTTCATCGTAGCCAAGACCAGTCTTGATGAATGGTGACCTTTGGAAATTGAGGATCTCATTTAAAGTTTTAGTGCTCTTTTGAAACTTCAACTAAGCATTTTACATATTCATTTCCTTCTTTAATGAGTAAACTTCATACTCTAACTTCTCACAGGTTTCTTCCTTCTCTTTGAATTGACTTTTCACTACTTCTTCTATTCCTTTTGCTTCTTCTAGTTGAATCTTTAGGTTGATAATTAACTTCTTTGTTTCTTCAAGATCATGATCCTTCTTTTCATGTTTATTCAATTTATCCTGCTAATTTATATTATTTTTCCTAATCATGTCTATTTCTTCTAAGGAACTAACAAGTTCTACTTCAAGGTCATCTTGTTTTGAATCCATCTTTTCTTTTTTATTATATTCATTTTCTTCATCAGCATGCTTTGTCTCCATGGTTATGGAGAGATATTCTTCTTCTTCATCACTATCTTCCCTTTCTTCATATGGACACTTAGTAGCAAAATGTTCTATTCTACTACAATTAAAGCATTTGAAGGGTAGCTTACCTTTGTATTTTCCAGGTCCTCTTTTCATCTTTCTCACAAATTGTGCTTCTTCTGCATCTTATTCACAGCTGGAACAATCACCAGATCTATATTCATAAATGTTTTATTGCTTGTCCCAGATATTTTTAGTTGATGTACATTGCATTACCTTACCAGTCTAAGAATCTGATAGGCCACTCAAGATGACATCTATTTCTTTTGCATTGTTTTCACTTGACTCCTTCCTAGCTTCATCTATATAACCCACTATGACGGATTCCCATATACTAAACCTAAGGGTCATCAAATATGTATTCATTATTATACTCCATAATGCATAGTTTGTTCTATCGAACAAAGGATCCTTGCTTGTGGAGAGACCATCCTTACAATCTATGTGTGCTAGAGATTTTCCTTCCAATGGTTAAAATGTTTCTAAAGAAACCTGCTCTAATACCAATTGTTGAAATTACGCTTCTACTTAGAGGCAAGTGAATCAATATAAGATACTTTTTACTTTAAGTGAGCATTAATCAATCATTCATTAATAGTAAATGCATATAAATTCAAATCACAATACACAGAGTTTAATTTTGAAACCCTTGTGCGAGAAAACCACAAAAAAATATCTTTATAAATGTCTATAGGCACCAACCTATTGTTACAAAGCTTGTATCCACCAACCTACTAGAGAAACGAATCTCTTCAGCTAAGTACAAACTCAACAAGATATTGTGTAGGCACTGTTATCCCCATTTTGTGGATAACTAAGGAGATGATGTCTCGAGGCCCTCAGGTTGCAGATATGAAGTGTCTACATGATCTCGGTTCCCTTTGCATAGATGGAAAACCCACTCACCACCACAGATGGTCACAGGTTTACAAATAGCATCCACCACACCAATTGGCTTTTGGAAGGTAGTGGGCCTTGCTCCATGAGGTACAAGTCAGTATGATGGTGACCATCATTTCAATATTTAAGCCATTTGATTATGGTGTATCTAAGATTGTTCTAGATTTCATGATATGTGCTTGGACATTATGCCTTTTTCCTTTCTTCACCTTGGTGGTTGAAATTATGCCCTAGTAAGTGGTTTTCCTTGGGAATGGGTTTGCTAATTGGAACTCCCTTGATGAGCCATTGTATCGTTCTCAACCATACTTACCATTTTCCATCATTTTTCCCCTCCATTTCCTTATCGCTTGGGATTTTATCGTGTATTGACCCAAGAAGGGATTGTCCCTCATTCTATGGGAAGAAGGGGCTAAAGGCACAGAGGGGTTGGTGTTGGGTAAAATATAAAAGCCTTATATAAACCTTCCAGATGCTTATCCCAGGGATCACACAAGAAAGCAATGAAACGCTTATTTTTAAATAAAGGGGACCCACAATATAATAAAGAAACGCTTGAAAGGTTAGTTGAAGGATAGGAGGTCTCATCACGAGCCGACCTATCACATCCATGAATATCTAGTGGTATGACATTACCATCATCTGGTCACCAAACCAAGGTAATGGCTGTCAGTTGCATGGTTGGGAGAAAGGGGGTCTCATCACGAGTCGGCCTTCTCATTTCCATTAGGTGTTTGTGGGTAACATTGCCACCATCTGGTCACCATGCAAGGGCAGTGACCTTCAATCTCTCCTTATGTTATTATGAAATAAAATATAAAGAAAGAAAGATAAAAGGAAAATGATGGGCTTGGAAAAAGTACATTGCGGACGAAGGTACCACATACCCTATACAAAGGCACCCATGAATGACACACCATGACCCCTAGTATGTCATGAGCCCTATGCCCATTGAGTCTTGACCCCATCCACATCATACACTTTAAATGGCCTAGAGAGGGACCTCTTGGAGGCTCTCCTTGACCTAGGGAAAGATCTACCCAATAGGACACCTCGTCAACCCTCCCATACTTAAGCTTGACAAGTTGCATAGTGTCTTTGAGCTATTAATTGTTTGATAAGGTGATCTTTGATGCACATGCTTGGATGGCCTCTTTATTTATTGGATTAACTTATCATGATGTTATGACTTGAGATGCTTGGATGGAGTGTTCATTTGTCTTTGCTTCCATGGGGCTACAATGCCACAGGTTGGATGTCAAGGGCCCGCATGTCGAATGAGAGAGATCAAAATTGGAAGGCCTCAAACATTACTTGGACAACATAGTCTAGTCCCCAAATGCCAAATGTTTTGCCTAGGAGAGGCAAAACATCACTTCTAGAGACACGATGTCACATAGGGGGGTTAGGGATTGGTGGTGAGGTGCCACTCATTTACACTTGGAATTTTTGAGGAGAAGAGGATCTTCACCATGATGAGATCACTTATATGCTTGACACATGGCCTTTGGAGGCCCATCCATGCTTCTCCAACACCAACGACTTCCTCAAAGTTGAAAAATGTCCCCTAAAGGGTTCACGTCCTCCTAAATTAGGGTTTAATTTGTGCAAAAGATGAAATTTTAAGTGAATTGTTTAATATTATTTTGTTAAGGGGGAAATATTAGGGTTGTTGACCCCTAATATTTTTTTTTACTCTCTATTTTGTGAACAAGCTATGTTAGCTAAATTTTGTATAAATAGAGATCATAAGATCTCATTTTAAATCATAACTCTCCCTCTTGTGAGAGACTTGGTCTGAAATTTTCAGCCCCCTTCGCTCTTTTAGCTCTTGTGCACTTTTTTTATGGCTATTTTATGAATGGTTGATGGAGGAAGGACTAGCGGTAGCTTTGGATGATGGTTTCTAGCTCTTGTGGTGAATTGTCTTAGTATTTCTCCTGATCTTGGTATGGTTTTTACTCTCTTGCTATTATTTTATTCAAGTAAAGTATTGTTATGCTAGGAGCTAGGTGGGAAGTATAAGGGCATACACCCCCAACAACATACTCCCATTTCCCCAAATGTCGAATATCTGAACTTCTAAAGTCTTATCAGCAACTACGCACTAGGGGGTGATACATGGCGAAAATATGGAGATGACACATGGATCAATCTATGGGTGACACATGTTAAGCTCCAATTGGTACCACGGGTCTGTGAAAAACATGAAATAGGATGACATGTAGCACACTTAATATGGGTCCACATCACACTAGGTGAAGTCAGCATTACACGTCACTTCGGCTCTCCGGAACTTCGGGACTCTGGAATTCGGAGGACTTCTCAACATAACACAATAAATCTCCCCAACGTTGAACTTTTGAACTCCCAAACAATTGTGCATCACCCTAGGTGACGTCAGCATGCCACATCACTCCGACGCTCTGGGACTTCAGAAATTCGGGCATTGGAAGATTTTACACCAACATACTTTAAAAATCTCGAACGCCGAATTTCCAAACATACGCTATATGGAGACTCGAGGCTTCAGAGCTTCAGAACTTTAGCCTTCAGACAATCTCTCACCAGAAGACTTCAAAACTCGCGAACGTCAAACTTCTGAACTTTCGAATAATTTATCCCCCAGAACTTCGAGACTTTGGTGTTCCGAGACTTCGGAACTTCTGCACCAAAACAAATTTTCACCCATAATTCTCCCAAAGGCCGAATACTTGATAATATATAGACACGTGTCCCAGACAATGGATGGTACTGATTTACTCTCATACTTCAGAGCTTCGAGGCTTTGGGGAACTCTCAACAAACACTACAAATTTTTCGAACATCAAATTAGCGAATAATCGCTTATCTATGAACACATCCTCAAACACGAATAGTCGAGATTTACTCCAGAGTTCAGGACTTTGGGATATTTTCTTCCTAGCATCTTAAGGAATCGCTTCTCCTAGAGTATCGAACCTCTGAACTATCATGAAATCTATGACTCACACTCGCTTGTGCGCAAATCTAACGACTAGGATCTGATATTCTCCATTGTGCCTCACCTCCTTATCTGTGCTTGATCCAATAGCCCAAATCTATGCTTGGCCAAATCCAATGGTCAAGTACTCCTCCCAGTGATCTAAGCAATGAATTCCAAAGAAGTTGAGGGGTTAACCGTCGTGCTCCTTTTCCAAATCAAACGGTTGTGAAGGATTCATACCTTTCCCAATAGATCTCGTCCATTCTCCTTCTCACAAGGAGATTTCTCTTCTTTTGGGAACATAAGAAATCACCTGCGCACTCCTTGCACTTCAAATTCGACCCATCTCAGGTAAGAATTTTCCTAAACATGTGTTAGTTACGAAATTTTCACCACTTGGTCGATTTCTTCAAATTTTCCAAGAATTTTAACAACAGAAATTGGGGATTTTCCCAATTCCACACAAGTGACTCAATCAACTTGCTCGACCCATCCAGGCTCAGTGTTGGAAACTAGAGCTCTGATAACAAGTTGTAACAAACCTAGCCATAGACCTGTTGGACTATGCCACACAGAAACTCTTGTGAAACTTAATATATTGTAACATACCCGGCCACCCAGGTTGGGTCATGCCACTTCATAAAAACAATAATTCCATCTGTGTGTGTGTGTGTGTGTGTGTGTGTGTGTGTGTGTGTGTGTGTGTGTGTGTGTGTGTGTGTGTGTGNCTGTGTGTGTGTGTATATAAATGAAAGTAGACAAACATATTTTGCAAATACATAGATTCATGCGGAAATAATAGTAAAAATATACATGCAGCATACACAGGAAAAACCCATAATCATAAACACATATATAAATACATGGCGTGTAAATTACACACAATTGATACTTATATTTTATAGAAGATCACCAACTGTGTGCATGCCTTCAACAATCCTCCCAGCCTTAGACCACACTGCTCAAAACTCTCAGCAGTGAGTCACCCCCGAGCTAGGACTAAACTCCACCTGGGTAAAGGGGATTTCTAACCAGGCAGAGGCAACACAGACAACATGAAGGATTATGTCTCAAGAGCCAACTCAAACTACTAGACTACAGTCTCTCATTCCCCACATGCATGTACCACCCTAGGAAGTGTGCCCCTTCTCTACTCAATAATCCTTCGGCTGCCCCACTTCCCTTCTAGGGCTTCAGCAACATGTCAGACAGGAAGTCTCATATCACTATAGCTACAGTTGGGCTCCCTTAGGAAATCACTTTCCCAGCAATTCACTCACCTAGAGAGAGTTTCTCACGGGCCTGACAACCTGCCTCTTTTATCCCATGGGCCTAACAACCCACCTCTTCAATCCCACGAGCTTGACAACCCATTTCTTCAGTTCAGTGCTTAAGTCGACAAGTTACAGGTAATGGTGAATACAGTAGCAGCATTCAGCTAAGGCATGGGTGATGGAAGTAACAACATTCAGGGCATGGAACAGATGATGGCAGCAATGACGCTCAGATGAGGAACAGTATGGCTCAGTTAAGGTACATGTGCATTGATCGTGATAGAGAGGTACCACGTACAGCTCCAGGAATGCATGCAAGAGCGTGAGGTCAAAATGTTGGAGTGAATGGAAAATGGCTTGTGTGTGCAGAATCGTGAAATGCACTGGTGAATGGGAAGAATGGGAAAATGTATTAATTTTCCCCACATATATCTACATGCACCCTTGATGACACATGGATCTTAGGGATCTTTTTTCTCTCCACTTGGGATTCATTCTCTTTCCCATAATAACTTAAGATAAAATATTTATCCTCACCATAGGATTTAGGAATAATATTATAATATTCCCTTGGAGATAAGCCCTCTAGTTTATCCCCTTTCCTAGGCTCTTAGCCCTCCCTTTCCCTTCCTAGTGGAGTTTAGTCACCCATACTCTTTTATCATGGTTGGTCTACATGCAGCGATGTATTAATGATATGAGTGTTTACATATACAAAAATAGGCTCATTGGCCCTTAGCATCTAGGCTCCCCGACCTAATCATCACATAAGCCTCTTGACTTATGATAACCTATTTCACCAACCTATAAAAAATATTTACAATTTCAACTAGGGTTCGGTCTTGGGGTATTACATATATATCATCCACCCATTTTGAGACATCTTACTTTAGGTTTGAAGAGAATTTGGGCTTGTCGCCTCTATTAATAATTGAATGGCCATAAGTATATAAGAGTAAAACTATCTCTCACAAGGAGATATTTAAAATAATTAGCATCCATGAAGATGGAACCTCCTAACTTAAAATTGATGAGTTGTTGGGTTCCCTTAATATAGTTGTTTGATGTGCGTCGAACTTACCCAAGAATAAGATTTGTAACCTTGAGAGAAGTACAAAGAACTTTGCATGATACAAAGGATTGAAACTTGATAGCCTCAAAAATACAAAGAGCTCTATGAAAAACTCAGAGATAGAACTGAGAGAGAGACAAGAAAGATAATTATGCACAAGGCCTCCATCTTGGTGAAGCGAGTAGGCTATTGATCCCTCTATTACAGATCAATAAGGCTATCATTTCTTAATTGCATGTAATATGACCAAAATGTCCTTCTCATAAATGGGTTTAGGTAAGTTCTTTTCTTTAATTTGAAATATTTTGAAGGCAATGGGCCTTCCTTCCTTAAATAAAATTGAACCAATGCCATGCCCAGAGGTATCACACTCCATAATAAAGGACTCTTCCTCTTTTGGAATTTTTTTTGTATAAACTAGGAATCAAACTGCTAGACCAACTTCACAAGTAGTGGATGAGGCCAAACCAGATCCTAAAGACAAAAGCAAAATCAAATCTCCCATGAGTGGTGTATCTCCTTCTTCTTTGGGGAATATAGTTTATTGGGTTCTAAACAAGGTAATCCCATGTAATGAGCTACCACCTCAACACTTCCCAATGTTGGGACCTTACAATGTACTTGAAGATCTAGCAAAACATTTTACCCATATGACATTGTGAGATGCCCTTAGGAAACCTTCTCGTTTTGATAATTTCTTTCATGTCTTGCAATATCCTCCTATTCCATGACTAGACTTGAGATCTCCACCTTCCAAATAAGTCCCATATCAACCAAAGGAGGCATATGATGTCATTGACTTAGACCTGGGAGTTCCTCCTTTTTTATGTTCCAATGAAGATTTTTTACTTTATGCTCCATAACTATGTTATAGAAACATAAGCAAGGCATAATGTCATGCTTATTCAAGTTATGAGTAGGCTATCTCTTGAATGCATTAGTCCTTGGATTCAAGAATAATAGGTAATATCAATTATATCAAATAATTCTCCATTCCATTTAGCCAAGCTCCCAATGTGAGCATGCTCATACAAATGATCATAACTAATATACTTGATGCATTTGGTATGCCTTTAGTGATATAGTGGTCCATCAAGGGTAAACAAGGATGTCACTTCATGGAGGGAACCCACTTTACCTTACCTCATAAATGGGTGGAAGTTACCATTAGGAGAGAACCCAAGCATTCAAAGTAGGTTGTACATATTCCTTACAAAAGTAGGCATTTGTCCTTCCAATATATGCGAACAAAGACCTATATTGTATTGTCTTAGGAACATCTTTAGGTTCCTCTTCCAAAGCAAGAGGAAATCATTTGGAGCATGGACTTTAATGGTGCCAAATTCAAGAAAGGTTCTAGCATCAGATTCCTTTTGTGTGATCCCAAGGGGAAGGCCATTACTTTCTCTCTTTTTTACAGTTCCCCAACACCAATAACGTGGATGGATATGAAGGGTCAGTTCAAGGTGTGCAAAAGGATTTATACTTAAGAATTCACCATTTGTTGGTTAGCAATATTTCAAAACTAGTTGTGAACTAGATTAGAGAGAAATATGTGGTTCATAAACCTTGTCTCAAGCAATACTACTGAAAGGATAAGGAACTTATTGAGAAGTTTTTACCTTTCAACATTCAAGCAATTACAAGAGCCATGAACTACATGGTAGATACTTTGGCCCTAGTTGGATCATTATTTATATCAAACTTCTTATGGTACATTAACGATATCAAAGTGCAAGTCTTACATAGGCCTATATTACTTAATATTGTTGATGCGTGGCCAATCTTTATTGTTGACGCGTGGCCAATCTTTATCCTAACTTTAGAACTCAGGATAAAATAATTATCCATACTTTATATTTAAGAAATATTAATATAATATTCCTTTTTGGCTTAAGCTCCCTAGCTTAGCCCCTTTCCTTAACTTAGCCCCTCCCTTTCCCTAACCAGTGGATTTTAGTCCCCCATCTCTTTTATCATGGTCGGTCTGTGCGCAACGATGTATTTATATTAATTATGAGACATGTACAAAAACAGGCGCACTGGCCTTTAACATCTAGGCTCTCCATCCTAATCAAAACATAAGAATCCTAGCTTATAATAACTGGTTCACCAGCCTATAAAACATAGCATATACACAAAGGCTTGCTGGCCTCACAATCGTGCGCACTCAAGTTGTTGCGCACGATATCCAGGAATGTGCACACTTCCTCCTTTTACTGTGCAGTACACGCGCACACTATACCATGAAATGTGCATATAAAATGATGTCATACAGCTCACCAACTTAAGTACATTTTCATTTACATTTACAATTGGGTTCGGCCTTAGGGATATTACAGTTTCCTAGGCGGAAACCTCTCTAAGTCATGTGGAAAAGATGAAGTGGATGGGGAGTTAAGACCTTTGGGCATGGGGTTCATGACATACAAGGACCATACCAGGTCCATTGGACCTTTACAAGCCCTATGGCTTGGTTCCGGAGCTGTTTGATTTTCCGATCCAGAATGTGTACCGGATGCACTTGAAAAGTGCCTTCTTACTCCACCTGAATCACATTCCAATCAATAACATGATTAGCATCAGGTACATATATTGCTTTAGCAATGATACATGGAATACATTATGAACAAACATAGATGTAGGCAATGCAATCATATAAGCAACTGGACCAATCCTCTCTAGGATTTCAAATGGCCCACAATAGCGAGCTGCCAACTTTGAACAATTTCCCAACTTCAGGGAACTTTTGTTGGCCTTCACTTTCAAAAATACATGGTCTCCCACATTAAATTCCCTATGAGTTCTACCCTTATCAGCATAGCTTTTATGTCTATCTTGGGAAGCCTTTAAACTTTGCTTTATTTTTATCATTTGCTCCTCCATTTCCCTGAGCACATCTTGTCCAACCACTTCTATGTCTGTTAGGTTATCCTAGCTTACTTGTGTGTTTCACTTTCTTCCATAAAGTGCTTCAAATGGGCTCATCTTTAGAGATGCTTGGTACCCATTGTTATAAGCAAACTCTACCAAGTGCAGGTAGTCTTCCCATTTTGATGGTTTATCCATCACATACATTCTCAACATATCCTCAATCACTTGATTCACCCTCTCTGTTTGTCCATCCAATTATGGATGATAAGGTGTACTAAAATTCAAATTTGTTCCAAATCCATTAAATAATCCTTTCCAAAATTTTGAGGTAATTTTTGGATCTTTGTCAGACACAATTATCTTGGGTATGCCATGTAATCTAGCAATTTATCTCATATAAACATCAACAATGTTTGTTGCCTTGTGAGTGAGCTTAACTGGAACAAAATGGGTATCTTTAGTAAGCTTATCCACCACCACCATGATAGAATCATGTTGCTTGTTTGTTCTGGTCAGTTTGGTAATGAAATCCATTGTTCAACTTCCCATTTCCACTCAGGAATGGGTAATGGTTGTAGCAAACTAGCTGGGTGTCTATGCTTAGCCTTTACCTTTTGACATTCCAAACATCTGGCAATAAAATCAGCAACCTCTTTCTTCATGCCTGGCCAATAATATTGGCTCTTGACAGCTGCAATAGTTTTCTGATATCATGGGTGCCCAACATAAGGCACATTATGCATTTCACTCAATATCAGATTTTTCAATTCATTAGAATTTGGTACATAAACTCTGCCCCCTATACATGATAATTTCATCATTATTTAGCTTGTATTCCTCAATTTTCTGCTACAAAATACCTTACTGTAATTTTGTCACTAATTCCTTGTAATGCAAATCTAATTTGGCAACCTCTGTAATTATGTCTTTCAAATATGATTGGTACATGCTAATGGTTGTAGCATGCATTTCATGCACTCTTCTGTTGAGTGCTTCAACCAATTTGTTCTCTTTTCCCTTGATATGATTTATATCAAAGTCATACTCACTTAAAAATTCTAACCATCTGCTTTGCCTAGCATTTAGAGTTGGTTGATCAAATAAATATTTCAGACCGTTATGGTCTGCTCTTAGCTCAAACATTTTCCCCATGAGGTAGTGTCTCCATTTCCTCAATGCATGCACTATGGCTGCCAACTCCAAATCATGAGTGGCATAGTGTCTTTCATGATCCTTTAACTTCCTTGATTCATAACATATAACAAACCCATTTTGACTAAGGACTCCACCAAGTCCCTCTTTACATGCATCTGTGCATACAATGAAGTCTTCATTTGGGTCTGCAATCCTTAGTATTGGAGCACTTGTTAGTAACTATTTCAAGTGTTGGAAACTCTTTTCACAATCCAATGTCCACTTAAACTTCACACCCTTTCTTTGCAAGGAAGTGATTGGGTGTGCAATCTTTGGGAATCCTTCAATAAATCTCCTATAGTAGCCTACAAAGCCCATGGATGATCTTACCTTTGTCACATTCTTTGGCGCTGACCATTCTCTAATGGATTCTATCTTCTCATGATCCACTCCTATCCCATCCTTTGAAATGATGTGCCCCAAATAATGAATTTTCTTTTGATTAAATGAGCACTTGCTCAACTTGGCATACAACTGATGCTCCCTTAATACTTGCAACACCATTCTCAAATGATGTTCATTCTCTTCTTCTAGCTTAGAGTATATAAGAATGCCATCCAAAAAGACAATGACAAACTTGTCTTAATATTCTCGGAAAACACCATTTATTAAGCACATGAAAACAACTGGTGCATTTGACAACCCAAATGGACCCACTGTGAACTCATAATGACCATACCTTGTTCTAAAGGAGGTCTTGTTGATATCTTCCTCCTTAATCCTTACCTGGTGGTATCCTGACCTGATATCTATCTTTGAAAATATCTTTGCATCCTTCAATTGATCAAAAAGATCATCAATCCTTGGCAGAGGATACTTGTTCTTAACACTCACTTTATTCAACTATTTTAAATCAATGCACAATCTTAAGGTTCCATATTTCTTCTTCACGAACAAGACTAGGGCACCCCAAGGTGGCACACTTGGGCGTATATACCCCTTCTTCAGATGATCTTCAAGTTACATTTTCAACTCCTTCAGCTCTGGTGTACTCATTCTGTAAGGATTATTTGACACTGGAGCTGCTCCAGGCATTAAATTTATAGATAACTCAATATCTCTCTTTGGGGGTAGTCCTGGTACCTTTTTGAACACATCTTCAAATTCTTCCAAGACTGCATGATCTTCCAAATTTGGCACCTTATCTCTAGGTGTCTCTTCCATTTGCGCTACAAAAATTTGACACCCTTTCATGTAACATTTCTTTAGTTGCAATGATGAAATCTCTCTAATGGTTACTTCCCTGGGAATTCCCTGCACTCTCCTTAGTTTCCCTTCCTTATCCAAGCAAGTAAATGCTTTGTTATGACAGTCTAGGAGAGCATGATGTTGGTCCAACCAATCCATCCCAATTAGATAGTCATAGGAGCCTAAAGGTAAGATGTTCAAATCTACCTTGGTGTTCAGTCCATTCATGTCCATGAGGTAGGACATAACCATCTCATTAACTTTTCTTTTGGCTCATGTAGCCAGCTACACCAACCAAGATTTCCCATGCTTGCTTCTTGGCAAATGCAAACTTTCCACCATCTTAGGATCTATATAACTATGACTATCTCCTGAATCAATTAAAATAGCAATGGTTTGGTTATTGATCATACCTTCCACCTCAATCATATGTGACTGATATTCTGCTTGCTTGTTGTCCAAGGCTGCATAGATCCTTGGTAAATTTCTTCCCATGTCCTCCACTGTTACAGCTTGTTGTACATTGTGAACAGTTCTCCCTTTTTCACCTCTATGAGGACAATATCTGTACATGTGATCTCCTTTAAAACCCCAACATTGAATAGGTGGATACCTTGGCCTTTGACCCCCTGTTTCAATTGTTTTGGGCTCTCTAGGAGCTTGTTGTCCCTGTGGATTATTTCTGAAGAATGGTGGCTTAGATCCCTTCTTCCTCTGATCCATCTTGAATTTATTTTTGTCTTCCCAATATTTTTGGCAAGTTGGCCTTGCTTTCTTCTGATCATATAAGCATTGAGCTCACCTTATGGTCTCTCGCAATGTCTTGGGATCATCATACTGTATTTTTTCACTGATGAACGATGGCAATCCACTCAAATACCTTTGAATCTTAACTGTCTCATCCTTGATGAAAGAGACATACTTCAGAAGTTCAAGAAACCTTCTCTCATTTTCATCAATGGTCATACTCCCCAGCTTGAGTTCGAAGAACTCTTTCATTTTCTTGTCATAGTATCTTTTAGTGAAGTATTTCTTCTCAAAATACTTCTTGAATTCCCTCCAAGTGACACTTTTCTCTTTAATGTGTTGCACCTGCACAAGCTGATCCCACCACATGGATGCCTTTCCCTAGAGTTGATAGATGGCAATTCTACCTTCTGCATGAGAAGAATAATTATGCAATTGAAAATACTTTATCATGCCCAACATCCATGTTTCTGCATCTTCATCCTTTTTTTGCTCACCATCAAATGTAGGAGGTTTGATTTTGTTCATTTCTCCTCGCAGTTCATCCACCCCAGACCTCTCATGCTTTCTGACAGGGGATGGACTTGAGCTTATGTGTGACATCTTATTGTAATTCCTCGAGGAGTGGTGGTGATGCCTGCTAACACTTCTTTCTTTTCTTTTCTCATCATGAGACTTGTGATTTCATGACTTGCTTGAGCCACTCTCCTTATCCAATTTCTTTTATATTATGTTCAAGCTCTCCAATAACTTCATGTTGAAGTCATCATGTTGCTCCTTGGCTTTCATAAGCCTTTCATTATCAGCTTTATGGATTTGGACATCCTTCTGCAAATTTTTAATGGTCTCTTCCATATTCATGTTTTCATCTCTTCCTTCTCCATGTCCATTGGAGTTTGTTCCTTCAATGCCCAAATGGACATCCATCCCTCTTCTCTCCTCTTGTTGATTGTAAGTCCCTTGTGCCTCTTCCATTCCTTTGGACTCTAAGATGATCTTGATCTGATCTATTTTTTGTTAACTCTTTCCAATGCCTTCTCACATGCTCAATTATGAGTCTGTAGCATAAAGTTATGGTCATTTGAAATTTCCCCAATAATTTTTTTGTTCGTTTTTCAACTTAGCGCAACTCTGCGCTGTAAATATGCAATTTTGCACCTACTCCATTGAAATTTTCGTATGAGCTCAATTAGGTTTCTGCATAAACATATTATGGACATTCTGTCCAAGTTTCACCTTATTCTGGGTTCTGGGATGCTAGTTACAGTCTGCGGAAGTTCTAGGCCAATATGTGTTTTTGGTCTAGAATGTTATAGGCACCTTATTTTCCGTATTAAACACCTTTCACATGCCCAAAAATTTAATTCCACTATGAGACTGTCTTCTATGGTTCAATATATTTCCATTGACTGCTCCTACGCCTCAATCCGATTCCGGAGAAGAAGTTTATGGCCCTTTGGAGTTAGTTGGGTCATAAAATTTACCCTCCAGTGTTTGTGTTGTAACTTTCTCAAAAAAGCTCTGTTTGACGAACAGTTTACACCATTAGAAAGATCTATCCGAGATCTTTTATTTGAGCTACAAAAACATATTATATCATTGGCACGCCTTTGTCTCATGGTTTTTGAGTTGTTAAAAATGCTCTTAAGGTCCTCAAAAACAAACTGCAAAAAGATGGTGTTCAAATGATATTAAACATCGTAGAAAATCGTTGATTTTCTGTTATTGTTCTCCCTCCAAACGACTTCGCGCGCACAAATTTAAGCCTGTACACCCATATTTAACATGTGCAACAATAACACAAATTAAATCTTGCTTCGCACACGTTAAACCCACTGTGTATCACTTGCCCGCCGCGCACTACTTTTATTTCGGGCTCCAATATCCACTGCGCGCAGTTTTTGTACTACGCGCTGGTATCCACCGCGTGCATTTTTTGTACCGCGCATTGATATTCCGTGCGCATTTCACTCAACGCACTGCACCATGCCAGAGTTTAGTATGTCTCCACTGTGCACCAAAACTCAGCATGCACCATTAACAAAACTGTCGCCCGACAACATATACTCACATTGTGCGCGCATCTACCAAACTCCACTGCACTATGCCAATATTGTGCGCACCACGCGTGCCATTATTATGAATGTACACACCACGCACACTTTTTATGCGTATGCACACTGCGCAATTCCAAATTTAGCGCACGCACATGCACACCAACATTTTTCCGCACAGCGCCAAAATTTAGCGCGCGCACCAGAAAAACACTATTTTTCTGTGAGGTACCAAAATTTAACGCGCACACCCGCACACTAACATTTTTCCGCATGGCACTGGAATTTAGCATGCGTATCATCATGCCAATATCTTTCCGTGCAGTGCCAAATTTTACCTATAACAAGATTTCCACTGCGCATCATGCATTTTTAGTGCGCCCACCTATGCACATTCACCTTTATGCGCATCAAATCCTCGTCAATTTTGTTGTAGAAATTTGGGCTTTTTCTTAACTTTTCCCAATTTACCATAAACATTCTACAACCATGAAATTTGTTCAATTTTGCCCCAAAAACACCAATTCGACCTCTGCAACAACAAATCGTTGAGGGTTGACAATCTGGAACGAATTTCCCCAAAATCAATTCATAAATTGAGAATTTTATTTATTAATCTCGCTCCAACTGTCATGGCTTCACTGTAACTTCAAATTCGACCAATTCCAAGTTTGAATTTGCTATAACAGATATTAAATCAATAATATCTTACCACATGGCCGAATTTCTCAATTTCCCCATGAATTTACCAACCGAAATTGGGGCTTTTTCCCAATTTTTGTACCACAATGTAGCTAGACGTTCTGCAACTCGAAATTTGGCAACTTCGAAATAAATCCTCTGTGAAATTTCACTTCAACTTAACTTGTTCGGCCCATCTAGGCTCAATGTTGAAAATTATAGCTCTGATACCAATTTGTAACATCCCCGGCCATCCATGCCAGGCCACGTTACGCCAAAGAACTCTCTTGTTCTCTCTGAAGAACATACTATAACAAACCCAAAAACCAACTGAGCTATGCCACATAATTTTTTCTAACTACATGCAATTAAAACATATGCACACAGAACACTTGCGGAATCTTTACATGTAAAACGTAAACAGACAAATACATTTCATAAATGCATGGATTCAGACTGAAATAACAGTAACATAGACATGCAGCATATACAGGAAATACCCATAAACATATAGACAGTTATAATCACACATAGGATAAACCCATAAAATTAAACACGTAAATGACAATGCAGCATGTAAATTTATCACACAATTGACACTTATCTTTGTGAGAATATCACCAACTGCATCCAGACCTTCCACGAACCTCCCTGCCTTAGACCACGTTGTTCATCACTCTCAACAGTGAGTCACCCCCGAGCTGGGAATAAACTTCACCTGGGTAAATGGATTCATAACCAGGCTAAAGGCTCATGGACAACAGGAAAGACTCTGTCACTGGTGCTCACTCAACTAACAACCTACAGTCCCTCATTCCCCACATGCCTGTCCCACCCAGGAAGTGTGCCCATTATCTTCTCAACAGTCCTTCGACTGCCCCACTTCCTTTCCGAGCTTCAGCAACAGGTCGGACAGGAAGTCCCAGACCACTGTAGCTGCAGTTCAGCAACTTCAGGAAATCAATCCCTGGAAATTCTCTCACTCAGAGAATTGCTCACGGACCTGACAACCCACTTCTTCAGCCCATCTCCCAAGCTAACCAGACACACCAACACAAAATGGCTATGGATACGGGTTCAGGTATAGTCATGAGATACCAAGGATAGCTCAATGGGTGTGAATACTCATGGATGATTGATTGCCTGGCTGAATGATGGAAGGAATGATGGAAAAAATGATAGGAAATGAACTAAGTCCCAACAATATGTATGCATGTCCCCAACTTGACACTTGTCATGTTGGGAGCTATTTTGGCCCACTTGTCTCAACTTTAGAACTTAGGATAAAATAATTATCCATACTTTATATTTAAGAAATATTAATATAATATTCCTTTTTGGCTTAAGCTCCCTAGCTTAGCCCCTTTCCTTAACTTAGCCCCTCCCTTTCCCTAAGTAGTGGATTTTAGTCCCCCGTCGCTTTTATCGTGGTCAGTTTGCGTGCAGTGATGTATTTATAATAATTATGAGACATGTACAAAAACAGGTGCACTAGCCTTTAACATCTAGGCTCTCCAGCCTAATCAAAACATAAGCATCCTAGCTTATAATAACTGGCTCACTAGCCTATAAAACATAGCATATACACAAAGGCTCGTTGGCCTCACAATCGTGCGCACTCAAGTTGTTTTGCGTGGTATCCAGGAATGTGCACATTTCCTCCTTTTACTGCGCAATACATGCACACACTATACCATGAAATGTGCATATAAAATGATAGCATACAGCTCACCAGCTTAAGTACATTTGCATTTACATTTACAATTGGGTTCGACCTTAGGGATATTATAGTGTCCTAAGCGGAAACCTCTCTAAGTCATGTGGAAAAGATGAAGTGGATGGGGGGTTAAGACCTTTGGGCATGGGGTTCATGACATACAAGGGTTTGTATTGTCTCATTTATGAGTTCCTTTGTAGAGGGTGTGTTGCACCTTTGTCTTCAATGCATATTTTTTCCAAGCCAATTTATTACCATTTGTTTTTTAAGATCTTTCCAGGTTGAATCCAAGGTGGGACTTCTACCTAAGCATGAAAAACATTGCCCACCTTGACTCTACTCCGGTCACATTATGCTTCCCCAAGTTGAAGACAATGTGTGGGACTTCTACCTAAGAATGAAAAACATTTCCCACTCACGCTCTACCTTGGTTGGAATTTTTATATTGTTATTTTTCATGGGTCCCATAAATTTCTTACGAGAGACATTTTATTTTCCTCGGGATCCCTGGGCGAGCATCTATAAGGTTTATGATTGGATTTTATCTTTTTCCACCTACAAAGCTCTGGGCCTTCATCCCCTTCTTCCCATGAAATGAGGTACAATCCCTTCTTGGGTCAAAAAAACCGAAAATCCCAAAACACAAGGAGATGAATAAGGGGTGAAGTGTGAAAAATGGTCAGCGTGATTGGGAATGGCACGATGACTCGTCAAGGAGACCTCCCAGTAGAAAACCCATCCCTAATGGTGACCACTTACTAGGGCACAATGTCAACCACCAAGGTGAAATAGACCAAAAAGCATAATTTCCAAGTAGATGTTCTATAATCAAAAGTATCTTTAAACGCAACATATGCAAATGCCTGAAATATTAAAGTGACACTTACCACAATACCTAACTTGTACCTCGTGGAGCAAGAACCATCATCTTCCGGAAGCAATTTGATGTGGTTGATGCCATCGTCACAAGTCCAGGATGTGTGGTGGTGAAGTGGGTCTCTGTCTGTGCATGTAGATGTTGCCAGTCATTTATCTCTCAGTACTCCATGTCTGCAACCTGAGGACCTTGAGACATCATCTCCTTAGTTATCCCTAGAAATTGGGGATAGCAGGCACCAACCTACTAGAGACACCAATCTCATCCGCTGAGCACCAACTCAATAAGACCAATATAGGCACCAATCCAAGATCTTCATACATAGAGTACTTCTGATTTCACATGCATGCTTCATACTTCATGTATTTCATAGCATAACCATACCCTTAACTTTCATGCTCCAATGCCTCTCCTTGCTTCATACCCCAGACATAGCTTCAAACCCTAGTTAGATTTAGCCTCCATTCCCTAACGAACCTGATATTATCATTCCTAGAATATAATTCTAGACTGCATCATCACAACCTCAAAACAATGCAGTTTGTAGCACCAAAGATCTTAATCCTTCATAGTGCACCCTTGAAAATCCAAGAAAACTCCTCTTGTGCACCTTTAGACCTCAAGAATATTCCCTAGCTCCCTTGTGCACCTAAAATCTATTATATGCACTTGTACTTGCTCTTCTTGCTTGGATACTCTTCAAATGTGCACATTTATCCTGTATTTATAGTGTTTTTGTGTTCGCTTATGGCACAGACTTGTAAAATTACCTAGGTTGACCTATACTTTTTGGGTGGGTTGACCTAACAGAATATTTCATATCTCCTCATTCCTATGGAGTTAGAGGGAGTGTCATATACCGTTGTAAATGTCTCGGAATAAAATTTCAATCATATATGTTCGATGATCCCATTTGAGCTAGGTATTTAGAGTAAAAAGGAATACAAAGATAGGGTATCCAAACTAAGCATCAAAAATCCAAAAACAATATTTCCAACAATATCCATCTTACAATCTCTATCTTGGACATTTGTAGTCTCCCCTTGTCTTTTAAATCATTGACAATAATATTTCCAACAATATCTCCCATTATCATTGATGGCAACCCTTGGTCAATTATGTAATACTCCCCCTGTCTGCAACTCTCCTTGTGTCTGCAATTCTTCTTCTATCTACAACTTCTCCCCCTTTGATATCAATGGAAAATGGATAGTCCCCCTGAGCTTGTGCTTCCCTTCACTAAAAAGATGAGAGGGATATCAATCCTAGCTTTTGTCTAAGATATTCAAATGTGTCTCTGGGAAGGGGTTTGGTAAAATTATTTGCAACCCGATCGTTGGTGGAAATGTATTCCAACTTTTGTTTACTTGTCCATTCAACATTTTTCTCCTTTGACATCATCAAGAATGTATACATTTCTTGGGGTTCTACTTGAATTTTCCACTAATCTTTCTAAACCCACTTTCCTTATCTCACATCCTTTATAATGAAATGTGAGGTTGTAACCTTGATCACACATTGGAATGACACTGATAATATTGTGTTTTAACCCTTCAACATACAAGACATTTTGTGTTTTAGTCTTTCCATTATCAAGAGTAATGGTACCTTTTTCCAAATATCCTTGCAGAAGGGTTACCCCCAAAGGTAACTCTGCTTGATTTGTCTTCCTTTAGGGCAAGAAATTTGTTTTGATCCCTTGTCGTGTGTTTTGAACATCCACTATCAATGTACTATTGGCTTCCTTTGTCTCTAGCATACATTGTGAGTCCACATTCTTCCTTATTTGGTTCTTCTTGCTTCATTTTCCACACCTTTGTGTATTCTTCTCTATGCTTGGTAAGAACATCTTCTTCCCTTTTTTTGTTTAGGAGACTTTATTATGATACTTCTATAGTCATGTGCTATGTGCCCATAATTATTTCACTTATAACATTCGTCATTATAATCAAGTAGGGGAGAAAATGAATCCTAGTTTTTGTTAGCAAACCCATGAAGACTTATGGTATTTTTTCTCACATAATCATCCTTTGAGTTCGTGTACGGACCTTTGTTTTTGTTTCTCACATGGGCACTTCTTGTATAAGCTCTAATATCTATTGCTTTATGGGCAAGGTAATTGCAAGAAAAACAATATCCAAGGAATAGATTTTGATACTGGGTTGTGAAAGGCATTCTTGGTGGAACAACTCTTCTAAAATCATTCTTATTGTTCTTGTGAGAAGAATCAAGTTTCTGCTAGTCATCATTTCCTTTCTTGTTGTTACTTTCATTGTTGATGGATCCTTTGAGAATGTTATCATAGCTATTAGGATTTTCTGCAGGAGTATTATAATTCTCATCATAGCCAAGACCAGTCTTAATGAATGGTGACCTTTGGAAATTGAGGATCTCATTTAAAGTTTTAGTGCTCTTTTGAAACTTCAACTGATCATTTTACTTATTCATTTCCTTCTTTAATGAGAAAACTTCATACTCTAACTTCTCACAGGTTTCATCCTTCTCTTTGAATTGAATTTTCACTACTTCTTCTATTCCTTTTGCTTCTTCTAGTTGAATCTCCAGGTTGATAATTAACTTCTCTATTTCTTCAAGATCATGATCCTTCTTTTCATGTTTATTCAATTTATCCTGCTAATTTATATTATTTTTCCTAATCATGTTTATTTCTTCCAAGGAACTAACAAGTTCTACTTCAAGGTCATCTTCTTCTGAATCCATCTTTTCTTTTTTATTATATTCATTTTCTTCATCAGCATGCTTTATTTCCATGGTTATGGAGAGATGTTCTTCTTCATCATCACTATCTTCCCTTTCTTCATATGGACACTTAGTAGCAAGATGTCCTATTCTACTACACTTAAAGCATTTGAAGGGTAGATTACCTTTGTATTTTCCAGGTCCTCTTTTCATCTTTCTCACAAATTGTGCTTCTTCTATATCTTATTCACAGTTGGAACAATCACCAAATCTATATTCATAAATGTTTTATAGCTTGTCCCAAATATTTTTAGTTGATGTACATTGCATTACCTTGACAGTCTAAGAATCTGATAGGCCACTCAAGATCATATCTATTTCTTTTGCATTGTTTTCACTTGACTCCTTCCTAGCTTCATCTATATAACCCGTTATGACGGATTCCCATATAATAAACCTAAGGGCCATCAAATATGTATTCATTATTATACTCCATAATGCATAGTGTGTTCCATCGAACAAAGGATCCTTGTTTGCGGAGAGACCTTCCTTACAATCCATGTGTGCTAGAGATTTTCCTTCCAATGGTTAAAATGTTTCTGAAGGAACCTGCTCTAATACCAATTGTTGAAATTATGCTTCTACTTAGAGGCAGGTGAATCAATATAAGATACTTTTTACTTTAAGTGAGCATTAATCAATCATTCATTAATAGTAAATGCATATAAATTCAAATCACAATACATAGAGTTTAATTTTGAAACCCTTGTGGGAGAAAACCACAAAAAATTATCTTTATAAATGTCTATAGGCACCAACCTATTGTTACAAAGCTTGTATGCACCAACCTACTAGAGACACCAATCTCTTCAGTTGAGTACAAACTCAAAAAGATATTGTGTAGGCATTTTTATCCCCATTTTGTGGATAACTAAGGAGATGATGTCTCGACGCCCTCAAGTTGCAGATATGGAGTGTCATGAGACTACATGATCTCAGTTCCCTTTGCATAGATGGAAAACCCACTCACCACCATAGATGGTAACAGGTTTACAAATATCATCCACCACACCAGTTGGCTTCTAGAAGGCAGTGGGCCTTGCTCCATGAGGTACAAGTCAGTATGATGGTGAGCATCATTTCAATATTTAAGCCCTTTGATTATGTTGTATCTTAGATTGCTCTAGATTTCATGATATGTGCTTGGACATTATGCCTTTTTCCATTCTTCACCTTCGTGGTTGAAATTATGCCCTAGTAAATGGTTTTCCTTGGGAATGGGTTTGCTAATGGGAACTCCCTTGATGAGCCATTGTACCATTCCTCGCCATACTTACCATTTTCCATCATTTTTCCCCTCCATTTCCTTATCTCTTGGGATTTTATCATGTATTGACCCAAGAAGGGGTTGTCCCTCATTCTATGGGAAGAAGAGGCTAAAGGCCCAGAGGGGTTGGTGTTGGGTAAAATATAAAATCCTTATATAAACCTTCCAGATGCTTCTCCCAGGGATCACACAAGAAAGCACTGAAACGCTTATCTTTAAATAAAGGGGACCCACAATATAATAAAGAAACGCTTGAAAGGTTATTTGAAGGATAAGAGGTCTCATCATGAGCTGACCTATCACATCCATGAATATCTAGTGGTATGACATTACCATCATCTGGTCACCAAACCAAGGTAATGGCTCTCAGTTGCATGGTTGGGAGAAAGGGGGTCTCATCACGAGTCAGCCTTCGCATTTCCATTAGGTGTTTGTGGGTGACATTGCCACCATCTAATCACCACGCAAGGGCAGTGGTCTTCAATCTCTCCTTATGTTATTATGAAAGAAAATATAAGTAAAGAAAGATAAAAGGCAAGTGATGGGCTTGGAAAAAGTTCATTGTGGACGAAGGTACAACACACCCTCTACAAAGGCACCCATAAATGACACACTATGACCCCTAGTATGCCATGATCCCTATGCCCATTGATTCTTGAACCCATCCACATCATACACTTTACATGGCCTAGAGAGGGACCTCTTGGAGACTCTCCTTGACCTAGGGAAAGATCTACCCAATAGGACACCTCGTCAACCCTCGCATACTTAAGCTTGACAAGTTACATAGTGTCTTTGAGCTATTAATTGTTTGATATGGTGATCTTCGATGCACATGCTTGGATGGCTTATTTATTGATTGGATTAACTTATCATGATGTTATGACTTGAGATGCTTGGATGGCGTGTTCATTTGTCTTTGCAGGACCTAGAAAGTGGACAGTTTTGGGAGAACAAGCCTATCTTGGGCTTCCATGGGGCTACAAGACCACAGGTTGGATGTCAAGGGCCCGCATGCTGGATGAGAGAGATCAAAATTGGAAGGCCTCAAATATTACTTGGACAACATAGCCTAGTCCCCACATGCCAAATGTTTTGCCTAGGAGAGGCAAAACATCACTTCTAGAGACATGATGTCACCTAGGGAGGTTAAGGATTGGTGGTGAGGTGCCACTCATTTACACTTGGAAGTTTTGAGGAGAAGAGGGTCTTCACCATGATGAAATCACTTATATGCTTGACACATGGCCTTTGGAGGCCCATCCATGCTCCTCCAACACCAACGACTTCCTCAAAGTGGAAAAATGTCCCCTAAAGGGTTGATGTCCTCCTAAATTAGGGTTTAATTTGTGCAAAAGATGGAATTTTAAGTGAATTGTTTAATAGTATTTTGTTAAGGGGGAAATATTATGGTTGTTGACCCCTAATCTTTTGTTTTACTCTTTATTTTGTCGACAAGCTATGTTAGCTAAATTTTGTATAAACAGAGATCATAAGATCTGATTTTAAATCATAACTCTCCCTCTTGTGAGAGAATTGGTCTGAAACTTTCGGCCCCCCTTGGCTCTTTTAGCTCTTGTGCACTTGTTTTATGGCTATTTTATGAATGGTTGATGGAGGAAGGCCTAGCGGTAACTTTGGATGATGGTTTCTAGCTCTTGTGGTGAATTGTCTTAGTATTTCTCTTGGTCTTGGTATGGTTTTTACTCTCCTGCTATTATTTTAATCAAGTAAAGTATTGTTATGCTAGGAGCTATGTGGGAAGTATAAGGGCATACACCACTACCATAGTCTTCACCATTTTATTGCTTCATCTCATTTATTACAAGGGTTTGCTAAGAGAAGTATAAGGGCATACACCCTCTTAGCTTAAACCCTAACTTAGAGAAAATTGCCTCGGGGAGTAAAAGGGATTACACCCCCAAGGAGGTATATTATCTAATATCCTTTTGAATCAATTAATCCAATAGTAAAGGCATTAGTCATTGATTTGTTGCATCGGAGAAATATAATATTAAATTGGGAAACGTGATTTTCGGTCATTTTTACTTCTTGCAAAGTGGATTGTTTTCCTTGTGCCTTGGGCACTTCACAACCACTACGGCGTCCCCATATAGGGGATACTTATTTATGTTGTTACAAAATTGAATCATCAGCATTAGGGCTGCAGAAACCCTAACTTACTTGCTTTAATAACTCTCTTATCAACGATTGGTTTTTACTCAAAGTTTGCACACTTACTCTCCTTGTCTTAGCGCACTTTTTGGAAAAGTTTGAGGAGATTTCAGTGGATGATTTTCTTGTTGTAATACATTGAATGTTACAGCCATAAGGCTGATATAATTTGCTGCAGACAAGTTTTTACAATAGCCTTATCTTTTATGCAAAGAGTATTGGTTTTTTATCTTGAGTTTAGCTACTCGTTTACTATTTTTTCTCTTGCATTTTCTACTCGATATTTAGCATTTGTTGAGAAGCTTATAGTACCTTTTTCTTCCTGATATATATTGTTATCTACTGCTGAAAATTAGGGACAGGAAGCTTAACTTGTTGATCCAACTAACATATACTATTGCAAAGTGTCTTTTCTTGTGTCTCGGGCAGGTACAATCATCCGAAGAAGTGTTATACATGTGGGGCAACAATTTCTTGAATTTCAAAGCATCTCTTTACACCTTTCACTCAAATTGGACTTGACCTATAGGGCCTTCATTTCCATCCATATTCATCCCCATCTCAATCCCCCTAGGGTCACAGATAACTCCTCCCTAGAGTGACCTAGTCACCCTTGAACTGTGGGACCTACATCGAGGTGACATTGGGTGTAGGATTCCTAAGTTGTGGCACTTGTTCTGTGGTTGCGTTGGGATTTTCCAAACCTACAAATTGCGCTATAACATTTTGGCACCATTGTCAGTGAGAATTTTTAATACTCTTCATACCCTAATGACACTTTGGTAAGATATCCCAAAGCCTTTCCCTTAGCTTACCTGGCGACTCCACTCAAGGAACGTTCCCTTTCCACCTTCCTTGATGAATCCATTTTGAAATTCATCTGGAGATTCCACCTTCCCAAAAACCTTCTTTCACCAAACCTTTTCCCCCTTGGAGGTTCAAGATTTCTAAGGTTTACCAAAGAAGGCCTCCTCTCAAGCCTCTCATTTCTAAAACCCTTTTCCATAAATTCCTTCCCCTTGCTCCAATGGCTCACCCTTGGGCAAGAGACCTCTACAAACCTATTAATGTGGCCAATATCCAAGGTTACCCTAACCAAATGCCAACATATGTCAACAAGTGGTTTCCAAAGTTCCCAGGAAACAATGTGATAACTGTCGAAGATCACATTTATGTCATGGGTAGGGATATGGACAATGCAGGTATTGATCACGAAGATGTGGCCATGAGACTTTTCACTTCATCATTGACTGAAGAAGATCTTGATTGGTTTAAAGGACTCCTTGATAATCATATCATGACCTATGATGCTTTTTCCACCTTATTTAAAAGCAGATGGTGGGACACTTACAACTCAGTTCAATCAAATAAAGAAAAAGGAGAATGAAACGGTAAAGGAATTCATTTCAAGATTTGACAGTTTGTACAATCAAATTCCAACATATTATCGTCCCACAACATCATCAGTTCATCTCCTTTACATGAATGCCTATGAAGGGTAGTTCCAATACATTCTTAAAGATAAAAATCCCACTTCCTTGGCAGAGGCTAAAGAGTTTAGTATCGACATTGAAGAGAATCTCCTTGATTCAAAAATAGAACATTTTCAATGCCCTCGCAACAAGATAGAATCAAGGACGAAGGTTTCCAACAAAAATGTTCCTAATCCGATTGCTCTCCTGACTTAGAAGATAGAACAAATAAATACTTAGATTTTTCAGGTGCAGAATCAACTTATGAACCGTATGATTACAGTGGAAAGAAATCAATCTGATCCCAGACCTCAATTTTCTAGACAATATAGAGATGCCACTAGCTGGAAACCATGACCTCAACAAGAGGAAAAGGCCCCAGATACTTTGAAACCTATTAGGACAGTTGATGTAGAAGCTTGGTGTCTCCCATGCCAAGAACCCCACAGGGAATATGAATTCCCCCGAAAAGATGACGATTATCCTGAAAAATATAAACTTCATGATTTGCAATCTCAACAATGAACAGGTTACTCAAGAACAGATCAATAAAGCCAGAAGAATAGGAGAAAGAAAGGGGATAATCTGGGCCTTAAATAAACTAACAGATGATCAGAAGAAACAATTGAGGAGGAGGGAAATTCTAACCTACAAAAGAAAAAATGTTTCAACCCCTCCGTCACAGCTTGATCTCCTCTTCCACCAGCAGAAAAGGTGGCTCCACCACCTCCACCGTCAATATGTGAGTTTCTTCTTAAGACAACTCCTGTAGATGACATTCAATTGAATATGGATGTTGCAAACATGTTTGGAAAACTGAATATGACGGTCTAAGTGACAGAAATGTGTAAGATCCCTTCTAAGAGAAGGGAACTTTTGGAAATCTTACAAGTGCCAGTAGAGAAAGAGGATCTTCCAATCATGATAAACACTATGTATCTTGATCGGCCAAGGGACAAGAACCCTCCTTTCTATCTATCATTAAGCATGAATGGCCTTTTCTTGAACAACTGCATGATTGATTCAGGGGCCTCAAAAAATGTCATATATTTGAAGGTAATGAAACAACTTGGTTTGAAGACAACCCAACCTTATCAAAATGTTTGGGGTATTGATTCGAGAAGAGTTAAGCTCTTGGGAGTATGTGAAGACGTTGAAGTTTTCCTGATTGAATTTCCACATATCAGCATTCTCATGGACATAGTAGTGATTGACATTCCAGATGCTTGGGGGATTCTTTTATCTAGAAGTTGGTCTACTGCTCTTAGGGGTTTCCGTAGCATGGATCTCACCCATGCACACATTCCTATGGGGGATGACACTTTTTAGATACTATACAATCGAGAGAAAGTTGATAGACACATAATGGATCCTAATGGTTCTGATTATGCCAGTGAATGTGATTATGATGTAATCCCATGAACCATTGAGCATGATCCATCTGAGTTACCTTTTATGCAGGAGGACTCCATAGACACGCTTCTTCCATGGATAGATCAGTACAAAGACAAACTTGAAAAATACCATGGGAAGGAGCGTGGGTCTATCCAAATTTTGAAGAAGGAAGATGAGAAACATGAAGAAATCATCAAAGATATAGTCCACATAGAGCCTCGATACAATGAGAATACACCTTGCATCGATTTTGATGAAGGAATTCTTGTGCTCATGTGGGAAAAAAGAAAGGGCAAACCCAGATATGAACAGAAAGATAACAATTCATCTGTTGGCCCTTACATCATTAGAAATAATTATGACAAACAAAAGTATTATCTGGCAGCATTAGATGGGAGAAAGATGCCACTACCAGTAGATGGGACTCTTCTCCAACCTCACATCCAGGTCACATGACTTCTTCAGGGCCCATACCCCAGGTAAGTAGGTAAGTCATTTTGATTCCCTGCATTTGCATCTTTATTTCTCATACTAGTTTAGATGCATTTCATTTCCATTATGCTCTACTTGCATATTGATTTCATTCTTAGTTTAGAATTTTTTTGAAAAAATGTCAAAATTTTCTTTTTCTAGCTTAGTTGGATTGGATTATGATCATATGAGAACCAAGAGGAGTAGGCCATCCTGCACATGACAATTTTACGTTTACTTGCAGCCACAGGTCTACCAGGAGATGTTATGGTTCTCATGCACTCTACGGTGAGCACATGTCCCCAAGTAGGAGCCAAATGTTATCCCCATTTTGTGGATAACTAAAGAGATGATATCTTGAGGCCCTCGGGTTGCAGATATGGAGTGTCGAGAGACTGCATGATCTCAGTTCCCTTTGCATAGATAGAAAACCCACTCACCACCACAGATGGTCACAGGTTTATAGATAGAATCCACCACACCAGTTGGCTTCAGGAAGGCAGTGGACTTTGCTCCATGAGGTACAAGTCAGTATTATGGTGAGCATCATTTCAATATTTAAGCCATTTGATTATGTTGTATCTTAGATTGCTCTAGATTTCATGATATGTGCTTGGACATTATGCCTTTTTCCCTGCTTCACCTTGGTGATTGACATTATACCCTACTAAGTGGTTTTACTTGGGAATGGGTTTGCTACTGGGAACACCCTTAATGAGCCGACCATACTTACCATTTTCCATCATTTTCCCCCTCCATTTCCTTATCTCTTGGGATTTTAGGGTGGATTGACCCAAGAAGGGGTTGTCCCTCATTCTATGGGAAGAAGGGGCTAAAGGCCTAGAGGGGTTGGTGTTGGGTAAAAGATAAAATCCTTATATAAACCTTCCAGATGCTTCACCCAGGGATCACCCAAGAAATAAATGAAACGCTTATCATTAAATAAAGGGGACCCACAATATAATAAAGAAACGCTTGAAAGGTTAGTTGAAGGATAGGAGGTCTCATCACAAGCCGACCTATCACGTCCATGAATATTTAGTGGTATGACATTACCACCATCTAGTCACCAAACCAGGGTAATGGCTCTCAGTTGCATGGATGGGAGAAAGGGGGTCTCATCACAAGCCAACCTTCTCATTTACATTAGGTGTTTGTGGGTGACATTGCCACCATCTGGTCACCACGCCGGGGCAGTGGCCTTCAATCTCTCCTTATGCTATTATGAAAGAAAATATAAATAAAGAAAGATAAAAGGCAAATAATGGGTTTGGAAAAAATGAATTGTGGATGAAGGTACCACACACCCTCTACAAAGGCACCCATGAATGAAACATTATGACCCCTAGTATGTCATGAGCCCTATTCCCATTGAGTCTTGACCCCATCCACCTCATACACTTTACATGGATTAGAGAGGGACCTCTTGGAGGCTCTCCTTGACCTAGGGAAAGATCTACCCAATATGACACCTTGTCAACCCTCCCATACTTAAGCTTGACAAGTCGCATAGTGTGTTTGAGTTGTTAATTGTTTCATATGATGATGTTTGATGCACATGCTTGGATGGCTTATTTATTGATTGGATTATATTATCATGATGTTATGACTTGAGATCCTTGTTGTTGCATATTTAGGGTTTGATGCATGGATGTCAAGGTTTCATGGAGGAACCACCACAAGGAAGGTAATGGATTCTCCCTTCCCTTCCCCTCCATTCATCTTTTACTTTTCTTTCATTTATTAATTTGCTAATGTTTATTGTTGTTTTGTTATTGAAGGTTTAATGGATAAAGAAGAAAAATAATGGCATTTTGAGGGTTTTGGTTAATCTATAGATATAGTTCATAGGTGTGTCCCAAGGAAGGCCCTTGCATTCATGTAAAGAGATTCGGGTTAAAATACAAACACCCATCTACCTTTCATTACTTACTTTACCCTTTGTATTAAATGTCGGTATTTATCTAAGATTTTCATTATTCACTTGCTTGCATGCATAGGTTAGGCTAATTTCAATTCATAAGTGCACTTTTAATGCCAACTTTATGTGATAATGTAGGTCAAGTGGAGTTATTTTCTTGTGGCAAGTGTTGTAGGTTAAAATCCCAACATTCCCATACCACTTTCAATCTCTATACATTTTATTTTTTTTCCATTTTCATAAATTTTAGGTTGCACTAGGTTAATCTAGTTTTAGTTCAGATCTACACTTTTAATGACATATTTTTGTTGGAATATCTTGTCTTTTGACAAGTGATTTGGGTTCAAATCCAATTCCCTTACCATTTTCATTTTTCATTTTATTTTTATTTTTTAGTAATGATTTTCCATTTTTTTTTCCATAAGTTTTAATTTACAGATGGTTGGCGCTAAATCCAATGATAAACTCACCACTAAACTTGGTGCTAAATATTTTGTTGAAGTTGGCACTAAAACTAATGTTAAATTCAATTGTAAACCCAATTATAAATAAAAAAAATAGTTTGATGTCAACTTCTGCAAAAGGAAAATGCTCCAACTTGAAAAAAAAATGCATTATAATTCGGTGCTAAACTTGAGGTTAATGACCTATTATTTTGTAGAGAGATTTTCTTGAAAGAGACTTGTCATGTACCACCCATGGAGGAGATCTTCCAACAAGTTTATGAATCCCAAACGATGTCCCTCTTATATGGCTTCTTAGGGTACAATAAAATGGCCCTTGAACCCTCTAATAGTCACAAAACTACCTTCACTACTTGTTGGGCACCATATGATTACCACAAGTTGTCTTTTAGTATGATTAGAGCCAGAAATATTGCTCAGTGCGCCATGGCAATCACTTTCATAGGTTTGATGGGTAAAATCATTATATTTTATTTTGATAAGTTCTTTGTATTTTCCAAAGAACAAGGTAGCAAATTTGTCCACCTTGGACATGTCCTTCTAGGTGTCACAAGTTTGACATATCTTTATATCCTAAAAAGACCATCTTTGGTGTTCTTGAAGGAAATATCTTGGGACACATCATATTTAAAGAGGGTGTCAAAGTTAATCCCGAGAGCATGATAGAAATCAAAAGGCTACCTTTACCTATCAACAAGAAGGAGATGCAATTCGATATGATCCCAAGGAGGCTATATATGGGTTAAATGTATATGTAATGGGGTAAATGTATGTGTAATGGGGGTTGTCCTAATAAAGTGCCCACTTGTGCAATGAGTGAGAATAGGTATATATGGAGGTCAATATAGTCATTGTTGAGATAAACAAATGATTTGATTATGTGGTTGTACTTGAGTTATTTGGACAAGGTTATCTTATTCCTTAAAAACTTATTGTGTTACTCGTCTCTATTAGCTCTTTGAGAGTTGTTCTCCACATTCACATATTATGTACATTATGTGTACTCTGATTTATTATGATATTCTAGGGATTTGGTACATAAAAAATTGGAGAAATTTCAACAACAACACTTGGAATCGAAGGAAAAATATATATGCAACAACCAGCTATCAAGGATTAAAATTGAAGAGAATTGAACTTGGATCGATGGATCATCATTAGTGGTAACAAAAGAGAAATAATATAAGGAATTCCTATTAGTTGGTTTTATCACATTTAAAACCGTTAACTACAAGCTATGACAACAAATATTTTTGGAGGGTACTATGATATGACCCCAAGGGAGGTATATATGGGTTAAATGTATATGTAAAGGGGTAAATGTTTATGTAATTGGTGTTGACCTAATAAAGGACCTAATGTGAGATGGATAAGGATAGGTAAATATAGAGGTCAATATAGTCATTATTGAGATGAACATATGATTTGGTTATGTGGTCATACTTGGGTTATTTGGAGGATGTTATCTTATTCTTTAAGGAGTTATTATATAACTCATTTCTATTAGCTATTTTGCAATTGTGCTTCACAATCACATCTCATGTACATTATGTGTACTCTGGTTTATTATGTTATTTCAAGGATTTGGTACACAACACAATATTTCTTTGGAAATATATGTTTTATAAGATGCTTCATTCCTGAATTTTCCCAATTTGTCAAACATTTAAATTGGCTAATGACTAAAGATGTTAAATTTGAGTGTGTAGGTTTTCACAGTTAGTCATAATGATGCATGATTTTTCTAGATATAAAATATGTACGAGATTTTGAAACACCCAATGGGACCCTCCCACACATTAGTCTTCTTAGTCTCTCAAACTAGATATTGCTTCTACACCCTTGTCGATAGCCTTGATCACTCCAATGAATTTGTAATATCCCATCAAGGTGTTAGATCTAATTATTGTTAATTATAGAAGGGGTGCCTAAACTCACTCATTGGACTTGTATATAAAGGAGAAATTTCATTGTGACATTAGGTCATTGTGTAAGAATGGAGTTAGCATAAGTGAGTCTGCACTTGTGCTAGGAGGCTTGGTGATTTCAGCAAATGGAAATTTTGCATGGTGGTGAATCTGGCCTAGGAGAGAGGGAATTGCATAGAGCATATTGTATGGAGGTGTTCGTACAAGTTGTATGTACTTGTATGTGGATTGCAGTGGACCGAATCATGTATATACGGAGGTTACAGGAGGAAAAATTGTGTATGCACATAGGTTACAGTGGACACAGTTGTGTATACATGGGTTGCAGTGGAGAAAAACACATATGTACATGGGTTTCCAGTAAGGTGAATCACATACAGAGTTCTCTGGGAAGTAGCAGGTTCATATAGGCTGACAGGTGATGTGGTATGCGGCAGATTTGTGGGTAGAAGATATTTCTAAGACATTTGTTGAGGTTCGGTCTTTCTGATTTGTATGGTTATTGGAGGACAAGTTTGTCCTCAAGATTTGGTGAAATTATATTGGCTGAGAGGACGAGTTTTGTCCTTAGATTTGTTGATATTTGCATTGGTTGGGAGGGTTGGTTTTTTCCTTAGGATTTCTGAATTTGATAAGGTTACAGAACTGAAATATTGTGTCTCGTATGTGTCGATGATTCATCTCTAATCTTTTGTGTTTTTCGTTGCATATAATTTCAGTCAATAATTTTCAGTGTAAAATTGTTCAGTGATAACAACTAGGGTTTTACTATTAGATCACTAGGAAGCAATTTTCAAATCTGAAAATTAGTCTCATAGAGTTGCATGTGAAAATTGACATGGTATCAAAGCTTGGAATATGAAGAGAATGGGATCATATTTAAGAGACATATCTGCTACAGTTGGTTGCAAATTTCTTGTTTTGTTTTCGGCGGGTCAAGATGGTAAATACATTGAATCTTGAGGACAGGTTGAATGGGGCAACAAACTTTTGGGCTTCGAAGGCTAGGGTTCTTCTCTTGTTGGAGGATAATGACCTCAAAGAGTATGTTGAGGATTTCCCTAGCCCAACTGATCCAGTAGATTTGGCATTCCACGAGAAGAGGGAAGTGAAGGCCAAGCAAGTGTTGCTAGAATCCGTGAAGGACCACTTGATTCCTCACATTGTTGAGAAGACATATTCCAAGGATATTTATGATGCTCTAGTAGGTCTATACCAAAATGGGAATATATGAAAGAAGTTGCATTTGAAGCATTAGCTTCAAGTTGTCAAGATGTCCTGTGAGAGCATGGTTGTGAACTATCTTATGAAGATTACACGGATTCAAGATCATCTTGTGGCCATCGGTGATAAGGTGGAAAATGTTGAGTTGGTGAATGTGGCATTGAGAGGCCTTCCCAATTTTTGGGAACCATTTGTGCAGGGGATCTGTGCATGAGAGAAGTTGCCAGACTTTGATAGATTATGGACAGATTCTATCTAGGAGGAGACCTGGTTGGTGTCCTGGGATGATATGTATGGTATGATGAAGAGTAGCAGTGATGAGAACCAGGTCCTTACAGTTCGCACTAGGAGAGGCAGAAGAGGTTCTCCTGCAAGAGGGGATTCTCCCAAGAGATAACCATATCTATAGTTGAGACAGAAGAGGGATCTTAGTAAGATTCAATGCTTTGAGTGCCATGAATTTGGTCATTATGCTTCACAGTGTCCACATCGGAGAGGAAGGGGAAGAAAGCAACATGCATCAACAATAGAGGTTGATGAGGTTCTAGAGAAGTGCCAAAGGGAGATCTTGTTGGTCTTATCCCTTTTAGGTACAGTCTCCATCAGAGGGACTTGGTTGGTGGATAGCAGAGCATATTTCCATATGACAGGTGCATGAGAGTTATTTGACACTTTCAAAGAAAATGGCTCAGGATTGTGTGTGGAGCTTGGCATGGGAACCAAGCATGCAGTACGAGGATCGGGTATAGTATCATTCTGATTGAAGACATGCGAGGTGTTGAGGGTGTCAAATGTGTTATGGGTGCCAAAAGTCGGGAGGAGTGTTCTCTCAGTCTCGGAGATTGAGAAGAAGGGATACCATGTATTATTTCGAGATGGACAGGTGTTATATGTTCCCAAATGATCTAGCTTCATATCAGTAGTTGTTCTTAGATTTAGGGAGGGAAAATTTTGTAGGTTGAGGGGCCATCCTATGAGAGTCGTGGCTAGCAGTAGCAAAGAGAGAAACGAGGAGGAGCAACTAACTCCACCAGTGGTGAGGCAGGTGGCCCCACCAGTAGCACGGGTTTAGAGGAAGCAGGTAGCTCCACCAGTGATGAGGTAGGTAGCCCAACCAGTAGTGTTGATTCAAAGGGAACTAGAGTTCAGAGGGAGTCAGCCCTCAAGATCCAGGAGGGAGGAGCAGCCTCCCAAAACTATTCATAGGATATTAGACTTTAGAGGAGGTCAGCAAGTTCAAAGGGAGTAGATGGCTCTGGAGATTGTATAGACTCAGAAGGAGTTATGTTTTAGAGGGAGCATGCAGAATCAGAGGGAGATCGATCTTAGAGAGAGTTAGTTGAATCAGAGGGAGTTCCCCATCAGGTTCAAGTGGCAGAGAGGTATCTTCCAGTACTGGCAGGCAGGTGTCATGGGTTGAGGAGGCTAGACAAGAGGTTTAGAGGCAAGAGGCTTATAGAAGTTGTGTGCCCTCCATGGAGGATTTAGTTGTTTCAGTAGGTTTTTCTACAGTGACAATGGATGTAGCCAGTCAGGAGGAATGGAGAGTAGGATCTGCTTCGAAGATAGAGGGTGCAGCCAATCAGTAGGATTGGAGTGTAGTTGTGGTAGAGGAGAGAGAGGGAGTGGCCAATCAGGAGGATTGGAGTGCAGTTGTGGTAGAGGAGAAAGAGTCACTCCCAGTGTGGCAGACAAAGGTACATCTAGATGATGGTGGATGGGATACCTCCCTCGCTATGAGGGAGTGTTGTTTATTGTAGCTTCAGAAGGCATTCCCATAAGAGGCCGAGATGTTAGGCATGTGGGAATCTTCGTTGGCACCATATTAGCCTTTTGTTTCAGTGAATTCAACCCTAGAATGAGGCTAGGGCCCCATGGAAAATTTGATGGGCTTTGTGGGCTTGTGATGGGATGTCACATCCACAAAGAGGAATAAAATATTCCAATTAATTTTTGAGTTTAGAAGGGGTGCCTAAAATCACTCATTGGACTTGTATATAAAGGAGAAAGGTCATTGTGACATTAGCTCAATGTGGAAGAATGGAGTTAACATAAGTGGGTCGACACTTGTGCTAGGAGGATTGGTGATTTTAGCAAAGGGAAATTTTGCATGGTAGTGAATCTAGCCTAGGAGAGAGGGAGTTGCAGAGAGAAAATTGTACAGAGGTGTTCGTATAAGTTTTTTGTACTTGTGCATGGATTGCAATGGATCAAATAGCACATATACACAGGTTGCAGGAGGGGAAATTTTGTATGTACACAGGTTACAGTGGGCACAGTTGCATAGATGTGGGTTGCAGTGGAGAAAAACATGTATTTATGTGGGTTTCCAGTAAGGTGCATCACGTATAGAGTTCTCTGGGTAGTAGCAGGTTCGTTCATGCTGATAGGTGATGTCGGCAGGCCGTACAGGTGGTCTGCAGCAAATTTGTGGGAAAAAGATATTTCCAAGACAATTGTTGAGGTTTGGCCTTTCTGATTTGTATGGTTATTGGAGAACAAGTTTGCCCTCAATTTTTGGTGAAATTGTATTAGCTGAGAGGACGAGTTTTATCCTCATATTTGGTGATATTTGCATTGACTGGGAGGGTTGGTTTTTCCCTCAGGATTTCTAAATTTTATAAGGTTGCAAAACTAAAATATTGTGTCTCATATATATTGATGATTCATCTATGATCTTTTGTGTTTCTGCTACATATAATTTCAGTCAATAAGTTTTAGTGTAAAATTGTTCAGTGAAAACGGATAGGGTTTTACTGTTAGATCACTAGGAAGCAATTTTCAGATCTGAAAATTAGTCACTAGGAGTTGCATGTGAAAATTGACATAATTCCTCATGAGATATCCAACCCCATCAATGGGTAGGAAAATTATTTTGTAATCGTTTCTAATGTAACATCTTCCAAACATTTGGCTATTGGCCTTTCCCTTTCTCATGCAAGGGAGAAATTGGGCTAGAGGGTACATTACATGTCAAAAACAAGGTAAAAGTAAGTTTTATCCCCTTCCCTTATACCTTTTTACTCAATTTAACTTTGGAGGTTATTTTCACAAGTTTTCCCCTTTCCCCATGGCTTCCTAATATCTAGGACATGATTTTCATCCTCATTGAGTTATGAGTCCTTCCCTTGAGTTCATTTCCTCATCTTTCCATGAGTGCCTTAGCTTGAAACATATTAGTCCTTCCAAAATACCAATGTGTATGTAACATTATCATCATAAATCAATAGCATCATAACATGAAGTGCATCAATGGATGTGATATTCAACAAATGTATAACAATATCAAAAACATCATCACAATGATTAATCATGATAACTCACCATCAAATATTACCAATGTTACATAGACATTAATAAGAATACTTAATGTTAATTAAATCATCAACAAGGAATCATCGGTTCTTATCACTATCTAGGCAATCACACAGATGTTTAGTCTATTGTAATCATTCCTTGATAGAAACAACAACAAGGTGAGGGTGAGTCCAGCACACCATATCCTATCTATGAAATTAAATATCAACGCATGTATAACATAAAACATCATGTAATATATGGAAGGACACCATCCTAAATATAACATAAAACATCATGCAATATACATAAGGACATCATCCTAACTACATGTATAAGCCCTTTAATGACATATCAAGTAAGCATTGCTCATCATAATCCATCAAGGGTATAATCACGAAGTCACACATATGTATGATTTAAAGTAAAATATCAAACAAGGAAGCATCTAAGGGATGAGCATTCCAAAACCTTGTCCCTTGACTATTATCACAAGACACACAATGTCTAGCCAAAGGTAACTAGACAAAGAATTTCAATCCCACACTAGAGGAGTCATACCATGAAATGAGGGGGGAACTAATCACATGTTATTAAATCATAATTCATCGTAAGTATATGCAATTCATCAACAACCAATCACCAAAGAAAAGTTGGTTATTAAGGGACACTTAGCCATTATCCACTGAGGGATGATACTCCTAAGCACAAGCTAGACCTTGACCTGTCATCAACGATAATAATTAGTAAGGAGGAAATCATCCATAATCAACAATGAAGGGTATAATTCACAACATCATTTTAGTAACCCAAGTACGTCAAGGGGTATTTTCATCCTTTGTCATTGGACATATCAAAGAAGGATAATGACTCCATTATAGAATCTCGCATCATAACCGCCATACTCTACAAAGTGTTATAGACTTTGTCATATACACTAATTCATCAAAGAAGACCATTTCTACAATTTTATTACAAAAGAATAACAAAAAATCTTAGGCCAATCACCTTAGTAAGCAATAATTTGAAGACCTCAACTAGATTATTCCTAACTAAAAAAGCATGATTAGCCTTATATAGATCCTCGGAGTGTTTTGACGTTACATCCAAGGCCACAAGGCTCAATTTTCTGTGTGGATATATCTCTTAGTCACTGCTTTGAATCAAACTGGATTACATAGTAAATGGTCTAAATGGATCATGTGCATGAAAGAAGAAGAACTAGATACTAAACCAATGAAAACTGTAACAAGGTTCGTTGAATTGCTAACTTAATCCCATGCCATGGTCATAGCTAAACCATATCTATTAAAAGACTTGATTGCTACAAAGAGATGGCTAATGAAATTAAGTTGGCCACCCAACCTTGGTATGAGGCCATTGTATATTTTTTTATCAATTGTGTTTGTTTACGAGACATGGATATAAAATCCAAGTGAACACTTTGCCTGCAAGTTGTTGGTATGTATTACAAGACCAAATCCCTTATAGAATAATCATTGGTGCAGTGTTGTCCCATTGTCTTACTCTTGATCAATCCCAACTGGCAATTGAATAATGTCATGATGGGGTCTATGGAGGCCATTTTTAGCAAAAACCACTACAACCAAAGTTTTGCATGCATATTATTATTGGCCTTCCCACCACCAAGATGCCCACCTATTGGTTTAAAATGTGAATCTTGCCAAGGCTTCATTAGAAAGAAAAAGTTAGTTTTTATGCCCCTTAACCCCATCTAAGTGAAAGTCATTTTCACAAGATGTGTCATGGACTTCATTAGATCAATATCTCCATTTTCTAGTATTGGTTATATTTCTATCCTTACTATTACATATTACTCTACAAAGTGGGCAGAATTGGTACCTCTTAGGAAAATTAAGAAAGAATATGTGGTTGAATTCATTTAATTGAAAATCCTATCTTTCTTTAGAACCCCTTATGATATCCTAGCAAATAACGGATCAACTTTTATATCAGATGTTATGCTTCATATTGGTGTCACTTGTCGCATCCAACTCTTCACTCATTTACTTATTATCCCCAGGGTAATAGAATGGCCAAATCAACTAGTAAAAATCAGGTTTGGATTCTTAAAAGAATAGTTAAAGATAACAAGCAAGATTGGTACATGAAACTAAACATTGCTTTGTAGGTTGATCAAATCACACCCAAGATGGCTATGGGATAAAGTCCCTACACTCTAGTGTATGTAAACCTTGTGATTCTATGTATTCACTTGAAAATTCCATCTTTAAGGTTGCTTATTGTTGAAGCAGAAGATTATTTCTAGCCTTTACAACGTCATTTAGACACCCTAATAAAACTAGAGGAGGTTAGAAAATATGCATTCTAACACCTATAAATGAAGTAAGACATTGTCAAACAATAATTCGATAAAAGAGACACAATGGTAAATTACAAAATAGGGAATGTTGACCTTCTATTAGATAAGGCACATCAGGCCCCATCTAAACATCAAAAGTTTGATTCATTATGGTAGATGGTCCATACACCATCTACGAGGTTTTAGAAACAAATGCATTGATATTAAAAACCTTAGATGGTGAACCTCTCTAATTTCTAATGAAACGTCATCATCTCAAGTGCTTTTACACTTGAGAAACCTCATCCTGGCTTGTATTTATGTCACCTCAACTTTTCTTTATGCTTTTATATATCTTTCTTTATTTCATTTTTTATCTTTTCACTTGTTTTATTTTAGTATTGGAAGTAGTCCTCCTTGATTTCACTCACAGTTTTGGCCTTCTCATTTTAGTGCTATAGGTTGTATGTTTCTCCTTGAACTTTTGATTTGTTTGATTTCACCGTCAAAAGTAGCTTTCATGTTACTATATCATTGATTGAAAAAATATAAACCTTTTTTATGAGTGATTTTTCCATAGTAATCCACTATTTGGTATCACCATGAATAGGATTGAACTTGACAGTTAATAGGTCAAAGTAGATAAGTTAAAGTCTTAGGAAATTAGTATAAATGTTTCCTAGTAAAGTTTGAACCTTATGGCATGATGGTTAACATGGTTGCATGATTGTGACACTCCTCTTCCCATACTTGTGTTGTCACAATTCCCAAATAGTTGCGTTTGTCCATAGAGTATAATCGTTGGAGAGTTTTGAGATACTTTAGCACATGCTGCAAAGTTTTTTCATGTTTCATTTCTCCCTTGACTGATTGGTTTGATTACTAGTTTCCTTCTACTATGGATAATTGATTGAAAAAAACTCTCATTTGCTTGGTTTGTGTCAATAATTTAAAGTATGCATGAAAATTTGTGTTGTGCCAAAGTTCACCTTGAGCCTCAATTCTCACAATCAAGACATAAACCAAGCGAGGGAATTAGGTCACTTGGGCCACATTACTAAAAAAATATTAGGTCATTATTACTCTTCTTCCTTTCTTTGTGAACCTCAATAACAATTCCTCTGTATTCTTCTTCTACAACACTTTCATCCTTCGATGTATCCCTAACGTAAAAATGGTCATCATAATACAATCAATTTTACCCCCCTCACTCATCTTGGTCAATTCATTTTTTTCCAACTATCCCCACCTATCACATGGATGATCCCATAGTTTGGCATGCCTTAGAAGGCATTTCCCATCCAGTGCTAAGAATTTTGACCGAACAATTTGATTTGGGCTCAACATGGTATTTCAAATTTCTTATCTTCCCAAGGAATTAGGAGGGTTGCTCTGAGCATCCTTTCAAGCAACGATTTCAGTTAAACAAGACAATAGCATTTGTTGACATTATGGTTATTACCTCATTAAATAGACTCAAAGGGATAGCGTGAGTGGTTATTTTAGGTTCATAGTGACTTATAAAACACTATAAAAGTTTCAATCATCAACATTAGTTCACTTTGATTTTAGTTGAAGATGGTTACATTGTTTAGATTTCAGATTGGTTACACTTTGCTCACTGTGTTTGGGTTAGTAGTGTTATTGATGTTCATATTGGTAATATTACATAGCCTACTATCACCCTCAATACATGTTCATGGCGAACATTAAGGTCTTAGTTCCTAACAAGATCTTGTTGCCATACAATTGGATTCAATATAGACCCATTTGGCTTGTTTCAGGCTCACAATATTTTGGCCTCTAGGGAGGCAATCCCTGACTTATTTTTCAAGTTCTAAAACCCTCCCAAATTAGCAAAGTGCATGTCTTGGCTAATCAAGTCATTTTTTATCAAATGTAAGCACAATTTGCAAACATTTTAATATTTACCCCTTTCATAGGTCACTAGGCCAACTCCATGTGAGCCAGGTCTTGCACAAAATATAAAATGAATTATGATGTATTTTCATAAAATACAATGGATTTACCTTGTATTTCTTAGAACAATCTTTCCAACAAGCCTCATTTCCCAATTTTAAGTTCATATTATTATATGCTAAATAGTACCCAAAGTTAAAATTGGACCTAAACATGATGTAAGGATAGTTGATTTCTTTCCACTAGTATATCATATGCCTTGTTTCGGCCCTCGATTGTTGAGAACAAACTTTTACAAATTCATGACTAGTTTTAGGGAAAGAGTTTGGTGGTAGAGATTCACATTTAAAAAAGTGTTATTGATGGGCATTGCAATAGTAAGTTAGAATTTCCAAGTCATAACTTACCTTGAAATCTTTCTAATGCAATATCATTATCCCCATTTTGAGATTAGATGACTCACTTAGAGCTGTCACAAGTCTCCAAAATATTTTCAAGGGTATGTCTGGGCAACTTTCCTAGGAGGGTTTTTGGGTAGTTGAATTAGTAGTTGGTGGCCTCGTAGATTTTTTATTCTACATCATCGAAGTACTCATATATAAGTTTCATTGTTACTCCATTTACCTCATTTTGACACCTTATGGTTGAATGGGAACCTTCACAAAATTAAGTCACTCTTGGGTCCCACTAGCAGACTAGCCTTTAGTATTAGATCTTCTTGGTTGATATTGAGAGACTTGCTAGTGTTAGATTAGATTTTTGAATTCATGGTTGAGAAGTACTCACTAAGACCTTTCCAATAATGTCCTCCATGTCTCATTCTGCCTCCATCTCATCCTGGTCTAACCTTGAGCTTCTTTGGTCAACTTCCATGGGAAAGTCAAATGCATTACTTGCAAATCATGGAAAAAAAAGAGAAAAATATTTTAAAAATAAGAAGAAGATAAAAAGACAAAAGGAAAATCGTAGGTAGGTCATGCATGTCTATGTCCAAAAAATATGAAAGGCAAAATTAGAAATTCAAAGAAAATGCAAAAGAGTAATCTCCTCCTCCAAAACTTTGTTTGCCAGTTTGTTGGGTGAGGAAAGAGAGCTTTGGTTCGAGGGAATTGTTGAAGATGGAAGTTTGGGTAGGTATCCTACTAATTTTGAGTATGTATCATTGTCCCTTGAATTGTTGGTTATTCATACATAGCTTTGCTTCATTCTTGAATAAGTGTTAGTTTGGATGTGTAGATGGTAAAAAATCAACAAGTTTGAATGCAACTAGTTGCTAGTTTGAGTTTGTGGTGTGGCCTTGGTTCATGTAATTCCAGGTTGATTTCATTGGTATGTTGGTTTAAAGTGATGGTACATCTCAATTATGGGGGTTTATGAATAATCTTATGAAAATTGGAGAAGGGGATGGTTTGAACCCACAACCCCTCCTCCTTTTCCTTTTTTTCATTTGGAACCTATGCACATGCCTCCTTCCTATGTTACCCATCCCCCTCCCTCCATTTCTTAACCCATAACCCCCTTCTCCATTTCCATACCCTATATCTTTCATCATTATGCTAGACTTTCACACTAGGTCGAGCCCTTAACCACCCCTCCACCCTCTATTTTGTTGCCCCTCTTGTTTCACATCCCTCGACCCCTTCATGTATGATGATTCTCCTCTTGTGCATTTTCATCTACAAAATGTGGTTTCCTCCTCCATCCTTTACACTCCAAATGGCCCTCTCCCAATGTATACACCATATCACATGGGTCGAGGCTATGTTTTGCATGCACTTTTCCAGATGAAACCCTCCACGCTTCAATTTCATGCACAACTCCATTGGACTCCCACAAATATTCATCCAACACCCTAGATTCCACCATCACCATGCACCCAACCCCACTACCTAATCGTCACTCCTATTAGTGTCCCCTCCGCACTTATCATTCTAAACAAGCCCCCCACCGCATTGCTCCCTTATGTGACCACCATTGTTGCCTTAAGTGATGACCATGGTATAGCTACCCAAGTGCCACCATGGGTGGCTGAAACTGCCACCTCCACTCAATTTTACAAGGAATTATGGGTGATCGACCATCTTACCACTATGGTGGAGCCACCATCGTCCCACCAAATCACCGCAGCCCCCCAAAAAACACATATAAATCAATTTTTTTTATTTAATAAACATTTTTTAATTATATATATGTATACAAAGTTCAAATGAATTTCTTTGTAGTTTAGGAACTATACAACAAAATAACAAGTCATATCATATAGTTTAAAACTATATTACAAAATTTGAAAATTTGCCTCAAGGAGTACCTAACTAATGTTAACATCATGACTTCTTCATATGTAGGCAAATTGGAGCTTATAAATGACCTGTATGGTGAGGACATGGATTGATTCATTCTTACAGTAGCATCAAGGAACAATTTTGCTCATATTTTCAGTGTCACTCGTGGGAGTGGACGGGACCTTGATTTCCCCTTGAGACTAACGTTGGAACCAAACCAAATTGGATGTCGAAGGGGTCAAATATCACTCAGATAGAAGAGTCCCATTTGTGATACATCTTCGAATACATGTAATAGAAAAACAATTTCATTATTGTTATTCAAATTATGGTTTTGCACTTGAAATTTTCCAATCTAGACCTTAAACTCATCACTTTTTTAGGATGTTTCGAAGATCAAATCTCACTCAATCTAAGACTGATTTGTAAAAAACAGGAGGCAGTGCATCACTAATGTACAACATGTCTTGTGAGTCCTATTTAGGCTTAGATCCAAGGCTACTCTACACTTTGGGGTAGCAAGGAAAATTTTCAATCCAATTGATCTTTTGCTTGAATTGAGATTTGGTTTGAAGCTATGATTTACTTATTGTTGGGAAAACATTTTAGGTAGTGAGAGGAGGTCAATTTCAGATCTAAAAGGTGTT
>JASDQU010100726.1:557771-581537 GCA_032191745.1 Picea mariana | reverse complement strand
TCAATCTAGCAACCATGGATGGCCAACTAGACACCTAGTTTCACTTCAATTTACAACTACAAGTGAACAACCATAAATGAAAAATCCCATTGGATATATAAATCATGATGTATGGATTTATGACATGGCATCTTTTCCATCTTTTTCGTAAAAAGGATTTTCTCAAAGTCATTTCATCTCTTGGATTTATATTTCTTTGGGGAAATTAGATTTGATTTCATTTGATTTTGAAAAGTAAAAAAAAAAAATTGAAGCACCCCTTGTCACTTTTCTAAAATTGAAAAGTGTCTTGTAACCCAAGGTAACCTTTTGACATTTGGGTTTGTAAGCCAAACACTCACATCCTCTTCACTTATAAATAGGAGGAAGGCATATGTAATTCCTTATTTATTCTCTCATCCCCCTTCTTCTACTCTAGATTTTCCATGCTCTTTTTCATTGTTCTACACTTTCCCTTGTCCCTCAAATGCTTTGGGAATGCCTTGCCCCTCTCCCTTTCTCCTCTCCTTTCTCTACTTTTTTCATATTATTATTAGTTTGGTCCTTTCTAGGTCATTATATTTGGTATGAACCTACTCAATACAATCTTTCACCAGTTTCTATCAACTAATTCTTCCTTGATCTTTCTCCCAAGATGTCCACCTTAATTGGTCTTGTTCCATAGACTACAACTGTGGAGACCTTCTATGGTGGAAAAATATCCTCATTTGCTTCCTTTACTAATATATAAACTTCCATGGATATTCCACTACATAGTTCGTCACAATATATCTAATAAAATACTGAAATCTTTATTGTGAAGGTTAATTTCCTTTAGATTTCAAATTCTTTAATTACTAGTTTTCTACTTAAAATGTATGAAATAGTTGAAATGAAAAAAATAGAGAACATAAATAAGCACTCACACACCATCCACAAATAAACACAAGATACAACCTAGGAAACCCAATATGGGAGAAAAACTAGCTAGAAGGTGAGGTTGCTCTCCTCTCTTTACTTCAAATGCAAGTACAAAGAAAGAGGCACTCTCAATGGAGTTTCCTGTAACATTGTGGCCTGTATGGCTGCTATAGAATCTCTCGTCCTCTGTTATGCTCTCAAAATACCACTCCTAGGTGCTCTGCGCAACTATGAAACAAATACAATGCTAAAGAATGGAACCCCTTCTCCTCCTAGTGGCACAATATTTAACATCGCTCGATAGCCATCTAGGGGTAGGGTTTTGGCTTCCTCAACCCTCAATTGTGATAAGGTTTTAGACCTTCTAGAATCTTCTTGAAATTCCATATGTTACTAGCCCCATATGTGTGATTAATGGGGGTTGATGTGGCATCCACTCGTACCATGGTGGTCAACATGGTAGGTCAACTTGCAGGAGGCATAACTTTTTCATATGAGCTCTGATTGACATGATTTTTGTTACAAAAATAGGATCACGGAGAAATAAAAAAATAAAATAAAATAAATAAATAATGAAAATAAAACACAGAAGATACATAATACAATAGAATCACAAATATACATGGTTCACCCAATGTGGGCTACGTCCACCAGAGAAATTGCCAGGTCCTTCCTTTTTATTATCCAGCAAAATGAAGGGATACAACCTATAGCTCAATCGTTGTAACTTCTTCTTCTTTCTCTCATGGTATCCTCTCTCAGAATACAACATTCGCAATAATAAGTAGCCGCAATACAATTCCCTCATAAGAGAGGATTTCCTTCTAGGGGAAAAAACCCTAAAAAATAACTTCTACCATTAGATTTGCGACCTTATAATGAACGGTCCAGATTGACTACGAAATTACAATATTTTGCAAGGCAATCTTTCCCAATATTTCACTTTGGGGGCGTTGCCCCCAAATCCCCCGCCAGTGGAGATACAAAAATTGTTGTCACCCCTCCCCTAGACCCCCTAGAGATAGTTGTGGGGGGGAAATACCCCCCACACCCCGTTAGGAAATGGGGTCCAAGCACTACCAAAAAAAACCTCTGAATCAAGAAGATAATCATGCTCCACAACCAACAATCTCCTACTTGGAGACTGATCACAACAAATCCATTGTTGTTGTACCTGTGGGACTATACTCCACCTTAGACCTGGCAAATTTCTCATCTTCACCTTCATGCTTGAAGACCAATTGAAACCAACCAGGAACTCATTTTCTCTTTGGTTACTCCCATTGTTAACATGTCTTCAAGATTCTGGCTAGTATGTATATTTTCCAACTTCAAATTTCCATCTTCCACGTCTAATCGTATGAAATGGTACCTGATTTGTATATGCTTAGTCTTCGAATGGAAGGTTGAGTTCTTTGTAAGATGAATGACACTCTCGCTATCATAAAACAACCTGTTATTCTCCTATTTCTTTCCCAATTCCTCCATAAACCTCTGTAACCAAATCATCTCTTTACTAGCCTCTGTAGCAGTAACATACTTTGTTTCCTTTGTTGAAAGTGAAACAACCTTTTATAGTTTTGAAATCCAACTTACTGTTGTTCCACCTACAACAAAAAAATACCATGTGGTGCTCCTCATGCTATCTTTATCGCCTAACATATCCGAATCAACATATCCCTGTAGAATGGTGTCTGAACCTTCAAAACATAATGCATGAGTATAATTACCTCTCAAATACCTGAGAATCCACTTTATTGCATCCCAATGTTCTTTACCTAGATTGTTCATATACCTGCTCACAACTCCCACTGCATGTGCAATATCTGGTCTTGTGCAAACCATCACATACATCAAGCTACCAACTGCTAATGAATAAGGGACCCTGGACATGTATTATATCTCCTCCTATGTCTTGGGACACATTTCCTTAGTTAATTTGAAATGGTTGGCCAAAGGTATACTAACTAGTTTTGCATTATGCATTATAAACCTCTCCAATACCTTCTCTATGTATTCACCTTGAGACAATGTCAATTTGTGATTTTTCTTGTCTCTTGTTATTCTCATACCAAATATTTTCTTTGCAGCACCCAAATCCTTCATCGCAAATGAATTAGCTAGTTTCTTTGTGAGCACATTTATATCCTGCATATTAGACCCTGCAACAAGCATGTCATCTACATACAATAGCAAGATAATATAGCTTCCATTTTCTAGCCTTTTAAAATAAACACAGTGATTAGAATGACATATATTATAACCTTGTGCTGTCATAAACTTGCCAAACTTCAAATACCATTGCCTTGGAGCTTGCTTTAGGCCATACAAGCTCTTCTTCAACCTGCATACCAAATTTTCCTTCCCTTTGTCCTCATACCCCTATGGCTGTTGCATATAAATCCCTTCCTTCAAATCCTCATGGAGAAAAATTATTTTTACATCTAAAATGCAAACCTTCTACTGCCACAAGACTTAAAATAGTCCTAATTGAAGTCATCTAAACAACAGGAGAAAATATTTCATCAAAATCTATACCTTTCTTTTGTGCAAACCCCTTTACAAGAAGTCTAGCCTTGTACCGTTTTTTTCCTCCATCTTCTTCCTTGAACTTGTAAACCCATTTATTCTACAATGCTCTTTTTCTTGCAGGTAAGAGAACCAAGTCCTGAGTCTGGTTATTTACCAAGGAATCAATTTCCTCTTTCATGCCTTGCTCCCACTTCTTTTTAGTATCTATCTGGATTGCCTCTTCATAACTTTTAGGTTCACCAGAATCTATCAACAATAAATAATACAATGAAGAATAGTATTGTTCAGGGGGTCTACTTAACCTGGTAGATCTTCTAACAACACTTGTGGGAGTTTGAGGTACCTGCTACTCCTGTTGTTGTACATTTTGATTTTTTGGTACCTTTGGAATTTCTTTTTCAATGATCTCATCAAACACTGTGTATTATGGTTTTTCTTTTTCCTGTTTCTTTCCCTGCAACTGATATTTGTACATGACCTTCTCATTGAATATGACATCTCTACTCCTAATTATTTTTCGATTTTCATAATCCCATAAGAAATAACCAAACTCATTAACATCGTATCCAATAAACGTGCACTTCTTGGATTTTACCTCAATATTTATTCTATTTTATTTATCAATATGGATAAATGCTTCACAACCGAAAGTTTTCAAAAAAGAATAGTTTACCTTTTTACCTGTCCAGGCCTCCTCTGGAATTCCACCATCCAAAGAGCTTGAAGGTCCTCTGTTTATTAAGTAAACAACAGTATCTACAACATCTGCCCAAAACTGTAAGGGAAACCCTGCATGCAATCTCATACTCCTTGCACACTCCATGATGGTCTTGTTCATCCTTTCTAACACACCATTTTCTTGTGGTGTTCCTGGAATTGTCTTCTCTCTATGAATCCCATGGTATGAAAAGTAATCATCAAACTCCTTGCTGCAATATTCACCACCATTGTCTGATCTGAGACACTTCAACCTTTTTCGTGTCTCATTCTCAACCAAATCTTTCCATTTCTTAAAAGTATCAAAAACATTAGATTTTTGTCGAATGCAATAAACCCCAAAAAAACTAGTTGCATCATCAATAAAAGTAACATAATAACGAGAGCCACCAAGAGATGATACATGAGATGGTCCCCATACATTTTTATGCACAATATCTAACCTTTCACTCTTCTTTTCTTTTCCGACTCTAAGAAATCTGACTCTCTTTTGTTTTCCATAAACACAATGCTCACAGAAATCCAAATCAATGTGTTTAAGATCTAGCAACAAATTTCTTTTGTGAAGTATTTGCATCCCCTTCTCACTCATGTTTCCAAGCCTATGATGTCACAGTGTTGTATCCACTCCTGTAGAAGCTAAAGAGATAGAAGAATCAGTATTACTAGTATATAAATGCAATGTACCTACCTTCTCTCCTTTTGCTATCACCAATGATCCTTTGGTGACCTTCCACGCCTTATCTGTAAATATGGATATATAGCCTTCACTTTCCAACTGCCCTATTGAAATTAGATTTTTCCTTCGATCTGGAACATGTCCTACCTCTTTCAACAACCATTTGTTTCCATTCTTTTGCTTTATTTTTACCTTACCCATTCCAACAATTTTGCATGGTGCATATCACCAAAATAAACCTGTCCAAAATCACCTTGAACATAATATAGAAAATGTTTCCTATGGGGTGTGGCATGAAATGAAGCCCCTAAATCTACTACCCAAGACTAGGAAATATTATCTACAAAAAGAATCAAGGCATCTTGCAACACATCACCTGTTACATTTGCTTCTTGATTTTTCTCTTGTTGTCCATCTCTTTGTTTCCTTACAGCTCTGCAATACTTCTTCAGATGTCCTTTCTTCCCACAATTCCAACACTCTATCTTTTCGAGTCTGGATTTGGATCTGCCCTTCCTAGAATTCCCATGGTTCCCTGAGTCATTTCCTCTATCCTTTTATCTTCTCCTATTCTCCACAGTCAACGCATTACCTGATGTCTCACCTGTGCTTTTCTGTCACATTTCCTCGCTAAGGATCACACCAACAACATCATCAAATTTTAGAGTGTTTGAACCAGAGACAGAGTTACTTACAGCCATGACCAAGCCACTGTAGCTTTATGGCAATGAGCACAAGATTAGAAGATCCATGACCTCATCATCAAAGTCCACTTTTACAAAACTTAGCTAATTATTAACCATATGAAATTAATTTAAATGATCTGCAACAGACCCACCTTCTGACATCTTCATATTAAATAATCTCTTCATTAGAAATACCTTATTGGATGCTAAGGGTTTTTCATACAGTTTAGCCAATGCGTCCATCATCTCCTTCGTTGTCTTTTCTTTTGAAATATTGAAAGTCATGGACGCTACCAGGCTCAATTGTATCGTTCCTTATGCCTTCCTGTCAAGAGCCTCCCATTCTTCGTCCTTCATGGTCGTCAGCTTCTTTGGTATTCCACCAAATGGTAGGAATAGATCCTTCTGATATAAATAATCTTCCATATGCATCTTCCATAACTAGTAGTTTTGGCCGTTAAATTTCTCGACCCTAAACTTTCCATATTCTGCCATGGCTCCCACTCAAACCAAGAACCCTATTTTCCTGCAAGTTACCTTTCACTCTGATACCAGTTGTTAGAAAAACAAGATCGCAGAGCATTAAAATAAAACAAATGTGGAAATAAAACACAGAAGATACACATTTCAATAGATATGCGGATATACGTGGTTCACCCAGTGTGGGCTAAATCCACTAGAGAAATTGCCAGGTCCTTCCTTTTTATTATCCAGCAAAATGAAGGGATACAACCTACAGCTCAACCATTGTAACTTCCTCTTCTTTCTCTCGTAGTCTCCTCTCTCATAATACAACATTCGCAATAATACACAGCCGCAATACAATTCCCTCATAAGAGAGGGTTTCCTTCTCAGGAAAAAACCCTAAAAAATAACTTCTACCATCATATCTACAACCTTATAATGAACAGCCCAGATTGACTACGAAATTAAAATATTTTACAAGGCAATTTTTCGCAATATTTCTCTTTGGGGTACTGCCCTTGAATCCCCCGCCAGGGGGCGGCTACAAAAATTGTCTTCGCCCCCCCTGGCAACATTTTTTAGGGGGGAAGCCCCCTCACACCCCCCGTTAGGGAACGGGGTCCAAGCACAGCTAAAACAAACCTCTGAAACAGGAAGATAATCAAGCTCCACAACCAACAATTTTTGCATCGTTGGAAAGGTCTCAATGTGTAGAATAGCATAAAGGGATCTCAGCTACAGCTGGGAAAATTTCGACCCCAAAAAATGCCATTTGATTCCTCTAAATGGCTCCAGAAGGTTTCAAACGCTAATTTTCCAAACTGGGACCTACCATTAAAATGACCTTGCAAGCCAATTCCTCCAATTTTTTCCATTCTAGAAGCATTGATATATATGACAAATAATATAATGATGCAATCTGAATCATTTACCTCCACTGATATACCATTTGCATTAGTCTCTTCTATGCTTGTATTAACCTTGTGTTGATGTATGTCACCTCCCACACTTGCATCAACTCCTTGTTGATGTATGTCACCTTTTGTAGTCACTCAAAATTTGGGCTATCATATGTGGCCTTCATATTCACAATAACCCTAGATTAGTGAATGTTACCTCTGTGTTCATGTTCTTTAGATTAGTGTATGTCACATGGGACTTAGACTATGTCCTTGACTAGTGTATGTTCCCTCCATGACTGTGATAATCTCGGATCAGTGTATGTCGGCTCCTATTCTTGCACTAACTTTATAATATCATATGTTTCCTTTATTCTTACAATAACCCCATATAAGTCTATGCCACTTCCTCTAATTGCATTAACTATGGGTTATCATATGTCATCTTTGTGCTCACAATAACCTCAAATTGGTGTATGTCACATGTGTTCTGATGTTATTTAGATTAATATATGCCACATAAGACTTACACTATGTCCTTCACTAGCATATATTACATACATGACTATGTTAATCTCGAATCAATGTGTGTCACCTCTCTTGCTTACATTGGCTCTTAGTTGTTGTATGTTGTCTTGTCCCTTTGCCAACAACAAGCCAATATTATCACCTTCCTTCCCTTGTCTTTGTTATATAACCATAACATCATTGTGTTCAACCTTTGCCTTTTTGTATATCCTTTGTCCTTTTCTTGAGAGTTGGTGTTGGTATCCCTACCCTGCCTATGGTAAACTATTAACCTTTGTGATGTAGATACCTTGTTCATTTCAATAAGTGCTTATGCCATCGGACCTCATCTATAGGTAAGTACATGCATCATTCCCTTACCTTTATTTATTCACTACGGTATTCATTTGTGCTTTATTACATGTTCTACTTATTTAGAGCTTGCTTATTTATAAATTTCATAGTTTATTGCTTGCATGATAGTTAGACTTATTTTCTAATCTCTCCACTTATATTTTATAGTTTAATTGCTATCATTATTACATAGTATTTAGTCTTGCTTGTTCTCTTACTTCGACATTCTTTCTTGACATGCATCTCTTGCTTGTTGATATCTTTTTTTGTTCTGACTGTTGATTACTTGACATCATATGTTAGGAGAAAAACACCAAAAATAGTCTAAAAATAGAGAGAGAAGTAACTCTGCACCTTGAGAATTAGAGAGAAGAATGAAAGATAAGCCTCTTCAATGAAGCAACCTCCTTTTAGAATAGAACAAATGTACAAGATGAGATACATACATACATACATATAGGAGACAAAGGCTACAATTACAATTAAAGGTTCTATCCAACAACACTAATATAATAATAGAAATGTAATAACTCAATATCTAGGGTTTTATCGAGTGCTTACATTGGGCTTTTTCTAGGGTTTAACATCATACTAATCCACGAGGCACACTTGTGGTTTTACGTTACACCAATGCTTGGGGCATGTGTACCTTCACACGTATTGCGAGATATAAGGCTTGGTCGGGGGAGGATTCCCTCATGGGGTTGGGGCATTGCCTCGCATTACAAGGACCCCTAGACTAATCCCATGCACTTTTTTTCTTTTCTCCTTCTTTGCAACTCGCTATTATTCTCATCTCATGGATAACAACTACTATAAAGGGAAAAAAAAAGTAGCATAAGTAATTTATACTTGGGTACTTTCATATGCCTACCCATCGGGAATTGGCTTGTGCATTCGACCCCTTTGTCGTGTTCATGCATGATCTACTCAATGATGTACGATACCTCTCAACTATTGCTTTAGCGTGATGGATCACCTTCTTGGAGTCCCTCTCATCTTAGCCTATATGTGGGATCTCACTGAAATGTCTAGTTCTTGGGTGGGTTCCTTAGGCCCTCCCTACCCTTTAGCCTTTAGCCTTTGGTCATCAATTTGACTCACTTTGACCCCTTGGTCATTCCCTAGATTCATGGGTCCAGTTGGGGGCAGAAACACCTTGATCTGGTTCATTGTCATTTAGGATGCTTTAATTTGGGTCCATACATGACCCAACCCATTTGGGATTTGGAGTTTACGAAATTAATTTGATTCAAACTCTTCTTTCGGTGCTAAGCTTACCACAAGTTTCTTAGAGTGCCATGATTGTGAATCTATGAGTTGAGTAATAAAGAGTCAATTTGGGTCTCAAAACACATGTTATTGTTGGATCAAATTGATGGCATGTAGTCTATCTATAAGGTCTGACAAGTTTGTATGATTTGGGTACTCAAACGATTAATCAAATGTTCTCTTATGCCCTACAGTCACTCCTTTGCCTATTTATACCATTAATTTACTCTTTGTAAAATCCCCCTCTCTTTAAATCTTACAATATCTCTTATCTATGAAAACCCTAAATTTGTAGGTAATCACATGCATTAGAGACCGAAATATTCCACCTCTGTCAAGCCCCTAGGGCTGCTTACAATTTTCATCTCCAATTACACCTTTATAGGGACTCCTTTGGCTATCTTGGCTCCAATCTTGTAGGTTTAATTAATTCATCCAAGGGCATCTTCACTAGTATAGTTCCACTCATACCTTGGAAGTTTCAACCTTACAACTTCAAGGGATGTTCCATCATAGCTACAAAAAAGGAGGTAGCATTCCCCCCATAGAGCATCATGTTTCTCTAGTTTACATATCTCATTGATTTATCTTTACAATGGCAGATGTAGAGTTTGTTAGTTATATTGCATATAAATCTTTGTATTGGAGATCAAGATAAGTCTTCTCTTCCAAGAATTTGGAGCTGAGTGTGCAATTTATTCTAGGATTACTCTTAGAGCACTATCACAACTCTCCACTTTAGTCGAGGGAACTTCATCATTGACATGAGTTGATTTTTGGGTGAGTTCTCTTCCTCCTCTTTCATTCTATCATTAAAAGGAACTATCAAATAATAAACCCTAGTTAGTGAGATTTCTCTCCCGATTTAATTTATTGTTCAAACTTGATCTCAAAGCTATGAATTACCCTAATTAGTTTTGAACGCATTAAAAGGAACTATTAGTTAATAAACCCTAGCTAGTGAGCTCTCTTTCCCGATTTAATTTGTTGGTCAAACCTGATCTCAAAACTATGAATTACCATAATCATATACAACCCTAGGTTATCATCAACAAGATCTTAAGGTCCTACTTAATCCAGTGGCTTTCCCTCCTATTTCACCCTCTTATATCTCACCCTTGGGTTTCTTTGTTCAACCCTAAAATTGAGTGGTGACTTTTCTCTCGTCTTTCTCCTAATTGACAAGAATTCTACCTACACTAATGGTGAAATCTCCGATGAATGGGTTAGGCTCACTTATAGACAAAGAGATAGAATGTTATTTACATTTCCCTAAGGTTCATGTTCATAATGGAGATGCAAAGAGGAGGATACCTATAAATACTTGTAGATAATAGTGTGTCCCTTATCTTGTGAACAACTTGGTTGATTCAATTCCAACTCCATAATACTTAGCAAACATGCATGTAAGTCAAATAAACAAACCTTTCTCATTTCTAGTTTAGTGTTCCAAATGGACAATATAATTTGTGAAACCATAAAACCTTGATTAATGTTCTGGCAAATCAAACTCCTACCAATTCTAATATCCATGCATGACAAGATTTGAACAAATATACAAGCATTGGTGTGGCGAGGGTGGGGGAGTGTTTTTCCTATTTTTCCACTTGGGTGAGCAAAAAGGGGCAATTGAGTATTAGAGTGGGCTTAACTATCACCACGGAGAGTTGTTAGTGTTAGTGGAACACTATAAACATGTAATACAAAGAAAATAAATAACTAAAAGCACAATATGCAAGGATATAAAAAATGAGATATGTTTACCAATGGATAAGACTAATATTGATATAACCTTAGAGGATTGGGTGAGTACAAGGGGCTCTCATTATCCTCCTTGGGAGGGTCATTTTGTATCCCCAATATAACCTTCTCTCTCTCAATGAATGTACAAGAAGGTGCAAGAAGTTCTTCAAAGGGAAGAGTTCCAATGCACTAGCTTTGTTGCTATGGATATAAGGATGAGGCTTTGGGAAATGGTTCTCCAAGCTCATACAAACAACATAACAATGCATTTTATTCTGTGTGTTGTATTCATACCAATGGCCTCTATTTATAGGCTTTTTTAAAGCTCGCAAATAATTGGTTCCAAGTGGGAAATGGATGCCACTTGGGTGTGGCTCCCCATGTCTGAGTGGACACGGAACCACTTGTGGTACCAATATCAAATGTCGAAAGGATCAAGGCCCTTTGGTACCTTGGCTTGAATATTTTCATTATGGGATTTTTACCATAAATGTGTTGAATTTGGTTGATATTTAACTTATGGTCAGTCTACACAACTTCTTAAAGGAACAATTGTGTGGGTGTGTGCAGATCGCACAAAAGGCCACATTTTTTAGTCGCACGGATTTATCAAAAACCCACTTTCCATAGTTTTCTTCTTTGTTGAGTGTGGTAGATTAATGCCATGAGTGTGCACTTTGGTGTGTAGGACTAATGACTTGTATAGTGATCACCCATATAGATTTGTGAGGGATTTTTAGGTGATAATAGATGCCCCCTAATGTGTGAGGTTAAGAGTAGGTGTATAACTGAAATACATCATTGTTTCTTTTGATTTGTGTACTAATTCTTGTACTTTGTGTACTAATTCTTGTACAGAGAGAGAGAGAGAGAGAGAGAGAGAGAGAGAGAGATTTGAGGGAGTAAGGAAGATGAGAGATCCACTTGCAAAAACACAATCCTACTACTAAAAAGTTTGTTTATATAAACGAGGCAAAAAGTCCCCGTGCTTCTGCCATAACTAGAAATAATTACAATAATAGACAAGAGATTGAAGCCTCTATTCAGATCATCTGAAGTATGAAGACCGGGATGATCCTGTAACTCAAAATTTTGATGAAGTAGATATTTGCAATGCCCTTGGGGGCATCGATAATGACAAATGACGCATTTGAAGGAGAATTAGCCCCAGATCCTGAAGTGAACATTTTGGATGTATGTTCATTACTTGAAGTCATTGATGGCCTATCAATCCTATAGGTCTTCATTTGGAATTGAAAACTACAATTGTTGCAAAGTAAGACTTGCCTTGTTGTGGAGATGTGTTGATGTTGAACATTAAGGGGGTCAACAAAGTAGAGAGAAATGATGACTCTCTCTGTCCCATCTGAGGCTCATCATTTGTATGGAAACGGGAACCAAGATATTGCAACATTCCTGGAAATTGGTGTTGAGCTCAACAAGAATGGAGTCACTACTACAAAAAGTAATGTGCTCCTTGAAATCAACTAATCAATATGGTACCAGATATTGATTGGTGAGATTGATGTATGGTTGGTAAATATGGACGAGGTCGATGGTAAATGAGACTCAATACTTCCCTTGGTCGGAGCATAAGTGACAACTGGTAATTACGACGATCAAATATTCAATTGCACAAAAAGTTGTATCATATCAGGGGGACAGTCAAACACTGGAAAGGTATTGTCAAATTGTAACTGAGGGTGACATGGATGCAAAGAATTGGTAGTTATAGGTGAAAATTCATGGATTATAATAAAGGATATTGGGATTCTCAAATTTTGGTCGATAAGATGGATGTTTGTAGACAAGGATGTTCAATGTGAATGTTCCAACCAAGGGCGACAAGGGATACTACCAAGTAAAAAATCCATCAAATGTGATGGCCTAAGTCTGCTTGCTTGTGTATAAATCAAAAGGTACTTTGTACAATTAATAATTGAATAAAGAATAACTCGGTTGAATGTGTAAGCACAGAGACAAGTGCCCCTAGGGATTAAAATCTCTCAGCCTATCGAGGTGTGATTTTGTGATAACAAATGAAGGGTGGGGGGGGCATGGATGAGTCTCTGTGTAGGTGGGTGAATGGTGGATTAGAATGAAAATGGTCAACTGATCTTGGAGCATATGAGGGGCCAATGAAAATGTGAAGGTGCATTTTATAGAACCAATCAAAGACTTGTGAGAATCCGGGAGTCCATGGGTGATTGAGCTAGCAATATGATGAGAAGAAGTATGAGGTTCATTCTCAAAAGTGTGACCTATGTTAGAATCCCATTTAATGAGATAAAACATCATGAGTGTCATTTTTCCAAGGGAGATAAAAGTTGAGACAAACCATGTGGGTAATAAACTATCGGAAAACAACAATCTGATGCAAGTGGAACAGTGTGAATTTGTTGTGACACTGAGGACTACGAACCCAAAGGCATATGCAAAGGGATGATACTGGTAAATGAAATTATTTGTAGAGGGAGTGACTACATGTTAGTTTTGAAATATATACCTGAAGGGGCCGATGGATGTCCCTAACTGAAAGTGATGTGAACATGTTAACAAATACCTGCACACAAAGACTAAATACTCAAAGTGAAAAATACTTGAAAGTAGAGAACTTGATACGAGAACTTGAAAAAATGTTACTAAGCAGGTGCACATGTAACTTAGGTGTGTACTTGTGATTATATGGGTGAGGCCCACACATTTTTTGTATATGACATGTATAGGGGCAGTGCCCCCATTTTGTATATGATAGGCAAGCATGATCGTACTGAGGGTTGGCATGCATATGTTCCTGTATTTGCTTTATGATACATGTTATCAATGTGATGATAGAAAAAAAAACATATATTTGTTTGGTATATAGACAAATTATAATAAGCGATGCTTTGATTAATGCGATAAGTGCTAGTGTAAAATTTCATTTGTAATGTGATCTACAACTTGGTTCTCACTTCTAGGAATATGTAAATGTTATGGATTCATAATTCCATGATAAAAGTTTTACTTGCATGTACATTCTAAACAATCAAAGGTCGCGAACATGGTAGACATTGTTCAACTGTAGGATGACAAGATGGGAATCCAAGAATACGCTGAAGTGGAAAATTTGAAGGTGAGCAGCACCAACGAGAAGATCAATCATGGCAACATACTCTGCTTGGTTATTCGTAATTGGACCTAGGCACAAACTATTGGAGTGGAGCAATGCATGTGTAGGCAAATAGATGGCCCAAGACACCAAAGAGAGGTTCTGAGTCCATCGACTAGCACCATTGGAAAAACTGATGTGATACGTCAGTGAATGATTCATCTGGTAAAGCAAAAATGGAAGTGATTAGAAATGTGAAAATTTTGATGTGTGTGTAAAAAGATTAAAAAATCTATGAACATCTTTACAAAACAAAAATATGCACACAGAGATGGCCCAAAGTTTAGTTTCTACTTAAGGGTAAAACCTCTTCAAGTATAACTCATTGATAGGGTCCTTGAGGAGGGTGCCTTTGAGGTGAGCAAGGATGTATGCTCCCTTTGTCATGCATTGTTTGATGATGGAAGGGTTGTACAAAAGGGATTCGAACTTTCCATGGCCTAAGGTATCATGGGATACATCATAGGCTAGGAGAAGGTCACCCTTGTTGAAGGAATGAGGGTTGACTTGGTGATCAAAAGTAGATTTTTAGTGTTTTTTGGCAACCTCATTGTTTTGCAATGAGGACCGACGATCTTCATCAATAATTTCTACGACAATGAAGTGTTGTTTGAGGAGATTGGTATGTTGTAGTAGTTCAATTGTTGCTTGGAGCATTGGGATTTCACACTTGATGGGAAATATTGCTTCTACCCCATCGACAAGGTGGAAGGGCATAAAACTCATGGAAGTTTTGACTATCATTTAGTATGCCCATAGTGCGAATAAAAGCAAGTGATGCCAGTTGGTTTTTTGTTTTTTCATTGTTCGTTGCAACATGGTTTTGAGGACTTTGTTGATGGCCTCAACCTGGCCATTGGACTATGGGTAGTATGGCAAGGTGAACTTGTGTTTGAAGCCTAAGCGTGAGGATAACTCCTCAAATACTTTGTTTTCAAAATGTTTGCATGAATTGAGACTAATTGTTGGGGGACCCCAAAGAGAGTGATGACGTGATTGAAAAATAAGTAGGTCATCGTGTCCACTATATCATTGAAGGTAGGCATGGCTTCAACCTATTTGGTGAAGTATCTAATGGCCACAATGATGTACTTGTGACCATTGTTAGATGGGGGTTGCATGTCATGAACTCTATGCCTCATTTGCAGAACGAGCCAACTGCAATGACTAGGTATAAAGGAGTCAGTGGGGCTTGTGATTTATGTGTGAACATTTGGAACTTAGTACACCACTTGACTACATTAATGCAGTCGTGAAATAAGGTAGGCCAAAAGTAACCATCCCGCATGAAATTTTGTGCGATGGACATACTAGAGAGGTGTCCACAACATGCACCATTATGGAAATCGTTAAGGATGCACTCTGCCTTGTCTAGGGTGAGGCAACAATGTAAGATGGTATCCACTCCCCATTGATATACAACATCCCCTATGAGGAGATAGCATGGGGCTTGGTGGCGGATATGTTGCTGATCATCCCAAGAGAGATGTGGGTCAAACTTCTGAGTGAAAAGGTGGGTGAGGATGTCACCATTCCAAGGGTCATCTGATGAGATGAAAAATAAATGTTCATTAGGGAAGTTTTCATTCACTAGTGTGTCCTTGGTGTCGGATGGTAAATCAGTGATGAATTCCATGAGGATAAGTTCCTACTTACTTTTAGGAGTGGTGAACTCCAAATTGAAATCTTGAAGAATTATAACCCAACGAACGAATTTCCCATTAATTTGGTGTCGGCTAAGTAAGTATTGCATGGGATTAGAGTTTAAAATGACCTTAGTGGTTCGAAGCAAAATGTAATGGCATAGTTTTTCGATTGCGTGAACCATGGCCAGGGCTAAATTTTCCTCATGATTGTAGTGTAAATGGGGTCCTAATAAGTTCTTATTGATGTAGTAGATGACATGTTTTCATTCATCTGCAACTTGATGGATGAATACTCTTGTAACTCTTACCTCTAAGACTGAAAGACACATGGCATAATCTTTATCGGAGTTGAGGGGGACTAATCAAAGGGGAATTTTAAATGGGCACTTTTAATGCCTCAAAATCTTGTTGAGCTTGACAATCCCATTTGAATAGGATGTCTTGGCATAACAGGCATAAGAATCCATGGGTGAAAGTTGCATAATCGGGAACAAAGTGACATAAGAAGTTAGCTTTTCCATATAGGCTTTATAACTTGTGCAGATTTTTGGGAGGGGGGATTTTGTTGATGGCTTGGACATTAAGGGGGTCCACCATGATCCCTTGCTTGGATATAGTAAATCCCATGTGGTGATGTAGAAAATGCACTTAAGGGGGTTGAAATGATGTTGTATTGACAACATCTCTAGAATATGATGCAAAGATCTGTGAGGTGTTGGGATCGTTTCTTGGACCGAATTGTGAGATTGTCCAAGTATGCAAGGATGAGGTGGGAGTGATCATGAAAGACATAGGTCATCACATGTTGTAAAGTGGCTCCAACATTCTTAAGACCAAAGGGCATGACAGGATACACAAAAGTGCCCTATAGTGTGGTGAATGTAGTCTTATATTGATCTGCATGGCAAATTTGAATCTGGTAGTAGCTGAAGAATCCATCCATAAATGACATGTCTTCATGTCTGGCACAAGCATCAATTACCTGATCAATGAAAGGGGTGGGAAAGTTGTCCTTGGGACAAGCTTGATTTAGGTCTCTAAAGTGTGTACAAACATGGATGGTTCCTTACTTTTTGTTAATTGGAATGAGGTTAGAAACCCACGATGTATACACAATGAGGTATATGAACCTGGTTGTGTGCAGATTATTGATTTTGTCTTTGATATCCATGGCTTTGAAGGGATGAAGGCATTGTTGCTTCTAGAAAATAGGCTAAACATCAATCCAAGTGTCGATGCAGTGTTCAACAATGTCTGGATCGAGACCGAGCATTTTAGTATAAGATGGGGGGAAAATGTACTAATACCCTTGAAAAAAAGCCTCGTAGGCAAGGATTTCTTTAGAGGAGCATGTGACACCAAGGATGATGTATTTAGTGATGCCTGGTTTGATGGAAATGTCCACCTTGATAGTCGAGAAAATGTTGGCCATGTTCCCTTCTTCAAAAGTGTCGTGTGTGTGGATTGGGTTTTTGAACGAATTTGTATGTCGAAGAGGAATGAAGTCCTTAGTTTTAACTACACAAACATTGGTGTTAGTGGCAATTTGGAAAGAATGTTGAGACAGAAAGGATGGTTGGTGGTGCATTGCATCCCAGGGGTTGTCAAGTATTCTCATGCCTCTAGAATATCTTCGTTTGAATGGAATACATGTGATAGAACATGCCTCTTATAGGCATGAACATGCAAGGGTAGCATGATGGGGCCAAACATCTCACACAATATTGACATAGCGTTGTGGGCCAAAGAATCCACAGTTATTGAGGTAGTGCAAGTGAGATGGACTTATGGCCAAATGATGTTTAGAGGTCTTCTGGAATATGGTAGACATGTGTTATCTTCAACAGGGGCCAATTATTCAACTGAAGGGATTAATCCTTCATTGGAAGAAATGTGTGTGCCATGATCTCTAGGAGGAGGGAGAATTTCTCATCAATGGATTTCCAGTAAGTTAGGTGGGGCAAGAGGAAGTGTATCTTGTCATGGTCATACTAGAGGAGCGGATGGGGAAAGAGAGATGGGTACCCACTTCTGAATAGGTGTGTTAAAAGCATCATGGGATGTGGCTATAATGCTAAGTGACCCCGTAGCATGGAGGGCCTCTTGAAGATTTTGAATGGCGATCATCTGATGATTACAATATTCCATGATCAAGGGACAAATATAAGTGAAATGGTCCAATCATCTGCATAGTGCACATGGGTAGGTATTACATGCATTCATTGAAGTGGATATGTAATAAATGTTAGAGGAATTGGATGTTGTAGATATCGACGGTTGTGATATTGCTTGAGTGGACTCTAGCAAGGTCATCTAGTGGACTACTGCCAGTGTGTCTCAAAATTGAGGTAGAGTGGGACAGTGATGAGTATTATAGACACAATGTGAACATATGGCACGTGTGAAGTTGGTACGCAATGTTTTATTGAGTGGGGTGGTAAAATCTTGGGTAGGGTCTATGGACGTTTCTTCCAGGGTGGGCAACAATGTTGTTTCCCGAGAGACATGGATAAGAATCGGTAACTCTGGAAGGGTGGAGCATAAGTTGGTTGGGTGACCTATTGCTTCGTAGAGTGTGCATAGGGGTTGAACTCGAGGTGTGGCTTGAGTATTTCCCCTAGCTTTCTTCTTCTTTCTCCTAGTGTTGGTATTCTTTCCCCGAATCGTGTGACCAAGTTGTCATAATATTAGTTGAACCAGGATCTACATAGATAGTTCAGTTGTTTGAGGGGGGAATGATGGTATTGGTACCATAAATGGTGGGTCAAGATACCAAACAGGGATATTTATTACCATGTTGGAAAGGGTAAGTGTAGCTACTACATGGTATGTCATAATTCTTGGTGGTAGGTAGAAGAAGCATATTTGGGTTAGGAGTTGAGGAGTAGTTTTCCAAAGTGTTGGTTGGTCATTCGTGGGTGGTGTATGGGTGTCTTAGGGATAAACTGGGGTATGGTTTCTGCTGTAACATAAGTGATTATGTAGACTTGGGAAGATTTTGAGGGTAATATGACGGGAGCATCACCCTGGTATGCGCTAAGGAGTGAGGGGCCTTGAAATATCCCTAAACCCATTTCCACGACTGGTGAGACATATGAATATGCTCAAATGAGAGGTAGGATATTATCCAAATTCACGGTGGGGTGGGGTTCATAATGTTTTAATTGATCGACCATAAAAACCTTCCTAGTGTGGGTGAGGATCTGGTATGAAAGACAGATGAGGCCACTGCCTTCATCGCGTACATGTAACTACCTCCAAGTAAGATGTTGTAGTCCAATGGGGCATCTATGACCTCGATGAAAATCAATACCATTCTTCATGCTAGTGTGATAGGGATGTTTTGAAACAAACCCTTGGGTTGGAATGGGCGGCCATCGTAGGCCTGAAGGATAATAACATAAGGGGTTAGCTCATGGGAGTTGAGCTCCTGCTGGACATTTTTGGACATGATGCATGTGGATGTTCCTTCATTGACGATACATCTATGAACAATGATATTTTGAATCATAGCTAGGATTTGAAAAGCCACCGAAGAAGTGAGTCGAGGTTCTAATTTATCCAAATCAAAAGTAATGATGCATGAGTCAGAAGGGTTGACTTCCCCCGATGTGAATAACAAAGTTTTCCTTTGTGATGGGTAGGTTTGAAAGAACTCGAGTACAAACATGTTCATGGGAGGTTGAGCCAAATCATCCATAAGACTATAGCTAAGTGTTTCCCTAGCATTTGGGTTGTGAGTAACATGTTGTAGAGGTGCACTTAGTAAACATGGGGTAGGGTCACCACCAAAAAGTGGGATCATCAAAGGGGCATCCACTGGTAATTGGGGTGTACTTGATGTGGTCGAAGTAGAGTCAAGAGGCATGTTGTATTAACAACCATGAGTATGAAGAAGTTTGTCTTCTTTAGACACCATGAGAATGCAACAAGTTGAAGAATTATGAGGTTGAGCTTGTCCTAGGTTGGGGTAGTGTCCCATTTGTTGGGTGGAGGGCCCAAGTTCTTGTTGCATAGCAACCACTCCTTGGTGAGGGAATGGGCTATATAAAACTATTGGTGGGGGTGGTTGAGGGAAGTTATACTAAACTTGTGCGGCACCCTGTGGGGCAAGGGTTCCTTGGGTGTTCATGGATTCCTTCATCCTTTTGAAGTCAAGTATTTGGGGGTAGTGGTGGGTATAATATACATACTCACCACATAATGTGTAGGAGAAGTTGGTTTTTGAGGTTGTTTTTCTTCCCCTGTTGTTGTTAGCCATTGTTGTTGCTAGTGTTCTAGTTTTGATTACCAACATTAAGATTGCCCCATGTTCAGGGGTTTTGTTGTTGGAGGTTGCCCCCCTATCCCTAGTTAGCATTGGCTTTATTTTTTCCCTTCTTCTTTGGCAGGGTTAACCATATTTAGTTGTTCAAATGTTTGAACCTACAGTATTGGTGAAGGTTGCACAAAGTTGACACCATCTTGTTGTTTCCCTTGTGCTGGAATAACATTGGGTGGTGAGGGGCCAAGGAAAGAATAATATGGGTTACTCTATTGTAGAGGTCCATAGGGGTTGTAAGATTTTGAGGGTCCTCCACCACAACCCAGGTTTCATGAAGGTCCATGTGTATGCCAAGGAATCTGCATAGCTAGTTAGGGTAAAGGATTCATGGCTTGCGTGAGGTTGTGCCCCCTAGTTGTTGGAGGAGGAGAAGTAGGAAATAAATGATTGTGTGCATAAGGTGTGCTCATAGTAGGAGGGTATCATGGTGCTCCTCCATAGGGGTTTGTGTATTGATTGGTGTCATAAAAAGGTGTAGAGTTACCATAGGGATTAAGGTGGGTTATGGACCCAATTAGTCTATTTGTCGAATGGGATGCTCCTGGTTTTTCTTGACCAAATGGTACAGGTTGAGGAGCATCAGGGAGAACAATGTAAAGGTATCTCGTATGTGAATATATCAAATAAAAATGTTGGGATTTGGTTATGGCCTCTTCTTCGGTTGTGGCATGGTAATGGCCACATCTTTTGAGATTAAGGGAACTAAGGATTTGAGGAACCAATATAGGTGTAGTTAAGAGGTGGTTTCAATTTTACATGGGCTTCTTATTTGATGCCATTAGTGGATGTGATCCGTGATATGAGTGGAAATTGTTTGGTGAAAATCTGAGAGGATTTCCAAGCCAATGTCATGGTCTATTGCTAACTAAAAAATGCTAGAAAATACTTGGCTAAAAATGCAAATGTCATATGGGACCCTGCTTTTTCATCCACGTAACATTTCACGAAGTGACCAGTTAAGGTTCTTTGAAATAGGCATCAGAAAATGGAATCATCAGTGATGTTGTTGGATGAGCACCATAGGTGAAATATCATGACATCGTTATTTGGATCTCTGCCTAGTTTCCCTTCAAACTTAGGACTGTCATACGTTAGTTTGTTAGGTGTGTTTGGCGAAGCAAGATCGTCTAAAATTGGGTCACTTTTGATTTTCTTTAAGTCTAGGAGATTTAATGAGGCCAAATATGGTAGGTTATGTGGTCCTGCCATTATGTTTGATGGCTGAAAGTCGGTTCCTAAGGAGGAAGAGCTATTAAACAGGTTTTTGGGGGGAAGTTTCACCGAGTAAGGTGGAACCAAGCAATGTTGAATCGAACACTACTACACTCAAAGGTGAGTGGGGAGGTTGAACTAACAAGGCGGTAAAACAAGGAATACCTCCCAACACTGGTGGGAGGCCAAGAAAGCGTCTAGAATGCCAGGGAGGTAGTGGGTCCCCTATGGTTTTGGACTAGCATAAGTTTGTGTGATTTTGTTAAGTGAAAGGATAACTAACAAGTGATTTTCAACAACATTGAATATGTGATACTTTAACAAACAACATAAAGTTGCATATCGTTAGTGGTAAATTGATACAACACACATTAATTAGTTGTAAAGTAAAATGGTTTTGGGGTGGGGTGGGATATTTTCCGCATAGGGGAATAAAAAATAAAAAGCATGTGCCCTAAATACCTAGTTTCCTTTCTCTCAATGTCACTGGGCCTTCCAATAGCTCTCAAAAATGGGGTATGAGCCCACCAGAAGAGAGAATGGTGAATGTATGAAAGATCAGTTATAATGAGGGGTAGAGGGTGCATATCTTGAAAGAGCTTATGATATTTTCCAATAGTTATTCAAAATATGACCTAGGTGTGGTTGCAGCCCACAATTTCCTCCTCTGTAGAAAAAATCTAGTTTTTTTGCCATTAGGTTACCTTTTTCAAGTGCAATAGGAGACTCTCAGCCTCAAACCACAGTCACGGGTCGGGATACCTCTCAAGAGTTGGGTGGCTCAAGAAGGCTCATGTGGATTAACCGGACCTAAGCTTTGCCCCTTCACTGGAATCTCCCTACCTTATGGTGTAGGAACAATTCATTGGAAGGATTTGAACTTCCCTAAATAGTCAACTACTAAGTTTCTTATGAAAAGTGATAATGGGGAGTTTTTCGAATACCCACCCCCATAATCCTAACTTAAACTAAAATTTGTTTTGTGACCTCTCGAGGAGGATTTTAGTGAGTTCTTAGAGTAGTGTTTTAATAAGATTTTGGGATTGGGGTCATGGGCTAGTCCCATTTCTCAAGGGTGTCTTGAAGGATCTTTTGAGAACACTTAAATATTTATGATCCTACTAGATCGCTTTTGGTCGCAAGGAGGAGAGCATACTTTGATAAAAGTGAGTCGTAGATGCCCTAATGTGTGTGAATGTGATTGTGTGCAAGGGTGAAAGTGTGCAAAAAATATGGTTATGTTTAGATTTGCAACATGTGGACGTCATGGGATTTGTTACTCTTCCTTTAATTAACTTCTAACAGGTGTTTTTTGCAATCCTTGTGTAATTGGAAAACTAGTCCTAAATACTAAAAGGTGTAGACAGTTTGTGGTCCATTCCAATCCTTAATTTCCTAAGTGTTCTTTGCAAAATACAAAACTTTCCTAGGTTGTACGATGATGTGGACAATTGGGGTCCTTTCAAATATTTAGCTCCCTAGTGTTTGTATTTGCAATAAATGAACTATGAGGTGCACAAATGTTTTGGCCTCACCTGGTTACTTGTTTGAATTTTGAAAAAAAAATTGGAAAAAAATCAAAGGAAATATTCTCACATTTGGGGTGGTTACTTGTCACTTTAATTTACTCTATATGTGTTGTTTTGAAAGGGATATTGTGGTGAGAAAATCCCCTCTGCAAACAAGTGGAAGCCCCCTCAACAGGGTTTCCTTCAATTGATACAATTAAAAAAATGCTTCTCTATACTATAATATACTTGTCCTATGGTCTTTCTTTATAGGTTAAAATGAGAGGGAGAAAGTTTTTGTGTATCTGTCTCTATAGGTTTTCCCTGCAACCTTTAGCGGTTAAGCTCCAAATCTGAGTGCTTTCCCGCAAGCTTAACCTGCAAAAAAAATCAATTCCTTTTCCTACTACTATCCATTGTTAGATAACAACAATCCTATCTAACAAACAAGGATAGAGATACCAACCAAGAACTGAACAAAGTGGATATGAGAAATAGGCCAATTTATCATTAAATTGGAAACATGAAACTTACAAACTTACAAACTTATCTGTGTCGCATTCCCTCCAAGTCTCCAAAAATTCAGTCCTCAATACACACCTTATGAGAAAGAGCCTCACTTTGATATCCTTACTCTCAATATCAAAACTTTGTTATCATATTCTCATTCTCCCCCTTTTCACCATGAATGGCCCTTGTTATATAAGATTCAAGAGGTCCAACTAACAGGCCTAAATGGAGAGTATGGTTGAGGATTTTGATTGATTATTTTAGGATTTATCTTTATATTCATGATCATGGATTTCCCCCAACATGGAATGGAAGAGGGTCGAGTGAATCTTGATGAAAACAATGCAAACAACCCAAATCCTTCTCTAACCAACTGCCCCAAAAAACATGGAAACCTCTCTAACTGCAAGGATGCTCCCCCCAAGAGGCAGACATGACATCCTGGATGTTTCCCTATAACTGGGAAAGGAGGGAGGGTGCCCCCTATGCATGGGTAGGGGGGCGTCCTTGGTAAAAAAGGGCCAAAAAGACAAGGTAAAGATGGGTTTTTGACCTCCAAATGATGGTTTTTCTCTTCTAACTTCACTAGGGATCATGACATGTGATTTTTCCATGGTGTCAAGGTAATAATACTTAGAAAAGGATGACACTTATGCCATGA
>JASDQU010100726.1:542469-553553 GCA_032191745.1 Picea mariana | reverse complement strand
CAAAGGGCATGATAGGATACACAAAAGTGCCCTATGGTGTGGTGAATGTAGTCTTATATTGATCTGCATGACGAATTTGAATCTGGTAAGTAGCCGAAGAATCCATCCATAAATGACAAGTCTTCATGTCTGGCACAAGCATCGATTACCTGATCAATGAAAGGGGTGGGAAAGTTGTCCTTAGGACAAGCTTGATTTAGGTCTCTAAAGTGTGTACAAACATGGATGGTTCCTTACTTTTTGTTAATTGGAATGAGGTTAGAGACCCATGATGTATACACAATGAGGTATATGAACCTAGTTGTGTGCAGATTATTGATTTTTTCTTTGATATCCATGGCTTTGAAGGGATGAAGGCGTTGTTGCTTCTGGAAAATAGGCTAAACATCAAGCCAAGTGTCGATGTAGTGTTCAACAATGTCTGGGTTGAGACTGGGTATTTTAGTATAAGATGAGGAAAAAATGTACTAATACCCTTGAAAAAAAGCCTCGTAGGCAAGGATTTCTTTAGAGGAGCATGTGACACCAAGGATGATGTATCCAGTGATGTCTGGTTTGATGGAAATGTCCACCTTGATATTCAGGAAAATGTTGGCCATGCTCCCTTCTTCAAAAGTGTTGTGTGTGTGGATTGGGTTTTTGAACGAATTTGTATGTCGAAGAGGAATGAAGTCCTTAGTTTTAACTACACAAACATTGGTGTTAGTGGCAAGTCGGAAAGAATGTTGAGACAGAAAGGATGACTGGTGGTGCATTGCATCCCAGGGGTAGTCAAGTATTGTCATGCCTCTAGAATATCTTCGTTTGAATGGAATACACGTGATAGAACATGCCTCTTATAGGTATGAACGTGCAAGGGTAGCATGATGGGGCCAAACATCTCACACAATATTGACATAGCGTTGTGGGCCAAAGAATCCACAGTTATTGAGGTAGTGCAAGTGGGATGGACTTATGGCCAAATGATGTTCAGAGGTCTTCTGGAATATGGTAGACATGCGTTATCTTCAACAGGGGTCGATTATTCAACTGAAGGGATTAATCCTTCATTAGAAGAAATGTGTGTGCCATGGTCTCTAGGGGGAGGGAGAATTTCTCATCGAGGGATTTCCAATAAGTTAGGTGGGGAAAGAGGAAGTGTATCTTGTCATGGTCGTACTAGAGGAGCGGATGGGGAAAGAGAGATGGGTACCCACTTTTGAATAGGTGTGTTAGAAGCATCATGGGATGTGGCTATAATGCTAAGTGACCCTGTAGCATGGAGGGCCTCTCGAAGATTTCAAATGGCGGTCATCCAATGATTACAATATTCCATGATCAAGGGACACATATAAGTGAAATGGTCCAATCTTCTGCATAGTGCGCATGGGTAGGTATGACATGCATTCATTGAAGTGGATATGTAATGAATGTTAGAGGAATTGAATGTTGTAGATACCGACGATTGTGATATTGCTTAAGTGGACTCTAGCAAGGTCATCTAGTGGACTATAGCCAGTGTGTCTCGAAATTGAGGTAGAGTGGGACAGTGATGAGTATTATAGCCACAATGTGAACATATGTCACGTGTGAAGTTGGTACGCAATGTTTTATTGAGTGTGGTGGTAAAATCTTGGGTAGGGTCTATGAACGTTACTTCCAGGGTGGGCAACAATGTTGTTGCCCGAGGGACATGGATAAGAATCGATAACTCTGGAAGGGTGGAGCATAAGTTGGTTGGGTGACCTAGTGCTTCGTAGAGTGCGCATAGGGGTTTAACTCGAGGTGTGGCTTGAGTATTTCCCCTAGCTTTCTTCTTCTTTCCCCTAGTGTTGGTATTCTTTCCCCCAATCGTGTGACCAAGTTGTCGTAATATTAGTTGAACCAGGGTCTACATAGATAGTTCAGTTGTTTGAGGGGGGAATGATGGTATTGGTACCATAAATGGTGGGTCAAGATACCAAACAGGGATATTTATTACCATGTTGGAAAGGGTAAGTGTAGCTACTACATGGTATGTCATAATTCTTGGTGGTGGGTAGAAGAAGGATATTTGGGTTAGGAGTTGAGGAGTAGTTTTCCAAAGTGTTGGTTGGTCATTCGTGGGTGGTGTATGGGTGTCTTAGGGGTAAACTGGGGTATGGTTTATGCCGTAACATAAGTGATTATGTAGACTTGGGAAGATTTTGAGGGTAATATGACAAGAGGGTCACCCTAGTATGTGCTAAGGAGTGAGGGGCCTTGAAATATTCCTAAACTCATTTCTACGACTGGTGAGACATATGAATATGCTCAAATGAGAGGCAGGATATTATCCAAATTCATGGTGGGGTGGGGTTCGTAATGTTTTAATTGACCAACCATAACAACCTTCTTGGTGTGGGGGAGGATCTGGTATGAAAGATAGATGAGGCCACTGCCTTCATCGCATACATGTAACTACCTCCAAGTAAGATGTTGTAGTCCAATGGGGCGTCTATGACCTCGATGAAAATGAATACCATTCTTCCCGCTAGTGCGACATGGATGTTTTGAAAAAAAACCTTGGGTTGGAATGGGCGGCCATCGTAGGCCTGAAGGATAATAACATAAGGGGTTAGCTCATGGGAGTTGAGCTCCTGATAGACATTTTTGGACATGATGCATGTGGATGTTCCTTCATCGACGATACATTAATGAACAATGATATTTTGAATCGTAGCTAGGATTTGAAGAGCCACCAAAGAAATGAGTTGAGGTTCTGATTTATCCAAATCAAAAGTAATGATGCATGAGTCAGAAGGGTTGACTTCCACCGATGTGGATAACAAAGTTTTCCTTTGTAATGGGTAGGTTTGAAAGAACTCGAGTACACACATGTTCATGGGAGGTTGAGCCAAATTATCCATAAGACTATAGCTATGTGTTTCCCTGGTATTTGGGTTGTGAGTAACATGTTGTAGAGGTGCACTTAGTAAACATGGGGTAGGGTCACCATTGGGAAGTGGGATCATCAAAGGGGCACCTACTGGTAATTGGGGTGTACTTGATGTGGTCAAAGTAGAGTCGAGAGGCATGTCGTATTAACAACCACGAGTATAAAGAAGTGTGTCTTCTTTAGACGCCATGAGAATGCAACAAGTTGAAGAATTATGAGGTTGAGCTTGTCCTGGGTTGGGGTAGTGTCCCATTTGTTGGGTGGAGGGCCCAAGTTCTTGTTGCGTAGCAACCACTCCTTGGTGAGGGAATGGGCTATGTAAAACTATTGGTGAGGGTGGTTGAGGGAAGTTATACTAAACTTGCGCAGCACCTTGTGGGGCAAGGGTTCCTTGGGTGTTCATGGATTCCTTCATCCTTTTGAAGTCAGGTATTTGGGGGCAGTGGTGGGTATAATGTACATACTCACCACATAATGTGTAGGGGAAATTGGTTTTGAGGTTGTTTTTCTTCCCCTGTTGTTGTTAGCCATTGTTGTTGCTAGTGTTCTAGTTTTGATTACCAACATTAAGATTGCCCCATGTTTGGGGGTTTTGTTATTGGAGGTTGCCCCCCTATCCCTAGTTAGCATTGGCTTTATTTTTTCCCTTCTTCTTTGGCAGGGTTAACCATATTTAGTTGTTCAAATGCTTGAACCTGCAGTATTGGTGAAGGTTGCACAAAGTTGACACCATCTTGTTGTTTCCCTTGTGTTGGAATAACATTAGGTGGTGAGAGGCCAAGGAAAGGATAATATGGGTTACTCTGTTGTAGAGGTCTATAGGGGTTGTAAGATTTTGAGGGTCCTCCACCACAACCCAGGTTTTATGAAGGTCCATGTGTATGCCAAGGAATCTACATAGCTGGTTAGGGTAAAGGATTCATGGCTTGCGTGAGGTTGTGCCCCCTAGTTGTTGGAGGAGGAGGAGTAGGAAATAAATGATTGTGTGCATAAGGTGTGCCCATAGTAGGAGGGTATCATGGTGCTCCTCCATAAGGGTTTGTGTATTGATTAGTGTCATACAAAGGTGTAGAGTTACCATAGGGATTGAGGTGGGTTATGGACCCAATTAGTTTGTTTGTCGAATGGGATGCTCCTGGTTTTTCTTGACCAAATGGTACAGGTTGAGGAGCATCAGGGAGAACCATGTAAAGGTATCTCATATGTGAATATATCAAATAAAAATGTTGGGATCTGGTTATGGCCTCTTCTTCGGCTTGTGGCATGGTAGTGGCCACTTCTTTTGAGATTAAGGGAACTAAGGAATTCAGGAACCAATATAGATGTAGTTCCGGGGTGGTTTCAATTTTACATGGGCTTCTTCTTTGTTGCCATTAGTGGATGTGATCCATGATATGAGTGGAAATTGTTTGGTGAAAATTCGAGAGGATTTCCAAGCCAATGTCATGGTGTATTGCTAACTAAAAAATGCTAGAAAATACTTGGCTAAAGATGCAAAGGTCGCATGGGACCCTGCTTTTTCATCCGCATAACATTTCACAAAGTGACCAGTTAAGGTTCTTAGAAATAGGCATCGGAAAATGGAATCATTAGTGATGTTGTTGGATGAGCACCATAGGTGAAATATCATGACATCGTTATTTGGATCTCCTCCTAGTTTCCCTTCAAACTTAGGACTGTCATACGTTAGTTTGTTACGTGTGTTTGGCGAAGCAAGATCATCTAAAATTGGGTCACTTTTGATTTTTGTTAAGTCTAGGAGATTTAACGAGGCCAAAATGGTAGGTTATGTGGTCCTGCCATTATGTTTGATGGTTAAAAGTTGGTTCCTAAGTAGGAAGAGCTACTAAACAGATTTTGGGGGGGAAGTTGCACCGAGTAAGGTGGAACCAAGCAACGTTGAACCGAAACTACTACACTCAAAGGTGAGTGCGGAGGTTGAACTGACAAGGCGGTAAAACAAGGAATACCTCCCAACACTGGTGGGAGGCCAAGCAAGCGTCTAGAACTCCAGGGAGGTAGTGGGTCCCCTATGGTTTTGGACTAGCATAAGTTTGTGTGATTTTGTTAAGTGAAAGGATAACTAACAAGTGATTTTCAACAAAATTGAATATGTGATACTTTAACAAACAACAAAAATTTGCATATCGTTAGTGGTAAATTGATACAACACACATTAATTAGTTGTAAAGTAAAATGGTTTTTGGGTGGGGTGGGATGGTTTTTTTTAGGGGAATAAAAAATAAAAAGCATGTGCCCTAAATACCTAGTTTCCTTGCTCTCAATGTCACTGGGCCTTCCAATAGCTCTCAAAAATGGGGTATGAGCCCACTAGAAGAGAGAATGGTGAATGTATGAAAGATCAGTTATAATGAGGGGTAGAGGGTGCATATCCTGAAGGAGCTTACGATATTTTCCAATAGCTATTCAAAATATGACCTAGGTGTGGTTGCAGCCCACAATTTCCTCCTCTGCAAAAAAAAACTAGTTTTTTTTCCATTAGGTTACCTTTTTCAAGTGCAATAGGAGACTCTCAGCCTCAAACCACAGTCATGGGCTGGGATACCTCACAAGAGTTGGGTGGCTCAAGAAGGCTTATGTGGATTAACCAGACCTAAGCTTTGCCCCTTCACGGGAATCTCCCTACCTTATGGTGTAGGAACAATTCATTGGAAGGATTTTAACTTCCCTAAATAGTCAACTACTAAGTTTCTTATGAAAAGTGATAATGGACAGTTTTTCGAATACCCACCCCCATAATCCTAACTTAAACTAAAATTTGTTTTGTGACCTCTTGAGGAGGATTTTAGTGAGTTCTTAGAGTAGTGTTTTAATAAGATTTTGGGATTGGGGTCATGGGCTAGTCCCATTCTCAAGGGTGTCTTGAAGGATATTTTGAGAACACTTAAATATTTACGATCCTACTAGATCGCTTTTGGGCGCAAGGAGGAGAGCATACTTTGATAAAAGTGAGTCGTAGATGCCTTAATCTGTGTGAATGTGATTGTGTGCAAGGGTGAAAGTGTGCAAAAAATATCATTATGATTAGATTTGCAACATGTGGACGTCGTGGGATCTGTTACTCTTCCTTTAATTAACCTCTAACAGGTGTTTTTTGCAATCCTTGCGTAATTGGAAAACTAGTCCTAAATAGTAAAAGGTGTAGACAATTTGTGGTCCATTCCAATCCTTAATTTCCTAAGTGTTCTTTGCAAAATACAAAACTTTCCTAGGTTGTACGATGATGTGGACAATTGGGGTCCTTTCAAATATTTAGCTCCCTAGTGTTTGTATTTGCAATAAATGAATTATGAGGTGCGCAAATGTTTTGGCCTTAGCTGGTTACTTGTTTGAATTTTGAAAAAACTTTTGGAAAAAAATCAAAGGAAATATTCTCACATTTGGGGTGGTTACTTGTCACTTTAATTTACTCTATGTTTTGTTTTGAAAGGGATATTGTGGTGAGAAAATCCCCTCTGCAAACAAGTGGAAGCCCCTTCAATTGATACAATTAAAAAAATGCTTCTCTATATTATAATATACTCGTCCTATGGTCTCTCTTTATAGGTTAAAATGAGAGGGAGAAAGTATTTGTGTATCTATCTCTATAGATTTTCCCTGCAGCCTTTAGCGGTTGAGCTCCAAATCTTAGTGCTTTCCCGTGAGCTTAACCTGCAAAATAAATCAATTCCTTTTCCTACTACTATCCAATGTTAGATAACAACAATCCTATCTAACAAACAAGGATAGAGACACCAACCAAGAACTGAACAAAGTGGATATGAGAAATAGGCCAATTTATCATTAAATTGGAAACATGAAACTTACAACCTAATCTGTGTTGCATTCCCTCCAAGTCTCCAAAAATTTAGTCCTCAAATACACACCTTATGAGAAAGAGCCTCACTTTGATATCCTTACTCTCAATATCAAAAATTTGTTATCATATTCTCATTCTCCCCCTTTTCACCATGAATGGCCCTTGTTATATAAGATTCAAGAGGTCCAACTAACAAGCCTAAATGGAGAGTATGGTTGAGGATTTTGATTGATTATGTTAGGATTTAGCTTTATATTCATGATCATGGATTTCCTCCAATATGGAATGGAAGAGGGTCGAGTGAATCTTGATGAAAACAATGCAAACAACCCAAATCCTTCTCTAACCAACTGCCCAAAAAAACATGGAAACCTCTCTAATTGCAAGGATGCTCCCCCCAAGAGGCAGACATGACATCCTGGATGCTCCCCTATAATTGGGAAAGGAGGGAGGGCACCCCCTATGCATTGGTAGGGGGCGTCCTTGGTAAAAAAGGGCCAAAAAGACAAGGTAAAGATGGGTTTTCGACCTCCAAATGATGGTTTTTCTCTTCTAACTTCAGTAGGGATCATGACATGTGATTTTTCCATGGTGTCAAGGTAATAATACTTAGAAAAGGATGACACTTATGCCATGACATCACCCCATTGCAGTTGAAAAAATTACGGGGTGAGGTGTCGCAATTGTGACACTTAGCAAAGTCAAATGCGACACTTGTGACACTTGGCTAGGTGTGACAAAATGGTGTATAACAGATGCCCCCCCCAAAGTGTGAGGTCAGAAGAGAAAATGATGGCCGAAACACTTTGAAAAATTGTGTATGTTGAGGAACTGACATAGGAAACCTGGAGGAAGTTGCATACAACCATCTATCAATATACATATATCATCTCGAGGTAGGCATACCCATGCTCAAATAAAATGGACTCAAAGCATGGCCTCCAACCAATACACTACGAATCCATGAGAGTATTGATGAAGGATATGGCCATTGAACATACAATGTGGATCTATATCTCTATGAATTGGTCAGAATATAGCCATGAGACTGTACACAGTGGAGCTACAACATGACAGAACATAGCCACAAATCAATACAATGTGGATCTATGTAATAGTATACATTAGGATAGCATGATTATCACATCAAAATTCGTAATATCCATCGCAGTCTGGGATAGGCACAGATGTGAAAGGAGTGCCAAAAAAGGGTCCCAGGGTCTTCTTCTATATCCGAAACTTGCTACAGATCTAGATATGCGAGTAAATGTGTTGACGTCGAGCATGGTAGAATCCACTTGATTATTGGTCAATAATAAAAATCGTAAACAAGTGTGAGGGAGATCACCATTGATGACAATGATAGCCAAGGTACCACTAATACAGTACAGCGAGTGTGAATTAATGAATTCAAATCGAACAGTCATGGAATCATCCGATCATAGGTCGATGATGGAAACCCATTTTTGAATGTGAGGAAATCTACCATTGAGGCATGCAGGTTCCAAGGTACTGACCGGTTTCTAAGTCTAGGTCTTGGATGATGTGTTGAAGTCGACAAGAATAAAGTCATCGAAGGAGGACCTTGATGTATCCACCATCAACGACATGAAACAAATGTAGGATAGTGAGGAATAATGATGGATCAAATGAGTGTGAACTGACACAAGGATGGTAATCTATGACACGGAAGAGGTTGACTTCCCTTGAACATGAAACGACATGACATATGACTTGGCAACATGGACTCAATAGCATATGGACCAAAGATCGGATGTGGAAACAACCAAAGGTCCTCCTTAAAAGAGTATGATGACCCAAGGGATGGAAACAACGAGGAGACACGCAGATAACCTAAAATGGAGGTAAGTTCCATGTTCAAGGGTAACCACTTCTCAAATTTCCCCCCACCCAGATAGGTGAGTACCTCTTTGTTTTTTTAGCAAGCTCAAGGAGGATAACAAATGCTCATTCCCAAAAAAGGGTCCTTCACTATTTAGTTTTACAAGTCCAGAGAAGGGAAACTCAATGGTCTTTTCATATTTCGAAAGTCTGAAAAGATTCAATAAAGAAGACTCAACAATTAACTTTTTCGTAACAATAGTCTCCAGGGCCCGAAAAAGTATCAAACAATACCTGGGAGAACTCTCCTAACCAAGACAACCAGGGTGTTCCTTTTTCATAAATAGTCTGATGAGACTAAAAAAGAGATAAATTATCACTCAACAGACATGCCTTCTAATTCAGTTTAATGAGTGTGAAAGACAACAAGATCACTTGAAAATATTTTCATTTTGTAAGGAGTTTGAAAAGAGCTTAAATATTTCTATGTAATGAGGTCCTTTTTCGTAAAGTAGTGCTTTCGAAGCCAAAAGAGAGATAAACCAAACATCGAAAGATGCCCTTTCTAAGCCTTTTAACGAGTGTGAAAGGAGACAAGTTCACTAGGCATTTTTTTCATGTTTAGGGAGTCTGAAAAGCATTGAAAGGAAACTCCAAAGAGGTCATTTTTTGTATAGCGTTTACAAGTCTGAAAAAGTGATAAAATTTTACTCGGTGAACTATTCTCATGTATTAACGAGCATGAGAAAGAACAAAGACTGAGCTCAGTCTAGAAAAGACTATTATGTGATGATGGGGACGACCCCCAAGCGAGGATCTCTCCTAGCAGCATGTCTCTCTAGAGGGATTTTTCCCCTAGCTAAATAGATGGAAGCTAGTGACTTGATTCCAGCATGATGTCTAGTGGTTGAAGATCTTCTCCCCAAGTGTCATTTCCTCCATCGACTCTTCTTCTTTCCTTGTTTATATGTTTGGTTACTAATAGGAATATGTTCACCGGATGGGGAAGAAGAAAGAGAACTAATGGGTGGAGGCAAATAAGGGCCAAGTATTTGATCAAAAGGAATACTCGACACAGATGGAAAAGATTGCAAGAGGGGATCGGAAGAGGAAGCCAACCAGGATGGCAAAGAGTGAGGATCTGACACCATAAAAGAGGGGTCAGGAGGATACAAAATGGGAGAGGTGGTCTAAATGGAATGATAGGCGGCCTCAACGGAACTAGGCACAACCCAAGGATTTAAAGATCCGAGGGATTGGGGTTCCATGGATGAAATCATGTTAATCAGAGAGATCGGGTCGGGAAGGTTAAGGGAATGTAAGGGAAAGTTCCCATAAGGGTAGAGTCTTTAAGAAGACCAAACCCTACATTATCATACGTAACTTGCGAATCTTCGACTAATGGGAAATTATTTGTGTTATTGGGAGTACTATGGGGTATGCAGTAGTCGAGTTGGTCAATTGTTACAATTTTCCCTTCATGGGGGAATTGTACCGTATGGAAGACCGAGGAAGAAACAATGGACATGGTGTAAAAACAACTGCGAACAAGCAGTAAATTGTAATCAAGGGTCGCATCAACCACTTCCACCTCTACTAAGACGCTTTTTCCCCCTATCTCCACAAATAACAAATTCAAGAGCCCATACGCTTTAAAATCACGTCCATCAAAAGCTTTGAGGGTGGTGGGTGATTGGGTGAGGCTAGAAGAGCCAAAGACTTTCCAACAAGCTAACGACATGATGCAAGTGGAGGATCCTTTGTCCAAGATGATATGATGGATGATTTTCCCACGAACAATAGATCGAATCTAAAAAGCAAGTTGGTGGGACAGCCTCGATTTAAAGTGGTCCAGACTAAAGATGATGACATTTGAGGTCTTGACATCTATGGCTCCTATAACAGACAATAGTTTGTTCTGTTGATTGGGACAGTTATTCAGAACTTTGAGAATCGACATGGCGCAAGGCGTCGTTGCCAAATCCTCAACAATATTATAATTCTGAGCGGCACTAGCACTGGGATTAAAAACCCAATTCTGAATTGTACCCTTCGGTGGGCGCAATACTAAGTCAAGGATGGGTTTCTCTATCTAGAGAGAATCGAAAAGCGAAGGAGAAATAGATGAGGTGGAGACTTTATCATTATCACCCCCATGAGTAGTGTTTTCTGGAACAACATCATAATTCTTGGCCCTAGTTGTGAGGTCAACAATAATAAACATGAAAACTTGTTCATGTCGATGGGCACTAGAAGAAGCATCCCCTTTAGAAGGATGGCCTGCATTACCCTCTGGTAAAGGGGTAGTATTTTTGGAAACCATTTTTTGTTGTTGAGGGGGAAAGGGATTAGTCAAGACAGCGGGTTGAGGTCCCCCTTTCAGAAATTGGTTCAATTTATCTCGGTAGGCACAATCTCGTGTATAATGATCCTCTGCAAAAATGAGGCATGGATACTTGGCTTTCCATTTAGGCTTGTTCTCAATAGCTAGATCAAGAGTTTTAGTACCCTCCTATTGGTTCAAAG
>JASDQU010100726.1:443865-472382 GCA_032191745.1 Picea mariana | reverse complement strand
GCTTCTGGTAACACATGCTTGACCTTGGTTGGAGTGCTAACATAGCACCCTTACCTAGGAGGTTGTTACCCTAATTGGCATGATGACCAACCACTGGGTGCACATACTGGGGTAGTTAGTGGCTCGATTAAGGGTGGTACCTACCTAGGAGGAGCACTAGGCACTTGGAAGAGGGCACTTAGCTCTAGGATCTTGAAATCCTATGATATACACCTTGGAGGTTGGACACGTGGCTTGAGGATGCTTGGGATGAGGAGCATACTTCATGGAGGTTGGTTGTGGACCTAGACACATATGTTGAGGAGCATTGGAGCTCAGTGACCACACTAGCACACATGAGAGTAGCATTGAGCACATGAGAGGACAAGTGGCACATAGTTAGAGAAGCACAGTGCATGAGAACGCTTTGATAGCAAGCCATCGTGCAAGAGGGAGAGTTGGACAAACACCTTGTTGGAGAGCACGCCATCTTGGAGGAGGGGCGTTGAGCCCAAGGAGGATCATGCTTGGAGGACATTTCATTTTGGGGGTTGAATAAACCCTAGTTCAACACATGTACATCCTTGTATTGTAGAGCTCTCCATGTGGGATTTCCTTGTTGGTTTACTTGTATGCACTCATGTCCTTGTTTTAAGTTATCCGTATAGCTCTCCATGTGGGATTGCCTTGTTGGTTTACTTGTACGCACTCATGTCCTTGTTTTAAGTTATCCTCCCTCACCTACTCTATATATAAAGGGAGGAGAGAACTCGTCTATTCATTATCATCGTTGTACTCTATTTTTTGTATTGTCTTGGAGAAGGCTTGTAGGGAGCAAGACACCAGGGTTCATGAGGAAACCCTAGGAGCCTGACACTAAGGTTCAGGAGGAAACCCTAGGAGAAGACAAGGAGACAGAAAGAGAGAGAGATAAGATAAGATAAGAAAATATTATTAATTTCCAACAAATGACCACTGAAGTAGGCCAATGGGATTGTTTGATACAATGATGTCCATACAAAGCGGCTCCTATATAAAGCAAGATGCAAAAGGTAAAACAAGAGTCTAATATAAAACCTAGAAAGCCAACTCTAAAAATGGAGAGATGATCTAAGAGAGATGTTCAAGATGAGTGGATCTAGATTCTATGATACCAATGATACAAGCCTACCCTGATCCACTAGGGCCATCTCTCCTAACATCTGAGGCCAAATGGAGAAAGCTCAAAATAGATGTCTATCCGAAAGAAGCACTGAAAGAGGAGTTAGACTAAGTGTTGTGCTACTGCATAGAAGGGAGAACTCGTCGTTGTGGTCTGGAAGATATCATCTGGCTACTGCTTTATCTGCTAATATGAGATTTGGACTAGTAATGCCACTAGGATCTTACAAGTAGAAATAGTGCTCCAAGTCTGCACTAATTTGGGGTCGAGGAAACGTGATCGCAATCCAACTACCACTTGGTGCCCCTAGTTGGGAGCACCATAAAAAAAAAGTGATCCATTAGGTGAGAGTTGGTCCAGGATGTGGGTGTGGCTGGAGGATGAGAGAGCGGAGACAGAAGGCCTCCTGCATGTATAAGGCCAAGCATCTCTAGTCGGGGTACGTGAAGAGACTGCCAAGTGTTTGGAGCTCTTTGAATAGGCAGTGGAACCATCCTCGGATCTCATGGTAAACCGAACAGCGGAAGATGATGTGCTCCTCAATCTCAACCTCTCGAAGATGGCACAACTGGGAGATCATGTCTAATCAATCAATCTGGTGGTCCATGTCAATCCACGGTCTATGAGAGCCCACTATGAAGTGGCCCAAGGGGATGCGAAGAGCGTGCATCCAATGATGAAGAGTGTAATGGGGTTGAGCAATGAGTTTGTCCCTCAGAAACATGAAGTGCTCAGCATAAAAAGACATCTTCGAACATAACCCACCCTGAGGATTTATCCTAGTGACCTGCACAAAGTTCAAACTGTCTGTAGATATCATCTCTAATGATCCTATTCATCTCATGTCTGGTAGGTAAGAGGTGGCCAAGCACAGCTAGGGAATATCTAAATGGAGGAAGTTGGTCCATCATAATACTAACTAATGCTAGGAGATCCAAGACCCCCGCATACCAACAACAAGAGCGACCCAGAGAATTGGATGATGCAATGGACTCCATGAACAATATCTAAATGGAGGAAGTCGGTCCATCGTAATACCAATCGATGCTAGGAGATCCGAGACCCCTACATACCAGCAATAAGAGCGACCCGAAGAACTAGATGATGCAATGGATTCTATGAACAGTAGGCCAAGTATGGATACCAGTCTCGTCCCTTCTCTATATCAATGAAACTCTGAATGTGGTGCAAGAGTGAGATAAGACCAAACATTGTCTCAAGCCGAAAGGGCCGAGCACCAAATTCTGCAAGGATGATGGGTTGTGGGATTGTCTGCTTGCATCTAATGATACAACGAAGGACAATGATATGTACTCTCTCTACTGAAGACCAATCAGACTCTAGCAAACCACGTCCCCAAACCTTAGAACTGTTGATGTTTTGGTAGCAGCGAGAGGTATTCCCTCCTGGACAACTTTTCTTAGAGAAGAAGAAGATTCCAAAAGTCAAAGGAAGACCATTGAAAAGTTGAAGAACACCCCGAAAGAGAAGTCGGTCTACAGGAAAATAATAAAGTGGAAATATAATTTCCAGGAAGAGAAGTCGGCCCACAGAAATAATAAAGTAAATATGAAGACCAAGAATAAGAAGTCAGCCCCAGACAGGCGCCTAGATTAGTATAAATACAGGGTTGGATCATTTCATTTGCACCGTCAGACAATTCTCCTTCTGCAATGCGCACTAAGTAGCTAGCAGCTACAATTGTGGCAGTTTCACTCTTTCTGGGTTCTGGTTCTCTTGGAGAGTGTGCCCCACTTGGGGAAGGATATTCTTGGTGGCTCTTGGTTATCTCTCTTGTGCGCTAACTCTGGAAGAGTTGCGCTAAGGTTGTGTGGTGTTGCCCAGTTGCTTTGTGCCAGTTGCAGTAGCAGTTGCAGTTGCAGTAGCAATTACAGTTGCAGTTACCAATTACCAGTTGTGTCAGTTCTATGGTGCGCTATCTTGCTCTAGTGATGCGCCTATCTTGTGCCAATTCTGTGTTGACTTAGTTGTCTACCCTCGCTAGGGTTTGACAAGAAGAAGAGATAAGTATTTTTTATCAGGGTTTCTTCATTGTTGGTTTGCTCTTGTGAATGGAGCTTATTCATGGTTGTATTGGAATATTAGAAAGATTCTCTCTAAGAAAAGTTCGCTAGGTTTTTCCCCGAGTTTGGGGTTTTCCCAGGATAAAACTTTGTGTCTTCTTGTGCTTGTTCATCTGTTGCTTATATATTTCAGTATATGGTTATTGAATGTTAAAAGAAGATAAAAATTCTATAGTAAATCTAATGTTAACAAAACTAATGAAAATCTAGCATGGTATCAGAGCGGGTTTCCTTCAGAGCAGTCTAACCACTGGAAGGAAGATCGTGAGATTTGCCACATTGTTGAAATTTGTCATTGCACAGTTTTTCTTTTGTCAATCTCGTTGAGCACCTATTATAAAGTCAATTGGGATAAATTTTAGCATAGATCAGCTCGCCTTTCCCTAGCGCGCTTGCTGCATCTTTCAAATTGACTTTCCGTCAAAGTTGAATTTTTAGGGTTTTAGGCTTGTTGACATTTTCCTGGACATTAAACCTTCCGATTCAGATTTCTAACTTTTTCTTGTTGATGTAATATCTCAGATTAGAAGACAAAGTTGAATGGTGCACTCGTATATAAAATGAGGGAGTTTGCAGGAGATGTACATTTGGCAAGAGGACATTTATCCAAGCAGTGACAGTCAATGTTACAAGAATCGTGGGTGCGATCGGAATGGGCAGAAGAATCCGGTGCGGGTGTGGTGCTCGTCCAAAAATTAGGAATTGAGGAATTGGAACCCTAACCCTAATTTATTTATATATTTATGTTTTTTGTTTTACCTAAATCACTAGCTAAGAATCCGAGATTTTGATTCGAGAAGAATCGAGTGCGGGTACGGTAGGGCTCTAAGGCGAATCCGGTAACTATGGTGACAGTAGATCCAAAGGGATCTTAGATCTAGTGCACTCAAAGGAAGCCCAAGAGTTGGAGGCAGCAGTGACGATGTCTCCTATAGTATATGACAACTCAAATGGGACAAGCAACAGCTAGACTCCAGGTTTGCATATCAAGTTTGATACTTTATATTGTTGCAACTTAAGTAAATGTTGTAACTAGAACAGCAATCTTTAGAAGACTATTACTGTTGAGTACTATTGCTATCAAATGTTTAGTAACAATTGAATATTGTTGGTACGATGATCACTATACTCATTGTTCATTATTAATAATGCACTTATTTACAAGATGAATTCATCTCCTCTAGGAGATGTTCTTGGTTGTTGACCTTGTCCCAAGCAGGTTATGTTGTAAATTCCATGGAGGTTACCATGGAGATGTTGTTGTTCTTAATTCTTGTTCCGAGCAGATTACTATGGAGGAATGATTGGTCACAACAGTTGAAGAATGTTGAAGAGTGTTGTTCTTGTTTCTTGTTATTGTATTTTGTTTTGGCTCTTGTCCCAAGCAGGTCACAGGTGATAACTCTGAGAAGGAGCTATTGTGATTATTGTTCTCGTTCTTGTTTTTATTATTGTTCTTATCATAAGAATGTTGTTCTTGTCTGCGATTTTCCCTTGTTGTTGCTCTTGTTTCGGGCAGGTCACAGGTGATAGCTCTGAGAGGGAGCTATAATGATGGTTGAGGAGGCAACAGATTAGATGGTCTCTAGTTGAGACATGGAGCAGACTATCCAGACATAGAGTTGTGTCCATGACCATACACATCCATGTAACGAAGGAGAAGAGGATGAAGTCAGAACCCTCTGGCAAGAAGGGTACTTTTGCGGGATACAGAGTATCTCACATGAAGATTGATTGTGAGGAGCAGAAGGCTCCAAAGGATGACCATTCAAATCCCTCTAGTTCAGTTGATCACTCTTCAAATCATCAAGAAGAGTCAGTAGAGCCAGAAGGGCCTACCCAGAAACATTGCAGTGACCAGGAAGAGACCAGCATGGTCCCGTGATACTTGCATGATGCAAAGGGCATGCATTTATATGGCATTGATGATCCATATCATGAGGAGGAGCAGATGGTTCCACCAGTGGTGAGGCAGGTGGCCCCACCAAGTACCAGTTCACAAGGAGCCAGAGTTCAAAAGGAGTCAACCCTCAAGATCCAGTAGGGAGGAGCAACCTCCTAGTACAGTTCATATGAGATCAGACTTCTGAGGAAGTCGACAGATGCAGAGGGAATAGATGGCTCTAAGATTATATAAACTTAGAGGGAGTCAAATCCCAGAGAGAGCATGTTGACTCAGAGTGAGATTGATCTCAGAGAGAGTCAATCGACTCAGAGGGAGTGGACCATGAGAAGACCTTTGCTCCAGTCACAGGGTACACTTCCACTACGACCATTACTTGCTAGAAAGCAATAATGATAGACTCTACTCTAGAAGAACATATCCCAGAAGATCAGAATGAGATAGTAGAGCCAAAGAGACCTATAGATCCACCCAGAGAAATTACAATTACCAGGAAAAGACCAGCATGGCTTCGAAACACTTTGCAGGAAGCTGAAGGACATGCAGCTCCCAAAGGCTCTTCTAGAGAGAGCGAGAAACCACACAAGTTTTCCAGCTATGTGGCACTCATGAGTAAAATCATTGATTCAAAACCTTCTACTTTTGAGGAAGCTCCTAAGCAACAAGTGTGGAAGGATGCCATGATGGAAGAATACTAGTCCATCATGAAGAATGATGTATGGGAAGTGGTTCCAAGACCAGAAGGGAAGTCAATAGTGACTTCCAAGTGGATCTACAAGATCAAGCATGTTGCAGATGGCAGCATAGAGAAGTACAAAGCGAGATTTGTGGCTAGAGGATTCTCCCAGAAAGAGGGAGAAGATTATGAAGAGACACTTGCTCCAACAGCCAGAAGAAGTGTACATAGAGAAGCCACAAGATACATGAGAAGAAGTCTCATGTCTACAAATTGAAGAAAGCTTTGTACAGGCTTAGCAAGCACCCAGGACATGTTATGCCAGAACAAACAATTATTTGATGAGCTTGGGAATGGTTGCCCCTTGATATTGGATGACTTGTTTCTTACAGGGGATGAGAAGCTCACAAATGGGTGCAAGAGGAAACTCACTTCAGAGTTAGAAATGAAGGATCTGGATTTGATGGGATTAGAGGTGTGGCAAAGACCAGATGAGATTTTCCTTAGCAAAGTAAAATATACAGTTGAGATCCTACAAAGATTCAGGATGATGGACTGCAAGTCCATGGCCACACCTATGGTTACAAATCTGAAGCTCTTAAGTGATTCATCTTTAGATTTGGTTGATCCCACGATGTACAAACAGTTGATCGGATCCTTGATGTACCTGGTTAATACCAGGCCAGATATATGCTTTGCGGTGAACACATCGAGTCAGTACATGGTTGAGCCTAGACATGCACATTGGGTAGCAGCAAAGAATGTGTTGAGGTACCTACATGGTATGGTTGGATACGGACTTAGATATGTCTCGAATGGTGCAATAAAGTTGCAAGGTTATACAAACTCTAACTGGGCGGAGAGTGCAGTGGACGAGAAAATCACATCAGGATGTTGCTTCAGTTGGGGATCAAGTATGATCTCATGGTTAAGTAGAAAACAGACGTCAGTGGTACTAAGTACAACAGAGGTAGAGTATATTGCAACCAGTGTTGCAAGTCGTGAAGCAGCGTGGCTTCAGAAGTTGCTTGCAGGGTTATTTAATCTAGAGTTGGAGCCAACTTTGATATACTATGATAATCAAAGTTGTGTGAAGCTTTTAGAGAATCCAGTCTTTCATGACAAGTCAAAGCATATAGAGATCAAATACCATTACATGCGAGACATGGTGTAGAGAGGAGCAGTGGAGCTCCAGTACATATCCATAGATAAGCAGATAGCGGACATTCTCACCAAGCCTCTGTCTAGCGTGAAGTATGAGTACTTCAGAGTCTAGAGTGAAGTATGAGTACTTCAGAGACAAGCTTGGCGTGACGCAAAATGTCCACCCTCGTTGAGAGGGAGGTGTGATGTGCCTCCTCCAGCAGGCTTCCCTTTTGGAAAAGGGTTTCCCATATCAGTCATGTGGAGTGATTGAGGGAGTAATGTAGTAGTCTTGTCCAGTAGATGGGTGTGAATGAGACTACTAGGAGAGGAGAAACATCACAACATAGTCATGGATACTATTGGACTGCATGGTAGTAGCTTCGCAGCTACTAGTTGATTGCAGATTATGACTATGGTTGATGGCATGGTAGTAGTTGTGTGCTACTAGTTGATTGTTGCATAGTCATAGAGACTATTGGACTGCATGGTAGTAGCTTTGCAGCTACTAGTTGATTGCAGATTATGACTATTGTTAATGGCATGGTAGTAGTTGTGTGCTACTAGTTAATTGTTGCATAGTCATGGCGACTATTGGACTGCATGGTAGTAGCTTTGCAGCTACTAGTTGATTGCAGATTATGACTATGGTTGATAGCATGGTAGTAGTTGTATGCTACTAGTTGATTGTTGCATAGTCATGGAGACTACTGGATAGAATGGTAGTAGCTTTGTGCTACTAGTTGATTGCTACGTAATCGTGACAGGATGGTAGTAGCTTTGTGCTACTAGTTGATTGCTACGTAGTCGTGACAGCATGGTAGTAGCTTTGTGTTACTAGTTGATTGCTAGATAGCATGGTAGTAGCTTGGTGCTACTAGTTGATTGTTGGATTGCATGGTGGTAGCTATGTGCTACTAGTTGATTGCAGTATAGTCATGAGACTATAATTTTGTGCTACCGAACGACATGGTAGTAGCCATGGGGCTACTAGATGATTGCAGGATAGTCGTAAGACTATGGTAAGAAGACATCTTGGAAGAATACATCCCTATCTAAGAGGGAGTGTTGATGTTTTGGTAGCAGCGGAAGGTATACCCTCCTGGACAACTTTTCTTAGAGAAGAAGACGATTCTTGAAGTCAAAGGAAGACCATTGAACAGTTGAAGAACACCCCGGAAGAGAAGTCGGCCCACAAGAAAATAATATAGTGGAAATATAATTTCCAAGAAGAGAAGTCGGCCCACAGAAATAATAAAGTAAATATGAAGAACCAAAATAAGAAGTCGACCCCAGATAGGCGCCCAAATTAGTATAAATACAAGGTTGGATCATTTCATTTGCACAGTCAGACAATTCTCCTTCTACAATGCGCACTAAGCAGCTAGCAGCTACAGTTGTGGCAATTTTGCTATTTCTAGGTTCTGGTTCTCTTGGAGAGTGCACCCCACTTGGGAAAGGATATTCTTGGTGGCTCTTGGTGATCTCTCTTGTGCGCTACCTTTGGAAGAGTTGCGTTAAGGTTGTGTGGTGTTGCCTAGTTGCTTCATGCCAGTTGCAGTTACAGTTGGAGTTACCAGTTACCAGTTGTGTCAGTTATGTGGTGCGCTATCTTGCTCTAGTGATGCGCTTATCTTGCGCCAGTTCTGTGGTGACTCGGTTGTCTACCCTCGCTAGGGTTTGACAAGAAGAAGAGATCAGTATTTCTTATCAGGGTTTCTTCATTGTTGGTTTGCTCTTGTGAATAGAGCTTGTTCATGGTTGTATTGGAATATTAGAAAGATTCTCTCTAAGAAAAGTTGGTTGGGTTTTTCCTCGAATTTGGGGTTTTTCCCCGATAAAACTGTGTCTTCTTGTGCTTGTTCATCTGCTCCTTATATATTTCAGTATATGGTTATTGAATGCTAAAAGAAGATAAAAATGCTATAGTAAATCTAATGTTAACAAAACTAGTGAAAATCTAACAAGAACCATATAAAATTGTGGCCCGGATAAGAGTGCTAGTGAGAGACATCTTGGACAATGTCCTGAAAATGGTCCCAGAAAAACTGCCTCTCAAGAAGGGCCAAGGATCTGTCGCCCTTGTTAACTCAAGGTTGAAGTGTATGTCGCAGTCTAAAGTGAGGTCCTATGAATTGTACCCCTAAATAGCTATAAGTGTTGGTGATTGAAAAATTTTGAGGTTCCTAAAGGCTGCCCAACAGGCCTGTCATGTGACCTCTTGTTGGGCACCAATTTCAATGTACTTTCAAACTGTTTTTCTCACTATTTTAGGACTGTTATCTTGCTGTCCAAAAGAGCCAACAAATCTGAACTTTATGCCCTGAAAATCTGCCAAGTAGGAAGTGATTTAATGCATCTTTGAAGCTTCTCTTTGAATGGGTTTTAATAGAAAGTTTTGTTGTCCATTATTAGCACATTCATTATACTTCAAAACAGAAAATACCCTCTAGGATCTTTAACACCTACAGCTGATAAGTAAATAAGCAAACAATGACAAATGAACACAAGTGTTTTTGGTCAACATGACCCTGGAAAAACCCCCATGGAGAAAACCAGTAAGGGAGTAGAGAAGTATTTTGGAGATCTCAAGCAAATGCTACAAAGAGAAAATGAAACAAAGGAACTTGATACAAAGTGTAAGCTCCTCTCAAGCTAAACAATGGAGTTCCTTGTTTCTTTGTGCCTGCAAGATGTAGACTTGCGCCCCTTAGCTTCCTCTTGCATGTTTTTCTCGAAGTTTGCGCCCAATCCTATGGTGTGCCCCCTCCTCTTAGCTCGGCCTTGCTTCTAGGCTTGTGCACCCTCATCCACAAGTGCGCCCTCGCCAAACTTGTGCACCCTCTCAACTCAAGAGTGCGCCCTCTACAAGCTTGTGTGCCCTTCTCTAGCATATGCACCCCAAAGCCTCCCACAATGGTGTACCCTCTTGCCTGCTATAGTGCGCCCCCTTAGCCTCTCACCAAGATGCGTCCTCTCAAGCTTGCCTTCTCCTCAACAACGGTGCACCCCTCTCTTTGGTGCGCCCCCTTCTCCTCTCCTCCTTCACTCTAAGCTCAAGAGTGAACGATGAATCTCCCTTTTTCCCCTTTGCCTCCTTTAGCCTCATCCTTAGGCTAACCTAGGAAACCAATGGCCCAGATTAGATCTAAGCCAATCTCCAAAATGAATGGATGAGATTAAATCTCGTTTTTCACTTAAGTTTCCATAGTTCACTTTTTCCTCATTAATGACTTTATAACTTAAAGTACTTTGTCATTAATGATGTTATAAAGTCAAAGTGACTTTATAACATAAAGTAAAGTAGTAAGGGTCAAATAATTCCCCCTTTGTGTTTAAAGACTCGCAAACACAAGGGGACCACTTTCCAAGGTACCCAAATCTCAACACTCCCTCTTATCGAGGAAAGTGTCCCTCACCACTCCCAACTTGTTCCTGAAGTGGACATCCTTGCCCCTTGGCAAGGACTCGGTGAGTAAGTCTGCAACCTGCTCATCAAAAGTGGCCTTTGAATCTGATATGCTCGTCACCATAGCCCATAGCCAAGTGGGACCAAAACCTCTCTGGCGCCCTACTCTCTCTCATCAACCTCTAAGGCTCTCCAACATACTCCTTGGCTTCCTTCAGGGTCTCCGGAAACCATCTCGATTTCCTCTTCCCTGAAGTAACCTCTCATGGAGTAGTCTCCCCAAGCCCCTGAGTCTCATGCACAGATCTCTGCAAAGTAGTCTGTGACCCTAAAGCACCTACACCAATTGTCTATATACTCAGCAATTGTAAACTTGAAGTTGTCCCAAGTGGACTAGTCACCCCTGAACTAGGTGTACTCGACACCTGAGGCTGTGTCCCCTGCAATGCATCACTCTACATCTATGAGACCTCCTTAACTCTATCTCTCGACTCAAGAGATCTCCCTAAATCTCTATCCTCCTCGAATCTGACATCTCTCCTCACCACCACTCTCCTTTGTGTTGAAAGGTAGATCTGGTAGGCCTTAGAGACCTCTAAGTATCCAACTAGAATCCCCTTCTTTTTTGTGGGATCTAGCTTTGTCCTGTTCTTTAAGGGGACATGAGAGAACGTCAAGCACCCAAATATGTGTAGGTGCTCAACATCAGGCCTACTCCCAGTGAAGGTCTCCTTAGGAGTCTTCCTCCCCAAAGCTCTATGGGGACTCTTGTTTTCCAGATACACTGCAGTACTACAAGCCTCTGCCCATAAGTAGAATGGCAATGCCTGATCATGCAGCATCGATCTCGCTGCACCAACTATGGCCCTGTTCTTCCTCTCTGCAACCTCATTTTGTGGCGGGTTGTAAGGAACGGTCAACTTCCTTTTGATATCCTGATGGGTATAGAAATCTGCAAACTACGTGTAGGTATACTCACCTCCATTATCTGACCGCAAAACCTTGATCTTCTTTCCTATCTAGTTCTCCACGAGAGGTTTGAACTCTTGGAACCCCTTGAAGACCTCACTCTTGGTCTTCGAAAAATAGATCCAAGTCTTCCTGGAGTGGTCATCAATGAAATTTACATAATACTCCCGACCACACAAGGAAACTCTTGACATGTGCCCACACACATCTGTGTGTATCAAGTCTAGTACCCCAGCTAATCTACTGTCACTGCTGGGAAAAATAGTCTTGGTGTACTTCCCAAGAGTACACCCTCTGCACACCTCCTGGTGCTCAATGCTGAACTGCAGCAAACCTGTCACAATCTCTCTCGGCGATCTCAGAGGTACATGATGCAAATGAGCCATCCTCCGATGCCATAGCTCACACAATTGATTGTTGTTGTTGCTACTCGCCAAAGCATACAAAGGCTAAAAAAACAATCTATACAAGTTCCCCTCTCGTGTCCCAATCACTCTGCCAGAAGTGATACTGGAACCCTTAGGGTGAATGAGGACTTTTGTTCGTCTGAAGGACACCTCAAACCCCCTATCCTGGATGGAGGAAACTGAAATGAGATTCTTCTTCAACCCCAGGACATACAAAACATCCCTGAACACCAAGGGTGACATCAACTCCCTCTGAAAGGAAATTGTGCCACGCCCAGCCGCCCTGACTATGGTGTCGTCTCCAAGCAATATCTCCAACTTGATCTATGTATCTCTGAGATCAGTGAAGTGCTCTCTCACACCTGACATGTGACTCGATGCTCCACTATCAATGTACAAGACACTGGATGGCGACTCAAGTATCGAACAACAAACTATCAAGGAACACTCCCTCTCAAACTGAGAGGCAAACTCCTCCTCTGTTGTCGTTGCAGTACCAACCTACTTCTTCTTCTTGTTGGGACACTTTCTAGCATAGTGCCCCATCTGGTTACAAGCAAAGCATCTCACTTTGCTCATATCCCCCTACTGCTCACCTCCTCTCTGCGGCTGCTTAGCCCCACCATTGGGCTCCTGCTTGGTCTTCTTCTTGCCCTTTTCCAAAAGGGCAATATCCTCCTCACCATCCTCACCCTACCGTTGACTAGAAGATCCAAAACAAACTCTAAGCTCCTCCTGCACAAAGTCATCCCAGAGCCTCTCCCAACTAGGCATATGCTCTCTAACCATGATGCCTCGTACAAAACTCTCCCAAGGTTTGGAGAAGTCGTTTAAGGCTGTCCTCACCAACTCCAAGGGATCTACTATCTCGCCAACCGTTGCCAACTCATCACGAACCTAAGAAAATCTTGTGAGGAATGAGGTAACTGTATCTGTCTTCGTCATCTTGGTGCCCCTTAACTTTTCCTAGGGCACCATCTTTCGGTCTAGTTAGGGCTCTGGTAAAGAAGACACAAGGACTACCACATCTAAAATGCAAAGTCCTTACCAGACACATGAGGTATGACATGGTCCTTGACCACATCAAGGATAGTCCTCTTGGCCCTGATGTTCCTCTTCCGGAACTCATCCATGAGCACTGCATCTGTAGGAGGTACTACAGGATTCTCCACAATATCCCATAGCTCTCCCTCCTCCATAATCAAGACTATCCTGGCCTTCCACGAAGACCAATTCCCAGGCGTCGCTGGCCTATCCTCCACCCTCAAACATGTCACTACCATGGCTGCCATCTGATGCTAAACTGACCAAACAAAATTGAGCAACACTGAACAACAAAAATCTGCCTCCAACACACAAAACTCAAGTGTGAAAATGAAGCTTCCCAACAAGCTTGTCATGTGACCTCTTGTTGGGCACCAATTTCAAGGTACTTTCAAACTGTTTTTCTCACTATTTTAGGATTGTTATCTTGCTGTCCAAAACAGCCAACAAATCTGAACTTTATGCCCTGAAAATCTGCCAAGTAGGAAGTGATTTAATGCCCCTTTGAAGCTTCTCTCTGAATGGGTTTTAATAGGAAGTTTTGTTGTGCATTATTAGCACATTCATTATACTTAAAAACAGAAAACACCCTCTAGGATCTTTAAAACCTACAGCTGATAAGTAAATAAGCAAACCAAGACAAAAGAACACAAGTGTTTTTGGTCAACATGACCCTGGAAAAACCCCCATGGGGAAAACCAGTAAGAAAGTAAACGTATTTTGGAGATCTCAAGCAAATGTTACAAAGATAAAATGAAACAAAGGAACCTAATACAAAGTGTAAGCTCCTCTCAAGCTAAACAATGGAGTTCCTTGTTTCTTTGTGCCTGCTAGATGTAGGCTTGCGCCCCTTAGCTTCCTCTTGCATGTTTGCCTTGAAGTTTGCACCCAATCCTATGGTGCGCCCCCTCCTCTTAGCTCGGCCTTGCTTCTAGGCTTGCGCACCCTCATCCAAAAGTGCGCCCTCTACAAGCTTGTGCGCCCTTCTCAAGCATATGCGCCCCAAAGCCTCCCACAATGGTACGCCCTCTTGCCTTCTATAGTGCACCCCCTTAGCCTCTCACCAAGATGCACCCTCTCAAGCTTGCCTTCTCCTCAACAATGGTGTGCCCCTCTCTTTGGTGCGCCCCCTTCTCCTCTCCTCCTTCACTCTAAGCTCAAGAGTGAATGATGAATCTCCCTTTTGCCCCTTTGCCTCCTTTAGCCTCATCCTTAGCCTAACCTAGGAAACCAGTGGCCTAGATTAGATCTAAGTCAATCTCCAAAATGAATGGATGAGATTAAATCTCATTTTTCACTTAAGATTCCATAGTTCACTTTTTCCTCATTAATGACTTTATAAAATCAAATTGACTTTATAACTTGAAGTACTTTGTCATTAATGATGTTATAAAATCAAAATTACTTTATAACATAAAGTAAAGTAGCAAGGGTCAAATATTTCCCCCTTTGTGTTTAGAGACTCACAAACACAAGGGGACCACTTTCCAAGGGTACCCAAAACTCAATAGTGATCTCAATCTCCTCTCCTCTAAAAAAGAAATGGTGATCAAAAAGGATCTTCTTCAACCCGTCGAAAATCATGACTTTGGTTTTACCTAGGTTGATCGCCAGCTGACGAAGGTCACAAAAAAGGGCCAGGGCATCCAAGTTGTCTTTGCAACCCCTCGGGACATGAGACTAAAAGGATCACATCGTCAACAAAAAGCGGGATAGATATCAGGGCATGGTGAAGAAAGCACCCATCTACACCCTAGATGTGCTCATGCAGGAAGGGCTCTAGCTCATCAATGTAGACCCAAATAAAGTGGAGGACAAGGGGCATTCCTATTTGACCCCAATGGTGTTCCTAATAAAATCTGACGCCCTATGGGTTGTGCAGAGATGACCAAGGACAGACTCGTATGGGTGCAAGTGCATGATGACAGTCAGTAAGTTCTCTATGATACAAATGTCTATGAGTCTCTAGAGAAAAAGCCTCGCCTCCCAGTGAATGGAATCAAATACTTTCCGAAAGACCACAAAGCAGCAATAAACTTTCAAAGAGCAATGTCGCCCCTCCTCAATGATGGCTCGAAGTGTAAGGATGTGATCAATGGTATGGTGTGCAAGTCGAAATCCAACCTATGCTCTAGCTCTAAGTTGCCTCCTCTCAAGCTCCCTAGAGAGCTTCAAATGGAGGATCATAGCATAGAGTTTAGAAAACATGTGGCCTAACATGATCATCCTGTGGTTGTTGGGATTAGCACTAGAGCCCGATTTGTGGATCGGGTAAATAGTGTGATGTGACCAAGACTGTAGGAAACTAGTGCAGACCACATGGTTTAACAAATCAACCAAGTGGTCATCCATAACATGAAGACCCTGCTTGAAGAGTTATGCCTGGAACCCTTCCTCGTCAGTTGCTTTGCTAATGTTCATCATCCAAATGGCCTCCCAGATATCTCAATAGGAGAATATGTGGCAAGGGGGGCAGGTGACTGGATTAGGAGCTGCCCAAGAACATTGTAGAGGGAGGAGGTATGAGAAAACATGGATTTTGGATCAAGAGGAAGGGGGGAGTGGCAAGGGAAGATGGTGCGCTAGAAGTTTTTAGGGGAACTAATGAGGGAAGCACTCAACTCCCTTCTCCTTTGGGTGATGAAGAGGCACTTCTTGTGGTGGAGGAGATAGCGATAATAAGCCTTAAGATGGGGGTATGAAGGGTAAGTGTGAGTAAAGGCATGTCGACGCTGACTATTGAGGAATTTAAAATCATTGTCGTACCATTAGTTTGTAACAACCCTAATTAATTCTTTAATTATCATGAATGATAAATATTAGTTTAATGAAATATTAAAATAGATTTATGGAGACCTTATTATAATATTATTATTATTGATAGTTGAACCAATTAATGGAAGGGATAAGGTGGTTGAGGAATTACTGGGGGGTAAAGCGATTGGGGAAATGGATTCGAGAGGAGGAAGATAAGGGAGAAGGGAGAATTGGGGGAGAGGATCTTTTTTTTGGTTGGGTGATATTTTTGGTTTATGGCAAGGTAAGAAAATGGGGAGAGAAGGAAGGAGGAGGGCAGGAAACAGACAGTTTTGCTTGAGGACTCTCACAGGGGCACCGTTGTTGCTGGGAATTTTGGGCTCGAGGGCCAGGAAACTGTAAGGATTCCTAGAGCTAGGGAGTCGGAGAGGTTGTTCCTAGTTGGTTGGGATGTTACTCGGTTTGGGCAGGATCCATCACCTTCAGGTTCAGTATCATCAACATCATCATCAGCTTCAGGTTCAGCATCAGGTTGAGGTAAATACCTTATGCATTCCCTTATATTGTTGTTCATTATGCTCATTATATTGTTGTTCATTATGCTCATTATGTTGTTCATTATTATACTGCTGAACATTATTATTATTATGGAACAGTAACTAAAGAAGTAAATTAGAAAGAATTTATGTATTTATATTTATTTTTATGAGGCTTTGTATGCACAGGCCTTACATATGGTATCAGAGCTAGGTTTCAAAACTAAAACCTAGGGCTTACCCATTCTCATAACTGAAAGATTATGCTACCTGTTTTATAAACAACCCAAAAAAAACATGGATATGCAGCCATGAAACCCTTTAATCACAACTAGTAAATAACCAGAAATAACCCCTAGAAAAATAAAAATAAAATATATATATATATATATATATATATATATATATATATATAAATCCGAGTCTGAGGGCCAAGCTCCACCCAACCTGCAAGCCAAGCACAAAAACAACAAATTTTAACACTTGTTATAAAAAAAAATATATAGACATATATATAAATATATATATATTGAAATATATAGAAGTATAAAATATATATATATATATATATAATAAAAGTTATTGGGTTTTATTATTCAAACCCCAAGCTGCACACCAGTGAACAAGTTCAAAATGATCTCACTACATACAATATTGCAAAGAAAATTTAAAATAAAGAGAATCAATCTTGTTTGTGATTGCTCAGATTTCGAAGACTTAAGAATAGTTACTGTAGCAGCACACAAAGCAAATTACCACTGTATCAAATTCAATGGCTGGTAACCAAGTAGGGTATCATGTGGTTGAATGAGACTAAACTTATAATGCTGTACTGGATAATTTAATATTCTTTTAAGTTTGTTCTCATCTATATGATAAAGACAACCTTAGATTCAAATGACAAAAAAAAAAAGTAAAAAGCATTAGAATTCATTACTAAAACCAGACCATTTCCCAAAAAAATCAAAAAAATTCAATACAGCAGAAATGCCAAAATGGCACTTTGTAAGAAATCTTATATTATAGCCTTCTTTGAAAAAAAAAAACTCGGCGGTCTCTAACTGTTGGTAGACACCTGAATATCTCAAAAAGACATTCATCAGGCAGCATGCTAATAAGATCTTTTTGCTCTTGCTTTGGCTTTGTCTCTCTGAATGGTATGGTGACATTGCCACGGAGCCTTTTCCGAGGAGGGCAAAGTACTTCCATTCGAGGTGAGGTGCAAGAGACAAAAAAAAATGATCTGTATCCACACGACAAGAAAACATAGGCCCTCCAAAGTCTTCATCACCGGGAAAACTGACGAGAGTTGGCATAAATCCAAGCCAAGCCGCACGCCAACCTCCAATAGAACCGATCCAGAGCCCTCACATCAGCAGTTCTCGATGACCCAACAAAGAAAAAACGCTAGAAACCCTAAACAGCTGGAAGCAAGAGGCCCACTCTGGTACATACAGAGATTGATAATAAAGGAGCAAGGCATGAATAAAATGAGAAGAAGAACAGGCATCAGAGGAGATGAATGCTTATTTTTTTACCAGGCATTGTGCACTACGCATCAAGCCACGGGGTGGAGAGACCACAAGGGGTCGTGGTTCCTCCAACGCTAACGCCAAGCCCATGAGGCCTTACCTCACTTAACTCATCGCAAAGACAACCCTGAGCCATACAGTCATACGCCCATGTGATAGACAGAGCCATACGGTCATAGGGCCATGCAACAGATATCTAAGCGTAGTTGTAGAAATAGAGATTACATAACAAAGAAAATTCATATACGCCTTCACATTTGTCTCTCAACTTAACGCTGGCCGTCTTATTCAATTCCTTCACCATGTGCATGAAGTCGGCCCAAATCATTATAGTGGAAAACTTAATGTACTACTAGCCTTGGATAATGAAAACTTCATGCTTCGGCTTCACGCTTCGGATAATTTCTGCTACCATGGCCGATCTTTGTTTTGTCGGCCATGGCAGCTTCAGAAAGATTAATTCTATTTCAGCTTTAGGAATGGACTGCACAGGAATCGAAGATGGCACCGGCACTCTACAAATAGCAAAGCCTAGGGCTCTCCCTGAGCGTTGGTTTTCTATTGTCGGTCGCTCCTTAAATAAAGACCCAGTCACTCCTTAAGGCAACACACGAGCCATCAAGCACCCAACAAAGGGGAAGCCATGAGAAACCACGAGGGGAGCGCGGGCAGCCACAGCCAGGAAGAAAATAAAAACGAGCCACTTAAGGGAAAACGTAGAAACCGGGATGGACGAGTGAGAGGTAGGGTTAGGTACTGAGAGTCGGGAGAGGGGGGGGCGGGGCACGTGGCCTTCATCCGAGAACTCACTTTGCCCACCCTACACTTCATATTTAGGGTTTCTTTTTTTAATTTCAAATATTTATTTAACTTATTTTATTTCTTTTATTTTTTTATTTTTTTTAAATAAAATTTAATTATTTATTGATTTATTTTAATGCTAGATAATGGATTAATTAGTAATAATTAGAATAATGGATTAACTATTTCAAATAATTATTATTTATTGATTTATTTTAATGCTAGATAATGGATTAATTATTTCAAATAATTAGTATAATGGATTAACTATTTCAAATAATTATTATTTATTGATTTATTTTAATGCTAGATAATGGATTAATTATTTCAAATAATTAGTATAATGGATTAATTAGTAGTAATTAATTAATTAATTATAGTATTTAATTGATTTCTTAAATTAATTGATTATGGTAATTAATTGATTTATTTACTTTAATGATTTATTAGTTAACCTAATAATTAAATTAACATTATAAAGTTATAATGTTAATAATGGGTTTGTAACCTATGTTATTAATATAAATATACATATCGGTATATATATATGATTAATGAATGTAATAGGGTTATATTATAATTAATATTATAAAGATTAAAGGTCCTTGTAGAGTAGCGGGAGTTTGACGCTTGTTGTGGTGAATAGTTAGGTTATAAAAGAAGGCATTACATAGGGGATTTGATGCACTTTAGTGAATGTGTTATAGGGATGACATAGCTAGCAAGGCGAGAGACTCAGTAGTTTATTTAGGTGAAGACACCGAGCTTAGATGCTTTAACCTTGACCTAGCCACTTACCCTAAAGAGAGTAACGTCTGTTTACAGACAAGTAAAAAAAAACTTACACCTAACCCTATGTTTACTAGTATAAGTTGAGCGAATGTGATCTGCCTTAGACTCTTCCCTGACAAGCATTTGGTTTGATGCAGATTCAATTATTCAAGATGGTTAGGACTCGGAGAAATCGAGGTCGAGGGGCATCGTTGCAAGGACCGCCAATGCTAGCACTGCCACCACCATCACCTTAATTAGCTCTCATTTTGTGTTCTTTGGAGGCTATTAATGATACTTTAAAGGGGCGTCGGCCAACAGATGTCGAAGTGGAACCCCCACCCATCTAGAGTGGGTAACCCTGAAGCATCGAGGGATTCAGAGGGAGGGCCTCCACCTGGGGACATCACTAGAGAACTGCAGAAGATCAAACTCCCAGAGTTTGTCGAGGGTTGTGCCAATGAACGTGCAGAGGCATGGTTGGAAGGAATGATACGATGTTTCGCCTTAAAAGACTATGCTTCCACATCAAAGGCGAAAAATAGCGATGTTTCGCCTTGAAGGACAATGTCTTGAACTGGTGGGGCAACCTGAAGAGGCAGTTGCACCTTACCCCAGACACCGTCTCATTGGAACTTTTTGAGGAAAGGTTCCGGAGGAAATATTTGTAGCTTACTACGAGGAACAACAGGTGGGAGCATTTCATGCTCTAGTTTAGGGAAACAGGACCGTGTAAGAGTACAAGATCAGGTTCATGGAGTTGGTAAAATATGTTTCGTACATGGATACTGATCAACGACAGACAGAATGTTTTGTCTATAGGTTAAACCCTAAGATAAGGGCCATGGTACGGATGTGGAAACCGTCGTCAGTAGCGGAAGCAGTTAAAAATGCACGTTATGCAGAGGAACATATGAGCTTAAACGGAGGTATGAGATCGACCTTTCCACAGCATCCTGGATTCGTGGGGAAGGCCCCTAGGACCTTCTCCAGGGGAGGGAGCTCTAGGCCGCCTCCTTATGGTAATAGAGTCGCACCTAGGACAGTTGCTACAGGTATTTCAATAGCAGCAAGTGCAACATCCCACTCATCACCAACGACGCAAGCAGGTCGACGACCTTCTCAGGGAACAGCAAGTAGGGGCAGGTGCTCCAGGGGAAGGAACCCATTTCAGAGACCGTCACAGGGCAGTGTATAGGTTCCATCTCGTGTTACGTGTTGGGGGTGTGGAGGACCCCATTACCAGCGTGAAAGCCCAGAGTTGCAAGTAGGATTTGCGCATAGAGAAGGAAAGGCCCTGATGGGAAGAACAAGTAGTAGCCACCAAATTTATGCAGCAGTTAATAATCGCCAGGTAGAACATCAATCCAAGGTCGTGGAGTCATCAGGTACATTAAATTATGTCAATGTTAAAATTTTATTTGATTCTGGTGCTACAGATAGTTTCATTTCACCATCTGCATTAGAAAAGTGTGGGTTGGCAGCCTACGAGCACGATGACTTTAAACAAGTCAAGATGGCTTCGGGGGAAAAACAAGCGGTAGGACCTAGCGTTGATAATTGTCTAGTAGACCTGGGAGTGTGTACTACCAGGTTGAAGGTATATGTCACTGCTCTGGAGACGTATGACCTAATCGTTGGAATGGATTGGTTAGAATCCCATCGAGCTTTGGTAGATTGTTTCGCAAAAAGAGTGCTTTGTGTTGACGATGAAGGAAGGTCAATAGAGATCCACAGTGTACGAAGGAAGGTGTCTCTACGCTTTATCTCAACCATGAAGGTTAAACGTTGCATGAGGCAAGGTTGTCGACTATATGTAGTGGAAGCAGTCAATGAAGGGAAAGGACCCTCCTTGGATCAGTGCCCAGTATTGTCGGAGTTTAAGGATGTTTTTCCGAAAGAGTTGTCAGGGTTATCTCCTGAGAGGGAGCTTGATTTTACCATTGAACTAAAACCTAGTGCAGAGCCAATTTCCAAGACTCTTTATAGGGTGATAGCGCCAGAACTTTGTGAGTTGCAGATGCAGTTGAAAGAACTACTCGACTTAGGGCTAATAAGGCCTATTGTCTCACCTTGGGGTGCACCAGTAATTTTTGTGAAGAAGAAGGATGGTTCCTTACGACTGTGTATAGACTACAGGGACTTGAACCGTGCTACAGTGAAAAATAGGTACCCAATGCCATGGATAGATGACCTCTTTGATCAGATGAAAGAAGCAGCGGTGTTCTCAAAAATTGATCTGCGATCAGGGTATCACCAGTTAAGGATTAAGGAAGACAATATTCCTAAAACTGCATTCCGAACTCGGTTTGGGCATTACGAGTTCATTGTAGTACCTTTCGGTTTGACCAATGCGCCCGCAATATTCATGAGCCTCATGAATGGTGTATTCCGGAAGTACTTAGACCACTTTGTACAGGTCTTTCTAGATAATATCCTCATCTATTCCAAGAACGAAAGAGAACATGAAGAACACTTGCGAGTGGTGTTGTCTTGCCTTAGAGAGAACAAATTGTATGGAAAGTTGTCGAAGTGTTCTTTCTTCCAGAAAGAAATTCACTATGTAGGTCATATCATTTCCAGTGAAGGAATCTCTGTGGACCCAGAAAAGGTAAAGGCCATTATGGAATGTCCAGTGCCAAAAAATGTGCATGAGGTAAAAAGCTTCATGGGGCTAGCAGGTTATTACCGGAGATTTGTGGAAGGGTTCTCTAAAATAGCGAAACCCATCACCACTCTGCAGCGCAAGGGGGTCAGGTATGAATGGACAAAAAAATGCGATAGAGCATTCATCGAGCTTAAAAGGTTACTAACTAGTGCACCAATTCTACAAGTGTCGGATATGGAAAAAGACTTCACAATCTGCACGGATGCCTCGAAGCAAGGGTTGGGGGTCGTGCTAATGCAAGATGGAGGAGTGATAGCGTATGCATCAAGGAAGTTGAAGCAACATGAGGAGCTTTATGCTACTCATGATTTAGAGTTGGCAGTTGTAATGCTAGCTCTGAAACTTTGGAGGCACTATCTAGTGGGGCGGAATTTTGAGCTCAAAACGGACCATGAAAGTTTAAAACATCTCTTCACTCAAAGGGATCTCAATGCCAGGCAGAAGCAATGGAGTGAGTTTATGAGTGAGTACGATTTTGGAATTTCGTACATCAAGGGAAAGGAAAATGTGATCGTTGATGCCTTGAGTAGGAGACCACATGTCTTCTCTTTGGTACCTTTAAAAGTTAATCTGAGGGAACGTGTGTTGACGCAACTCCTTGGAGATAATTGATATTTAAAGGTTATTTCAACCCTCCAGAGTGGGAGGCAATTAGATCCAAAGAATGAAGGATATAGCCTAGAAGCAGATGGACTACTAAGATATCAAGGAAGGATGTACATCCCTGAAGGTGGGGATATTCGAAGCATCGTACTAATGGAAGCCCATAGAGCACTTTATTGTGCACATATGGGTGTGAAGAAAATGTACGCAGACATGAAGAAGTTTTTCTTCTGGGTAGGCATGAAGCATGATGTAGTCCATTTCATCGCCAAGTGCCTGGAGTGTCAATAAGTGAAAGCCGACCACCACCACCCGGCAGGTCTCCTACAACCGCATGATGTCCCTATGTCCAAGTGGGAAGTCATTTCTATGGACTTTGTTGTGGGATTGCTGCTCACATCGCATAGACACAATGCCATTCTTGTGATAGTTGATAAGTTAACCAAGAGTGCTCATTTTATTCCAGTTGGAGACACTTACGATGTCACTGATGTGGCACGCGTGTTTGTAAGTGAGGTCATTTGTTTGCACGGGATACCCAAGAAAATCATTCCAGATAGGGACTCCAGATTCACTTCTAGGTTTTGGACAAGTTTGCAGTCAGCATTGGGGACTCAATTGAACTTAAGCACAGCTTACCATCCTAAAACAAATGGGCAAACTGAGAGAGTAAATCAGGTTATGGAAGACATGCTTAGGATGTATGTTATGGATAATCAAACCCATTGGGAGAAGTACCTACCTTTGGTAGAGTTCACCTACAATAACAGTTTTCATAGCTCCATCGGAATGCCACCCTACGAAGCTCTGTATGGAAGGCCATGCAGAACACCGTTGAGTTGGGAAAGGTTAGAAGACCGAGTGACAATTGGGCCAGAATTGATTCAAGATATGGAGGAACAGTGGTTCAGATTAGGCAGAGACTAAAGGAAGCACAGGATAAACAGAAAAGTTATGTTGATGCACATAGGACTGACCGAAGTTATAAAGTGGGAGATCAAGTTTTCAGTCGTATCAGGCCTAGTAAAAGTACCATTCGGTTCGGGAAGGGGACAAAGTTGTCACCTCAATTTATAGGACCGTTCAAAATCTAAGAGAGAATTGGACCTGTTGCCTATCGTCTCGTATTGCCACCCCACTTGCATAAAACTCATAATGTTTTTCATGTATCTGTTCTGCATCATTATGTTGCTGACGAAACTCATAAACTGAATTGGAAGGAATTGCAGGTATCGAACGCGAGAATCCTCACGGTAGAACCATTACGCATATTGGACCGTAGGGTTCGACATCTCAAGAACCGTCTGGTAGACCAAGTTAAGGTCCAGTGGGACAAGTATAGTCCAGGATCTGCTACTTGGGAGGATGCTGAGACATTACGACAAGATCATCCCTCACTTTTTTTTACCACCTCGAGAATATGTTTCTCAAAGGTTGGGTGTGTGTAATGCCACCTTTTGACTTAGACAGCTAGGATTACCTGAGTCCTAATCACCTTTATTTTCTATTCACTGTGAAACTATTAATGATACACTTGAACTTTTAAGACGTATGAACTTATGTGAATGTCAATTCTATGAATGTTTAACGTTATTTGAATGATGATGGATATTATGCAATCTATTATGAGAATGTCAATTCTATGAATGTTTAACGTTATTTGAATTATGGGGATATTATGCGATCTATTTCTAACTTGAAAATTTTGAAATTTAAAGTTGTTGGTACGTGGATATCGAATTGAGATCATGATTGAATGCATTTACATGATGATAATGCATAGATATGTATGAGTTTGTGTTATAGACTAATCTGCAGGTCAATGGGCTACGAAATAGCCAAAGGATAATGATAATAAAAGTGGATGTCATGAACACCGACCGAGAAACAATATGGTATGAATCTTTGTATGTGAATTTATGTTGATTCGAATGCATTGCTATGATATATGGACCAGTGCGGGTTTTTCAGGTGGTGAGACAGCCTAAAACTGAATATACGATGACAAAATTCCCAGCAACACAATGCCACTGTATATTCCATGGTAGGGTGTGGACCCTAGTCCTATTAGGAAGGGTGGAGGCATTTCCCACCGTGTATCCTCTGAAACCTGGAGTCATGGGAGGACGGTGTTAGCTCACGCTCCCCTAGACATGTGATGATGACTGTCAGTTGCGTGTTGGGGAAGCTTGGTCAAGAGAGTGACACTTCCGCTTACGGGTTCTATTTGGAGTTAGGTCAATATAGTTGATGCTCCAAGATAGTCCAGCAGAGGAAGGATAGGGATGGAAGATGGAAGTAAGTTAGGGAGGAAGGATGAATAGAAATAGTTGAGAGTGTATGGGAATTTTGCCTTATAGTGGAATTTATTGTTTTCCCCTTTTGAAAATAAAATATGTATATATGTATATTCATAATTACTTAATTGAACTACAATTGTCTAAATGAACGTTGTTGTGCTAAATTATTGTAATTAAGGGATTTTGCGAACATTTTAATTGGTTTATTATCTTTTATGAAATGAATGGTCTTGTTGATTGGATTGGACGCATACAAGAATTACTATAGGTGTGATAATTATTGTCATTAGTACATGCGCGAGATTTGTATGTGCTAGCTACACATGCATTTCTTGCACATGTACACTAGTATGTATAAGTTTTTTTTTTTTTTTTGCTTACTGATAATGTTGTTTATTGGATATGAATGTATGAACCATGTGTCATTTCCCTTGTATTGTAAATTACTCTAACTTCAGGACGACGTTTCTTGAAGGGTGGGTGTATGTAACAACCCTAATTAATTCTTTAATTATCATGAATGATAAATATTAGTTTAATGAAATATTAAAATAGATTTATGGAGACCTTATTATAATATTATTATTATTGGTAGTTGAACCAATTAATGGGAGGGATAAGGTGGTTGAAGAATTAATGGGGGGTAAGGCAGTTGGGGAAATGGATTTGAGGGAGGAAGATAAGGGAGAAGGGAGAACTGGGGGAGAGGATCTTTTTTTTGGTTGGGTGATATTTTTGGTTTATGGCAAGGTAAGAAAATGGGGAGAGAAGGAAGGAGGAGGGCAGGAAACAGTTTTGGCTGCAACAGTTTTGCTTGAGGGCTCTCACAGGAGCACCGTTGTTGCTGGGAATTTTGGGCTCGGGGGCCAGGAAATCGTAAGGATTCCTAGAGCTAGGGAGTAGGAGAGGTTGTTCCTAGTTGGCTGGGAGGTTACTCAGTTTGGGCAAGATCCATCAGCTTCAGGTTCAGCATCATCAGCTTCAGGTTCAGCATCAGGTTGAGGTAAATACCTTATGCATTCCCTTATATTGTTGTTCATTATGCTCATTATACTATTGTTCATTATGCTTGTTATCGCTCAGTTTGTAGTCATGGTCAGGTAGCTTAAAAGTAAAGGTCAAATTGGCGTAACAGGAGCTTCCCCACCCACTGTCACCTCAATGGGGGGCTCTTTCTATTCAGGGTGGCTAATCCCAAGGGAGACGTCCCTAGTAATCTGGGGTATTGAAAGGAAAAGGATCAAGAGATTAAGGCTCAAAAGGTCAAAGTAGGTTTTTCCTTCACAAATCACTGCCAAGAAGATAGTCAAAATGAAGGTATTCCACAGAACAGGCACCTGTTTGCGAGACAAGGCAAATAAAACTAAAATGTGCAACAGTGGTTAGTACTTCATAAACTAATGACTATCTTTATTATATATGAGCACATATAGCAATAATTATTGACGAAGTCAATGATTGCAAAAAATGACAATGGTTTATAATATTACTTCTCAATAACACTGGAAATGATATAGCATTCAATGTATAAAATCAATCCTTGAATTATCACAACGCATTAAATATCATCATATGCTCACATACAAAGTTTGCTGCGTCACTATACTAGAGGTGACATCAGCCTAGTTCTAGGGTTAGTTTGATAGGCAAAGAGGTGGACATTTTGCAAACTAGTCAATAAAAATAATCAACACTTCAATGTCTATTGCTAGATGACAAAGCCACAACGTTTTATATCAAACAAGGGTTCAAAAGAGGCATGATGTCATCATAAAATTAGGGTTAGTAAGTCGCTAGGGTTAGTTAGGGTTTCAAAATTTGAAAGTTTGAAAAGGTTGTTTTGACACAATAGACTCAACGTTGGATAATTAGACTAGTGCCTTAGGGTATAATGGAGTCAAGGAGCAAGGCTAAAGTCTTGGGAGAATCTAAATTCAAGGACAAGAGAGTTAGGCTTTCTAGTGCTGCAATGGCAGGGCCACAAAGTCAAAACCCTAAGGGGAGGAGGCTCATTTCGGTGTTGCTTAAGCAAGGCCTCATGCTCCTCCCTCTTCCCTTAGAAAATCCTTGGCAAAACAGCTAGCTTAGGAACATAAATCTAGGGATGAAAAGTGTTGCAAAGGCAAGGCCCTTCAAACCCTAAAGGTCAAAACCCTAGGTGTAAACTCAATTAGGCCTAGGGTGTCTTCCTTCTTCAATTTATGTTTCAAAACAAACTCAGAAAAAGGGGAACTAGTGTAGCAACGGCTAGGCTATGCTCTCCTTAATCAATGGCTTAAACAAGTCTTCTATCATGGGAACATGAAGCAAGGACCTACTTGTGTGCTTGCTACCTAGGGTTTCAATGATTAAGCAAAATAATAACCATGTAACCATAAATGTAAGAGATTTAACCTACAACCATTCAATCAAGAAGTTTTGCATGAAAAATACACTTACAAATCAATGAAGAGCTTATCAAACCCTAGTTGTAAACCTTCCAATGATAGAAAACACCATAAATATGCCAAGAATGATTCTCCACAAGTGTAGCGCCTCAACTCCAAGAGCAAATACCAAGACAAAAGACTAAAAATGATCCTCTCACAAGAGAGTGAGTTGTGTCATCTTCTAAATGAGGCTCAGCGTCCTCTATTTATACCAATCTTATGACCTTTAATTACAAAAATAGGTCATTAAAACAGCCGACAAGGCTGACTAACAATAGTTACATTATTTGTCACATTAAATGCTAAAATGTCATAACTATGAGCTAAAAGGGAGACGTCAGGCCCCTCTGAGGGGGACGTTGGCCCTTTTTAGGCAAGATCAGCATCCAAAAGGCAAAACGTTGGCCCTTCTAGGGCTCCTGCAAGCTGCCACACGTGCCAAACGATCCCAGCACACTGCCACATGCTCCAGAAAACGTCCAGCCTGCCCTAGGTGGCATCCTGTCCATCAAAAGCCATCATCTCATCTGCAATGGGTGATCCCCCCTAGACCAATCTCTGTCAAAGTGTCCTAGTAAGGACATCCTTCTGTCTTCTTCGTGCAAGGGCTCATCACAACGTTGTCCTGCCTCTGCCATCCCAGCAACCATCTGATGGGCTCTTCATCCCCATGGAGGTCCGAACTAATCATATCCCCATGTGTACCGATCCACTGGTACCTGTCCGTCGGGTATAGTCCTGCACATCAAAGACTACGCCCTCCATGGGCTCATCAGTCCCAGGGATCATAGCAATGTCAATCATATTTCATCATTAAATTTATCAAATACATGCATGAAATTCCTAGCATATCATCTAAGAGCTCAAAGACATTACACAGATCTACTATACAAGGCTGAAGAAGACCAACGGAACAACCTATTGGGCTAATACCCACAAGAGATGGAAAGTTTCCTCAGAAGATCATTCAAGCCATGTTTTTATGAGGTGATGTGGTCTAGGGATGTCCAGTCACAGTAAGACCAAGGGCAGGTGTTGTCTGTGGGTGCCTTTGTAGGAGGCGAGTTGTACCTGTCATGGATGCATTTTTTCCAAGCCCTTTATTGCCTTTATTTTTCTTCTATTGCTTTTCTTTCTTTTTAACTTCAAGGTCTGACCAGAGAACACTACCTTGGCGTGGTGACCAGAGCTGACAGTGTTACCCACTGGTATCTTCGCAGAAATGATAAGGCTGGCTCGTGATGAGACCCCCTTTCCCTTGGCCATGCAACCAAAGGTCACTGCCCTGGCGTGGTGACCAGATAGTGGCAATGTCATACCGCTGGATACCTATGAACATAATGG
>JASDQU010100726.1:430133-443815 GCA_032191745.1 Picea mariana | reverse complement strand
TTCTTATCGAGAGGCCTTTTATTGCCTTCTCGGGGATCCCCTGGGCGAAGCATCTCTAGGTTTTATTTCCTATGGCTTTTATCTTTTACCAACTGCTTTTACCCCCTGGGCCTTTAGCCCCTTCTTCCCACAAGACAAAGTGTAACCCTCAAAGGTCATCCTAATGGCCGGACTAAGGGAATGGAATAGATGTGCAGGATATAAGATGAAAAAATGATAAAATGGTGGGAGCGGAACGATGGCTCTGCAAATCCCCCTTGGTGGCTAACCAAAACCCACAAATACAAACTTGCTAAGTCACCCCATCAATCATCCCAACAATGGTCAAGTGGATTAGTGTAAGATCCAAGCAGTCATCATAAATGAAAGGGACCTAATGCATATATAAGAAGGTTATAACGATCAAACATGACACATACCATGATACCTTGGACCAATTACCTCATGGAGCAAGAGTCCTCTCCGATGCAAGTCCAAGCCGATGGTGATGGAAGCTGTTGCTGCTGACAGGACAAGTCTGGCGAAGAAGAAGAAAGATGGGCCCTCGAGGGCCATGCTCAGGTCGATCCTGCTCTCGTCACTTCATGTCTAAAACATGTGGGCCTCGAGACATGATCTCCTAGTTATCCCTAGATATCGGGGATAACAATGCTCATTATGTTGTTGTTCATTATTATACTGTTGAACATTATTATTATTCTGGAACAGTAACTAAAGAAGTAAATTAGAAAGAATTTTTGTATTTATATTTATTTTTATGAGGCTCTGTATGCACAGGCCTTACATAGTTCATGGGGCAAGACCTAGTTTTTAGGGAAGGTGAGGTGGATCTGGTGTAGTAGGGTTAGGATTGAAGAGCAGCTTCCTAGATGGTGGATGAAAGACAGGTGTATTGGTCAACAACAGAATTGAGGTATCAGAATTCGGACTCAGATGGGAGCATCTAACAAAGATGGGAAGTAAATATGTCGGGATCACCCTCCTCAAAGAGAAAAGTGGTCTGAGGTGGGCCAAGGGGGGAGGGGAGGTGTCGGCTTGAAGAGAGAAAGAGAGAAGAGCATGGTCAACTAAGGTGATGGGAGTCACCAAGAAATGGTGGATGAAGAGGAGTAGCACCTGAATGGACAAAAAATAATCCACTACACTCACTCCTCCACCATGAGGTCGACAAGTGAAGAAGTGAGCATCGAGGAAGCAGGGGAGGTCGGTTAGGCACAATAGCTCATGGGATTCCCTGAGCTGCAAGAGGTTCCTACCATAACCTGTAATAGGCCATGAAACATCATCAAAGAACCGTTGGAGTCTCACTAAATCTGGGTCTAGTTCTTGAATGTAGAATATTGTTGGGGAACGGGGTGGAACACGACATGAAACAGAGAACATAGTATTGCAAATAATCGAAGAGGAACAAAAAAAAATTCGAAGACAAAGGGTGGTGTCTAAAAACACCATTACAACACTTAAGCAGAGTGCATTGTGATTAGAACATCACAATGCATATTGGATCTCGATCGCCTAATCGCCATGATGAAGATGACCCAAGGGGTCTTCTATTTATAGTCTCAAGATCTAACTGATTTCCATAGAATCCGAAAGATATTGTCCACACGTAACTGTCGGTTATTAGAGTTGACTTCGTCAAATCTGCTCTGTCGAGTCGACTCCATTGCGATGCTCAACCCGACTGCCTACGCATCCAACTCGTAGTCGATTGTTGGGTTGGTCGGTCCATTGCCCGACTATCTTCAACTGTTGGTCGACTATCCAACCAACGAGCACGTCGACTACTCGACCGACTGGTGTAGTGTGTTGGTCGATCGTCCGACTGACTATATCCAGATGTAGGTCAACCTCTTGACCGATTGAACCTAGGAGATGTGTGATGAACCATCAATGCTTGATGTTTCAACACCCCCCCATCAGCACACATCTCTAGAGATTCAAGAGGTGAAATTACGTCANCCCCCCCCCCCCCATAATTGCAGCTTCCTGAAGCCCAAGAATTGTGCGGAGCTTAATAAATATGGCTTCAACTAAAGGTTTGGTGAAGATATCAACAACTTGATCTTCAATTCTGCAATATGCAAGAGAGACAATGTTCTTGTGAACCAACTGTCTCAAATAGTGAGCATGGAGCTCAACATGCTTCATTTTACAGTGAGAAACAGGATTGTCAGCAACCTCTATAGCACTCTAGTTATCACAATAGATTGTAGTCGAGGTTTGAACAGGAAGGTCAAGTTCTTCCAAAAGTTGTCAAATCCATACTGCTTCAGTACATGCTTGAACGGCACCACGATATTCTACTTTTGTAGTCGACAAAGAGACTACCTTTCTTGCATGACCACACCAAAGCTCCAGTGCTATAGCGAAACACATAGCCAAAAGTGGACTTCTGATCATCACTATCGCCAGCCCAGTCGGAGTCGGTAGAGCCAACCAGCGAATTTGAACTTCGACGATACTTGATACCAAAATGAGTGGTACCCTTGAGGTAACGAACAATTCGTTTGACTGCTTTCTAGTGGCTTTCTTTAGGATCCTGCATAAACCGAGAAACCACACTAACAACAAAGGAAATGTCACGTCGACTATGAGTAAAATAAATAAGACTGTCGCCTAGTTGTCAATAGAGTGTGTTTGATAGGTTTTGGTAAGCTTTACTCCAGACTAAAAAGGAGTAGCACAAGGCTTGCAATCAGCCATCTTAAAACGTGTCGACAGATCCATAACATATTTAGACTAAGAAATGAAAAAGCCATCGCAAAGTGGTAATACTTGAAGACCCAAAAAATAATGCAGAGTACCAAGACCTGTCATGTCAAAGGAGTCAGCAAGTTATTTCTTCAATCTAAGGATGAGATCATTATTATTGCCACTAATAAGTAAGTCATTTACATATACAGCAACAATCAAGGTAACTCCATTGGTGTGGAGTACATACAAGCTATGATCATATTCACAACGTCTGAAACCAAGTCAAAGAAAGAAACTATCGATCTTGGCATACCAAGCTCGGGGAGCTTGCTTCAAACCATAAAGCAACTTTTTAGTCGACATACCAAATTTGAATCTGTCACAACACCAGGTGGTTGTTCCACGAAAATTTCTTCGAACAAGTCTCCATAAAGAAAGGCACTCTTCACATCCATCTAATAGATTTGCCTTCCAAAACGAGCAGCAAGGGAAAGAATCAATTGAACAGAGTTCATCTTTGCGACAGGGGAAAAGGTTTCAATGTGTAGTCGATACCTTCTTGTTGAGAAAAGCCCTTTGCAACGAGGCATGCTTTATGTCACTCAACAATACCTTCAAAGGTAAATTTGGTCCTATAGACCCATCGACACTTCACAATGTTTTTTCCTTGTGGTCGAGGAACTAAATCCCAAGTATGATTCTTCGACAAAGAATTAATTTCTATCTACATGTCCTGCTCCCATTCAGGTCGTCCTTCAGCATCTAAGTAGGCAACAGGATTAGAAGTTTCAAGTACACAAGTCATCAAGGCAACAATGGCATGTTGCTTTTGACTTCAAGTTTGTCGTCCGTAGGAGGCATCTCTAGCATCAACTCTAATAGCTTCAATTGTCTTGGCAACCCATCTAGGTAGACAAGAAACATGTGAACTATGATTCACTTCAGTTGGTTGATCAAAAGTCAAAGGGTCTTCAGTCAGCGGGCCAATCGAGACAGAAGACGAAGGACTAGTCGAGTCGAAAAAGGGACAAAATTTGATTGCCCAGTCGAAGGACTGAAAAAAGGAACAGGAGCACCAGTGTCGAAGACAACATCAAGGGGTTCATCTTGCAGCAATCCAGAAGAGGCATTCAACAACTTGATGCCGGAAGACTTTTCATCAAATCATACATTTCATCCGACAATAATTTGTCGTTTGACATGATCAAACAATCGATAGGCTTTCGACTCTTCACAGTAGCCCATCATGATGCAAGCATGAGTCTTTGCATCCAACTTCTTTCTACAATCATCAAGAATGTGAACCCAGGCAACACATCCAAACACACGGAGGTGGCCGACTGAAGGCTTCTTCCCGTACCATCATTCGACTCGAGTCATGGAAGGAACAGCTCAAGTCGAGATGTGATTGAGCAGATAGTTTGCACAATACACGGCTTCAGCCCAGAAGTAAGGCACATCCTTAGCATGCAAAGGACATCTAGCCATTTCAACTAACGTTTGATTCTTGCATTCTGCGATGCCATTCTATTGAGGTGTGTGAGGGACCAACCGTTGCCAGTCAAATACCAGATCGAAGTAGGTATTCTTCAAAAGGTCGATGGACATACTCACCTCCATTATCTAATCTCAAGCATTTGATGGGTCAACCACATTACTTTTCAGCAAGGGCCCGAAACTCCTTGAACTTTTCAAAGACAAGGTTCTTATTCTTTAGGAAAAAGACCCATGTGAAACAAAAGAAATCATCAATGAAAGTCAAAATATACCTCGCACCTACCAATGAAGGTAGATTGATGCAACAGACATCACTATGAACTAGTTCCAGTAGGTTTTGTGCTCGCCACGATTTGCCAGAGTCGAATGGTGCCTGATGATGCTTCCCAAGCACACAACCCTTACAGACTCCTTCAGGGGGAAACACCTTTGGTAGACCAACAACCATATTCTGAGTTCTAGTGCCTACAGACTTCGAAAGTTCATGTGTCCGAGTCGCTCATGCCAAATTCAACTTCGCTCATCGGTGTGAGCAACACGTGCAATCAATTCGAGTTCAGGTCAAGTCGTGTCATGGAACTTATACAAACTGTCTGTTGGGTCGAAAAGCCCGCACAATCGACTTACCTTTCTTCAAATCATGAACATAGAACTGATCTGGCCAAAATTCCACAATCTTACATGTCTGTATTAGTTGAGCAACAAACAACAGATTGGCACTGAGATTTGGCACATGATAGATGTCGACAATCTTCCCATGTCGACAAGCAACATCACCCTGACCAGCAACATCCATGGCAAAATCATCAACAACATAGATTTTCCTCTCCTTAGCTTCATCTAACCACGTGAATAAAGAGGCATCCTTAGCCATGTGATGAGTGCACCCAGAGTCGACTACCCATACGTTCTACGCAGCCTAAGACAGCAAGGCCTAAGAAGTTTTGACTTGGAAGGTGAAATTATCAGTGGGTCGGTGTACAGCGAACATGTCTCCTTCAAGTCATTTAACCATCTCCTCTAAATCATCTCGCTTTTTATAGCAGACTTTTTCCACGTGTCCAGTCTTTCCACAGTACTGACCTGTCTTCTTTTTTCGACTTCATTGTGGTGCATCTGCTTGTCTCTAAAGTTTCTGGTCATGGTATGCAGGTTTCTGTGTAGAGGCATCAAACCGTACTCTATCCTTGGGATCCATCTTGCCCTTTCCCTTGAGCAAGTGGGTCTGGTGTTAACCACCAAGCTTACCTTCTTCAAGCAATCTATGATGATCAATAATCAAAAGACCACAGAAAGCTTCAAAGGTGTAATCCTTACCATCTTCCTTGTGTGCTTGCCAATTGGTGCGGAAAGTTGACACGAACACATCAAATGGTGTTCTCAAGTTCATCAGGACCAACTCGATGAGTTGTCCATCCTTCTTCTGATAGTTCTTTCCACACTCGCCCAATTTTAACTGGAGTTCTTTGACACACACCCAATAGTCCTCCATTCTCTCAAAAGAATGAGGATCGAGAGAGATCAACTCTTTCTCCAACTGCATGACATGGCTCTTGTCGACTCAGTCGAACAACGACTTCGGCTTCTTCCAAACTTGATGAGGGCAGTCGATTCCACTAAGGTGAAATCGAATCTCTCGCGAGATGTACGTCGTAATGACCCCTGCAACCTCATCCTTCTTGCCATAAACAGCGAACTTCGACTTGTCATTTATTGGATCTGGAATCGCAACCTTCATCTATTGCCACAATCCTTTGCTCTTCAGTAGGGTTTCCATATCTGCTGCACATACTGCATAATTTGATCCGTTCAAAACAACAGGATCAATCTTCGAAGCCATCTTCAATATCTAGACAGAAACTGGTATGTTTCAATAAGTTCCAATCGGCAAACCACCGGCCCAGAGTCAATCACACAACAGATCCGACTCAACAAGGTTTGCAAATAACTGGTGCATGTTTTAAACCAACGGCTCTGATACCATATTGGGGCATGGAGTGGAACACGACATGAAATAGAGAACATAGTACTACAGATAATCGAAGAGGAACAAAAAAATTTCAAAGACAAAGGGTGGTGTCTAAAGACACTGTTACAACACTTAAGCAGGTCCATGTTTTAAACCATTAAGGTTTGCAAATAACAGGTCCATGTTTTAAACCATCGACTCTCATACCATATTGGGGAATGGGGTGGAACACGACATGAAATAGAGAACATAGTACTGCAGATAATCGAAGAGGAACAAAAAAATTTCAAAGACAAAGGGTGGTGTCTCAAGACACCGTTACAGCACTTAAGCAGAGCGCACTGTGATCAGAACATCACAGAGCATTTTGGATCTCGATCGCCATGATGAAGATGACCCAAGGAGTCTTCTATTTATAGTCTCAAGATCTAACTGATTTCCATAGAATCCGGAAGATTTTGTCCACATGTAACCGTCAACTATTAGAGTTGACTCCGTCAAATCTGCTCTGTCAAGTCGGCTCGATAGGGATGCTCGACCCAATGTTATGAAAACCGGACCGGACCGATCGACCCCAAAAATTTGAAACCGAACCAAAAAACCAGTCGACCAAAAACTATATAAAATATTCAAAACTTGAAAAAAACATATATATTCATGTGCATCAATACGAATCCAAACCATTTATACACAAATATGCAAAGATTCTCATTTATATAGCAAGAGTGCATATAACCAAAATAGTACTGAGTGCAATACATATCTAAAGTTTTGAACAAAAATACATCAATAAAGAGGCTCTAAATGCCCTCTAGAGTCCAAAAATAAGCATAGTGTATTGTTTGATACTAGAATCTAGATACTATTGTACTAATCATCAGAATCCTCATCCTCAACATGAATAGACTGAGACCCTACATGGAGATTATGAATTCCACTTGATTCCCCTGGCCGTAAAGGTATTTGTACCTCTGGTTGTGGAAGTGGGTCCAAGTCCAACCCCCCTCAACCACAATTTAATTTTTTTGCCAAACAAAAATTTGAAATCTGCCTTCTCTAGTGCATCGTAGGTGTTTCATACGGAACCGGCCAAAAACAATTCGGTGTGGCCAGTCCAACTGTTTTGGGGCTGGAGACCGGCCCGACCGGCTGGTTTTGCTAAACCGGGTCGGTTCTGATAACACTGGCTCGACCCGATCGGTTACACGTCCAACTCGTAGTCGATTGTTGGGTTGGTTGATCCATCGCCTGACTATCTTCGACTGTCCGACCAACGAGCACGTCGACTACTCGACCGATTGGTGTAGTGTGTTGGTCGATCGCCCGACCAACTGTATCCAGATGTAGGTCAACCTCTTGACCAATTGAACCCAGGAGATGTGTGATGAACCATCAATGCTTGATGTTCCAACAAATACATCCTCTGAGCAGTCATGGAGAGGGATCTAAAGATCTCAGGTACGAGCCTTGAAGTCACCTAAAAGATGACATCCCCCACCATCAAGTATGGATGATGCTAACGTAAAGGTCCAAATAGGGGTCTCTGTCTAAGTCACTATGAATAGCAAATTAATATGAAACAGGGAGGAAGTCGCAAAGTGCAACATAGATGTCTCTAGGGAGGGGGGCAAATCCACTCAGTCAAATCCACGTGAACCTGGAAAACTCATATGAAGCAACTAGAGAAAGCCTATCCCAGAGGAGTCCCTGGCCAAGCACGCTACTTTGCTTGAGCCTCCGACACCATCTGAAAATCTGGTCTCCTATTGACAAGCAGAAAACTAGTGATAACATGTTATGTTTAGGAGTGGCCAAGGCTCGAGTGAGTCTCATTGATAAAGAGGCTATCGGATGTACCAAGAGCATCGGGGATCATGCCCAAAGATGACCAAAAAGATTCGTTGTCGTTCCAACAACATACTAAAATACCCAAACCTTGTCGCCTCCCAGATGATGGCCCTGAAGGTCTCGAATGCCTACCCATTTTCCTGCCTCTCATGTTGCTACAACCAGCTCCCTAGAGTGTTTTAGCTCTACAACTTGGGATCGAGTGAGATCGTCATCTAAGAATATCTTGTTGGGAATGTAGAACAATGTATGCTTAGCACGAAACGCTTGAATTCAGTCACCAATTGCCCTGAATCGGATGAAGTGTAGAATCGGCTCCAAACCAAGTTCTCTCTAAAGAAAGGTCAAGAAGCTCAAGGGTATCCCGAAGAAACATGGTGCCAACCTGCATGCAATCCGAGGATGGAGATGGTAAGGGAAGCCCCCTGACCTTTAAGTTCAGTTCTTGAGCCCTCCTAGTGTGCTCTTCCATTAGCTTGACCTAAATGACTTCCTCGACCGCAGCAAGAGGGGGGGGTATTGTCCTCACCCCTAACCACCTCTGCCCATGAATCAATATGCGTCTCGGTTTCCTATTTAAAAGTAGCCTGTTGGTTTCGGATTTCTTCCTGTTTATTTTTTAGATCAAGAATTTCTGCATGTAGAGCATCATTTGGTGGCTAGAGGGTGTCCTGCACTTGGTTTCCATTTAGCAATTTTCTGAGAGATAGGTTCTCCAATTCTACCTCTGAGACTCTAGATGAAAGAGTTCCTCACTTCTGCCTGTAGCTATAAATATATCATATCCTCCTTGAGACTATAAATATCTCATATCCTCCTTGATAGAGCATAAGAGAGTGTGATTTTGTAAAGAGGTGTTTCTCTTGTGAAAGGAATTGTGGAGTTTATGCTTCCTTATGGATCATTTTTTTGGTGAAACCTTGCCAAAAGGGCACTTCTATAATATAAGATCGACTTCTTTCTTTTAAATACTTGGTGTATTGTGAGCATCTCCTCTTATTTTGGTGTATTTATACCAATCTTTTGCAGTAGAAAGGTCATTTGCATAATAAAGTTCATAACATCCTTGCCTTCAGCTATCCAAATTTAAAACATATAGGTACAATGAATCTGTGTTCCTTGGCAAATATGAATTGACAGAGTTTAGGTTGAAATTTATCTCTACTTCTCATGAGTGTGTGCACTCAAAAACCAACACAGCTGAAGTCTAAGAGAAGATATAAAGCATTTCTATCACTCAAGCAAATGTATTTATCAATCTGTGGATCGCAATCAACAAATTGGTGATACAGCAACCAACAATCTGTGGCAACTGTTGTTGAAAGTTGAGAGGACTCTAACTAGACTCTGCTTAATAAAGGTCAGTACAATTGTGACAAGAATGAAAGTGAATTAGTGAGAAACATTGTAACAATCTTATTTACACTGTTGTAGGTAGTGTTAAGTAAGTGTTGAAGGATCACTGCAACTATTAAGGGCTATAACCGATTTATAATCTGAACTTTGGAGTTTGTTGGTTGATAGGCAATGGGCATTGTCTTAAAGATTTGAAAGGAGAATTACAAAAATAAACGGGGCAAGTTACATTGTACATGCACTCACCATATTGTTTGCCATTGTACAAGATTCCTTGGCAATGCCCTCCATCTCGCTTGTATGGGATGGTTTTTTAATCTTGACATGTGCTCTTTTAAGTTTGTTACAAACCCCTGTCAGTGATTCTCTCTTATTCTTTAACATTCTGCCCAGCATTTGGTAAATCATTGCCCTCCATCTCGCTTGTATGGGATAGTTTTCTAATCTTGACATGTGCTCTTTTAAGTTTGTGACAAATCACTGTCAGTGATTCTCTCTTATTCTTTAACATTCTGCCTAGATTAAAAGGTGTTTTTCATGCTTCTCCCTTTTTTCTTTAAGAGACACGCAAAATGCTCCAAACAATGTCAATTGTTAACATAATCAATAAAAGTAATGTACTTTGCAATGTTTGCATGGACACCCTAGTTACCCCTAAACACTGTACCAAACCACATACGTGACACATTGCTACTTAGTGCATCTTAATAGTTCCAAAAATACCTGCTTCCGAGTCCGACAGACTAAGGTACTGGGAAATGGTAAAGTTCATAACGTAATATATTTAACTCCGAATAAAATTGGATATATAAATGACGCCCTAAAAACTTATGGGATAACCTCCTTGATCTCCATCAAATATTATAAAAATAGAATTGTGTCTTGAAAAGTTATGAAATCACACAGACGGATGAAATTGTCAATTTGTATAAAACTGGTAAACGGCAAAATAGACAACAACGAGAACAGGACTCCCACATTAACCCAGTTAAGCCAGGAAATGATTTCCATTGCAACTTAGAAACCACACCTGCAAAGTACACGTACAGGCTTCTGAAGACGGCCACTTATATACAACCGGTGCCAATTCAGGACGTCTTGAATCAATTCATGCATGCGAATTACACCGTACTTGATTTTCTGCAAATAGAAAATTCTGAATGTAAGTTCATCGGGATAGGCCGAAGCCAGAAGAACCCAAATTGATTATAAGCTGCATGGGGTGATGGATAAAACGCATTACTTGAGCCAAATTTAAGAGCTGTGTAAAACAGGAACAACCTGTGAAATATAGGATAAGCGTTAAAGACAGACCTTATCTTTCCAAGGCACAAATGCATTGAAATGAACTCCAGCTCCAATCTCCTCAGCAACTTCTGTAAGCTGGTGCAATTAAAAGATTCAAAAAAAAGGGAAAGCTTGAGTAGCCTATATCTGTAAATTGGCTTGTCTTGTTCAATTTTTTTTCTCAAAAATAACTTTTACAGGCGATATTTTAATTTATACCAAATATTTATTTAACCGAAAAAAAAATTATATATATACAGAACGGCAATCTTCTACTCTTCTTGGAGCATGTCACGTTTACTGTGCTGCAAATGCCAAACGTTATAATTAACAGTGCAAGAAGAACTGACCGTTTTAGCACCCAAATACGCCATCAAGAATGAGTAGTGATCCCTGTTCCTCTGCAGATTCTGTCAAAACATCATAGGCATCGTAACTGAGATTTCCTTCCTTGCATCACATAGTAAAATCAGGAAATACAGAGAATGGTATTTACTGACCTCTGTGTGCCATTGAATAGGATCTGCAACTCCCAAGATATAATCCACCATGGGCTCCTGTTACAAACGACAAAGAACGAACTCAACGTTACAACCCAAAGAGTGCCACTGTGCAATGCAATGGCATTTTGTGATATATATACCTCCTCCTCCTCTCGTGTGCGGACTAGGCCAGGCTGAGGAAAAACTCCTGATCCGTAGGCACACGCAAATTCAACCGGGGGCAGATCCTTGAGAGGTGCCGCTAATTCACTCATGTTGCTCTTCATCGTTGAGGTGTCTTCAATACTCCTGCACATCACTAACCCTTAAACCCTAAACCCTGCCAAAACCAGGTGCCTGCCCTCCCTCACACCCACGGCTTTAGACAAAAAGGTTTCAAATGAGTTCAATGTTTAAATCATTCGATACACCAAAATTCACATTTTTTTGGTCGATACACCAAAATTCACATTTTTTTGGTCGCCTTGTGGTCCTTCCAAGACCCCATAAAATAGAGCATTTTTTATTTTTTCCCTTCAACCCATGCTAGGTTTTGATGTTATGGCTCCTTATTGGGACCATTTTTAGGCGTAAAAGGATCGTTCTATTTCTTTCTTTTGTCAATGTCGATCGATGCTCTAATCTGGGTCGGACTCTTTGTTCATTTTGTACGAGATAAAAAGAGATTAAATGAAATATGATGTCAAACCTTACCTTTCTGCAAGCAAGCATTATTTACTCTACTTTAAGAGTTGTTCGGGTGGCAAATGTCTGCTTTAAGGGTTGTTTAGGTGTCAAATATCTGATGCCACCGCGTTGGCATTGTGTGTTGGACACAAGAATGTTTAAAAATGGAAACATTTGGCATTGTGTTTTGAACATAAGAATGTTTAAAAATGGAAACATTCATAATGGCGAGTTAATGACTTCCTTATTTTTAGAATTCAAAGAAGTTGGTGGATTTTGAATGGGGATGGATCGCTTGACCAAATAGTTTTCCATTCACCTTGCTTTTTAATGATATGGTTCTTAAGAATATAGATCATGCATTTATTGATATAGTTTTTTTTTTTTGTTTACAAGTCAATTAGCCACCTAATTCACCATTATACTTACATGTGCATTTGTAACTCTCAAAACTTTTTATAGTTTGCCTAATTCATATGGTTTCATTTTATAGTTTCCATATTAGATAGACTTGTCATTGAAATGATCAATGACAATTTTGGAATCATCTTCATAAATAACTTATTTGAAACCAAATTTAATCATGTTAACAATACCAATAACTAAGACATCCATCTCTACTTGATGATTAAACCTTTTTCCCAAAAAATTGTACATCACTATAATCATGTTCGTGTGACAATCTTTAAAAAAATCATGTTCTTGTCACAATCTTTAAAAAAAAATATCTTAACCCTATTGTTCCAAGATGACCTTTTAACAAATCATTAAAATTAAATTTTATTCATCCTTCAAAGTGGAGGACTTCCCTTTGGTTGGAAATCTTTTTTCAATATTTCTATCTCTGGATGGAAAAGTGTGTCATCTTAAAACAAATGATTTTTTTTACATTTATAGTGGGAAAATGAATTGACATATTGTTACTAATAATTGGTTGAGTTGTCATCATATATAAAATTCATTGTCTTAGTGTTTTTTGTATTTATATAAATTAGTGTTCAATAAAATTTGTATGCGAGTGTTTTACATATATATATATAACAATGCTTAATAAAAAATGACATTTTTTTTAGTTGTAGGTCGTTCTGTATAAACTTGCAAGCTATAATACCTCAATTTTTCCCCAAACAAATAAATTGTCATACAAAATTATGTAGTTACTTATTTGGTGTATTAAAAGAGTTAGGTGCTCATTAGTGAAGGCCTCGCCCTTTGATTATTATGGTAAGCACGTGACAAATGTTGCAAAAAAAGGGTGAGAGGCTTGTGAATCAAATTAGTAAAATAATGCATATTGGTTATAGACAATGAGAAATTAGGAGAGGGGGGGTGTGACAAGGGCTAAGTGAACAGTCAAGTCATGTATCCCTATATATGGTCCATTATATAAAGGTAAAGGTTCCTTCAAATTGCTACCACCTTCCTCCCTTTATGTTGTTATTTTTCCACATCCATGCACTTTTGTTTTCATTGTTGCTCCATTCATGAAGTGTCTTAAATTTAAGAGATAGGCAAAGGGATTTGTTGATCTAATGGGTGTTAGTCCCAAACCTTGTGGAGTGTGAGGCTAAGAAGGATGACCCTAGTTGTTCAAACATCTATAATTCTAAAGGGGACACTAGCCTTGTGTGGTGGATTATGGCGCCCAACACTAGACATTATGGGCAATTTCATTGTTAATTTACTAAATTGTTATTTCTCTGTGATTATTAAGTTGAACAAGGTTCTTGGGATTGTGTTGGCTCGATGCTTGGATTAGCATGCATTAGCAAGCCTAGTAAGACTTGTGCTTGGTATCTCAATAGTACTCACTTTGGTTTGGTAGTTGTAAGTGATGGCCTTGTCACGGTATGACCCTC